>CM075860.1:1836909-2201398 GCA_037975125.1 Latrodectus hesperus | reverse complement strand
ATTAATTTTTACAATTTTTAATAAATAAATAAACATTAAGAAACATATCTAGATCCACGAGTTGTGACTTATGTTTTTATCAAGATCATGGCATCCGGTATTATAAACTTAGATTCGCATATTATTAAAGCTTTGCCCTTTCCAAAATTGACTACATCGATAGTGAATTTTGGAAAGGAGCAAAGTTTTGTCAAAGTCAAAAGAAAATACATAAACTACAGATATGGGCTAGCTCTATGGTAAGCACTGAGGCTAGAACTATTTAGAGCCTACAGTTCCCATCCCTTGTAGTGCTTCTTGGAACAGTGCCATCAAACTTGAAATTTTACAAATATTCTATGAGTTTTAATTCTCGCGTCATTGAAGCAAATTTATCTACTTGATACATGTTGATAAGCACAGCAAGCGTATTTCATGCAGCATCACCTTTCCTTATACAAAGATTTCTAACACCAACTGTTGGTAACATAGAATATGTTAAAAAATTAAGATCAAGAGATCTTGTTCAAGTGGACACATTACAAGCTTTGAAACCAGTAACTTAAGAAAATGGTTCATTTTCATTGAAAACATCGTTTAATAAAACTTTAAATGAGCCTCGTGATGTCCTACCTGACTCCGATTTCATGCATGTTACAGAAGCTGAATTTTTATAAGAACTACCTGCTCAAGGAGTTTGCGCTGCACGTTGTATAAGCATTTGACATAATGGTAGACTTATCCCTACTCAACATGTCTTTACTGTTCAGACACTATTATAACCAAAATCAATAAAAGCAGGTTATATAAACTGCAAACTTCGTCCATACATTCCTAAACCTCTTAGGTGATGTCAAAGATAGGATGACTTCCGACAAGCATGTAGGAATATTGATCCTATGCATAGAAAGTGTGTACAAGCTGGTCCTAAAACTAGCGCTCGTACTTCAGATATTCTCGAGAGTTTTAAATGTTCTGGTGCACAATGCTGCATTTTCCAAATCTTGCCAGAAATGGCTGTTGCAGAAGGAGGTAATTGCAACAAAGATAAAGCAAATTATTATTTCCCAGAAGCAAGACAAATATTAAAAAACAGAACATCAAAAGTTGGCGTTTCCTATTCATTTATTTTACAAACAGATGCAAAAATAAACGATAATCCTGCAAAGAAAAGTAATTTATCTAAATCATCTCCACTTTCAACTTTGGCATCGACTTCTAATAACACAAAGAAATCTACTTCAATTACCAATAAATCTGAGACTATTGATACAAAATTTAAAAACAAAAAACTGGAGAAAAAATGCATTAATAACGATATATCTTCTTTTAAAACAGATATGGAAATAGATTCCTCCTCTATATCTCAGACTGTTTCAAAATCTAGAACAGATAAGCACAAAAAACCTGCTCTGGATGATATTAATTCATGAAACTGTCATCGTTTACAGAAAATATTATATTTTTTATATAACGTTTATCTGTCTCATCTTTCTGGTTTTCAATAATTTGTTTTAGTACCTTTATTGTTCTGTCATTCATCTCAACATTCTCAATAAATTTTTATCCATTGATTTATTCAAGCACTTAACTATCAAACATTTTGTTTTCAGCACAGCTATCAATTCTGAGCATCTTGCGCCAGTAAAGTCAAAATCAAATCAAATCGAATTTTTTCATCTTTTTTCCTCGATGTTAGACGACCCAGATTTTAGTTTCCCAGAATCATAAATATGTCATCCAACCTTGGGCATTTGCATGAAATGCAAGTGTAATTGAAATGAAAATACCTTGTAATATATTTTTTTCACTGGGTTGTATATTTTCTTTTTCACATTGATATCTCACATATGTGTAATTCGTGCATTTTCTTAATGTTTAAATCCGGATATAAGTAATTTTTTCTTTGATTATATGCTCTTGTGTAGTGAATTGCGTGTCGACGAGAAAGGAATTTATGTTTTGGAGCATATGTATCATCCATTTTATTATCTTAAACATGGAAAAAACACAATGATCAGTCATCAATAAAACTCATTCTTTACCATAATCGTTGTAGTGAACTTTCACTTATCTGAAAAACACTTTTAAAATATTTTTTGCACAAATCGTTGTAAAACCGGTTTCTTCAAAAATGTGAAAGGCCGTTGTCTTGTATATTTGCTGTTATCTGTTGTATATTTTTCATATTTTAATTTTACTACACTTCTTAGCAATATTTTGCAGAAGTTGAGTACTTAATTGATAAAATTTATCCATGGAGCTTTCCTTTAATGGGAAATACTTCACCGCACTTTAACAACATCGACAATGCACATTTATGAATATTTCTTTTTGATATTAAATCTGCGCTTCTGTTTTTGTATCTTAATTATTTTATGCTTTTGGACATTTCAATATAATTAGCTTGATTATACAGTTTCATATTTTTCCAATCGAATTAGTTGGGGAAATCTTGTCATTGTTGTGTAGATAAACATTCGATTCATTATTTTCCTTATTTAAATTATTCTTATTAACAAAATGCATTTCAATATTATATGATAATTAAGGTTTTTTTCTTATAAAAAAGAACAAATATCGAAATTAATAAGTATTTCTATGGGAGTTCGGATACAATAAATTTATGATTTATAATTTTCATGTTTGGTTCGTTTATATCTAAGAGTAACAACAGAATTCAAAGAACAGTTTCGGCGTAGAAAAGGAAAGTGTGTGGCCGGGCTACATAGATTTTCATTTTAAATACACTCTTGGAAAGAGTTAATCAAATTGGCTTCTAAAATTTTATATATTATTATTATTATTCAATAGTTAAAAAAATTTGTCATCAAAAATTTTTTAATCCCAGAAGTGTTCTATTTTTTACTATGTGTGAGCATTGAGATTCTTTTAGCAGCGATTGACTCTGTGCTATTAATGTTACTATATGTTCTACCCATTAAACCCAACTTAAGTAAGTTTCGTTTGTAATTAATCCACCTTCATGTTTATGTGTGAGTCCAGTGAAAATATCTCTGCAAAAATCCGCTCCAATCAACAATTCTATTTCAGGGGAACCTTCTCCGTAATCAACTATCCACATTTTCTTCTCTCTTAATTCTTTATTCCACAGTCCTCTTTTGAGTCTAGGAATTTTTCGACAAATAGATAACTGGTCCAAAACCTGTTTATAAAGAGAATATTTACCATTGAGTGCCTTAAGCTTAATTTCATACAAACTGTGATATTTCACCAGTGATCTAACACTACCAAACAATGAATGGGCTAAACTTCTCTTACTTATAGGTACAAGCACTAATACTTCGACAGTCTTTTTCAATATCTGCGAATTCTGAGAATCACTGTCAATCAATGCTCGGACACACTTTTGTTTTCGGTTTGTTTCAATATTTACAAGTATGGTCTGCAACTATACATATTCAGAACACTCTTCGGCTATCAATGTGTTGCTCGTATTGATCGTCTCATTCGTTGAAATCTTTTTTATTTACAGGTAAGTCAAAACACATGATTGTATGGTGTCGTTTAGAACAAATCATACACTTTATTTTCGATTTACACTACTTTGCTCTGTGATTACCCTTGAAACAAGCGTAACACACTTTCCTATTACAAACAGCTTCCTTTTTCTAGTCTAAAGACCAATTTTGTGCTAAGGAGCAATCTTTACTCGTGGAATTTTTCACAAAAAACACAATGAAACTGTCTTTTTGTAATGTCATCTGAAAATAAATTATTTGCAGTGGGAACTGTCTCATCTAAGTTTTGTTTTTTCTTGCTCTTTAAATTATCATTGTTGAATTCAAGTTTCATTCCGTTTCTAGCAAACTTTAATCGTTCTTTCCCTTCAACTTTACGTTTCAAAAAACAAAGGAAACTCTTAAGCTTATTCCCATAATCTGCCGTTAATGCATTTTTTACTGATGGCTGTGTCGGATTTCGCAGCCAAACTCTCATTAATTGTTCCGGTATACATGATTCAACAAAAAGGAATAAAATAGCTTCATATTTTTCACTTGTTAGTCCTATTGACTCTAAGAATCTTAAATGGGATTCTAATTTAGCATACAAATAAGAAATATTTGACCTACTCTTTTTTCTGTTGAATTCTGTATAACGAGAGATAATAACACGAATATATAGTGCTATTAATAATTTTCTCTCAAATCTGTTCTTTAAAGCCTCAATTGCCTTTTCATAGTTTTCAGATGTCGGAGAAAAACTTTCCATAACTTCGCGAGCTCGACTTCCTGGCTCCATGTACTGTAATAAATATTGAAATTTATCTTCATGTGCACCATATCTTTATCAGTATGTATTCGTTGAAATTGGCTCCAAAATCCTAAATAGTCTTTCAAATCGCCAAAATGTAACAATTAAATTTTTTGTAGGCGCGTTTTTCATTAGGCAATGAAATTATTGATTCAGCTATTTGTCGGAACACATTTTATTGAAGTTTTTATTTTTTCCTCTAACTAAATCCAATATCTCACAATATCCGTCATTTTATCATATTCCTTTACGAAATCTTCATCTGTTTCGATACTGTTCAAAATTACGTATATCATCACAGTCTTGTAATTCATTATAATACGATCTAAAGTTAAACATTTTGTTTTAAGAAATTTGGCATCTGACGCTTCTGTTTTTCAAATTCTTCCATTTAACTGTTTAGTCTTCGTGAACACAATGCGAACAGACACATTTTCTCAGTGTATCCTCTGTAGCCATGACGTCAAGTTTAATTAAGTAATTTACTTTTTAATAACCACGATTAACCAGCTTGCGTATCATGTCCGGGTCACCAAAATGCTTCGTCCAAATTAAAATAAAACAGGTTAATTAAAATAAATCACAACCACACAAATATCGACATCCAAAATTCTATTTTCTTACTCTATCAACTTAAACATAACTTTAACTTTCTACTAATAATGTTCTAAAAATAAACTGTTTGCCATTCACCTAAACATAAGAATCCGTTTCAGAAATAGTTTTCCATCGTCGCGACAGTCTTCGTTTTTGCCATTCAGTTGTGTAGATCCAGAATATAAAGGTTGAAAGATGTGGTATTTTATGACAACTTCCCTAAATATCCTTCTTTTTGTCGGGAAACTCGGGCTTTTATATTCTATCGATCTATGGGGTCATGATTGAAAATATGATGGTATTTTTCATTGTTTCTGATCTCTTAGGGGTAAGCATAGAACTGGTTGGAATTTTTTGTTTGTTTCTACACCTGTTTCAGGTTGGCTTTTTCTCACATTAAAATAATATCCGTTGCGTCCGTATAGAAATATTAATTGGTGAAACATTGGAGTATATCAAATGAACGATGTATCTCTGCAATGCGTTGTAGTCCTTCTTTTCTTCATTGTACAGTTATGTCAAGGTTTGTATTTTCCTTGTACACAGTTACAATAGAAACTTCATCTATGTGAGGTGCATAAAATCGACGTTCGCTTGTTCTCCAGATTGTCTATGGTCGACTTGAATTATAACTTACAGTCACCAGAAATAATTCTGCCTAATTCTGTTTTGAATACAGGAGTAAGTGGACTGTATTTGTGTAACTCGTGGCACATTTTGTATTATTTCTTGCCTCAATCCACTGATGTCGTGCATTGTTGATCAATTTCTCTTTTTTCATTTATGATGAACTTATACTCGCAGAAATCTAAAGTCTTGTTTGGGTAGTAGTAGTAACGACACCATTTTATGATAGATTTGTCCTTGGATGGAACAAATATTCGATTTCACCTCTGTTAGTATTGATTGAAGTAACACGGAATGACTTCATTTAGAAACAGGCATTGCACACTTTTTTATTTTGAAGAAAGTGCTTTGATTCTAGTTTTCCCAGTCATGTAATGCAGAAATTCTTGCGGAAGTGCTTCCAGCGGAGGTAATCGAATCTTTTTATTTATGTAACCATTTCCTGGTGTTTCTCTACTGAATTTTTTCGCGATTATTCATTTTTCTGATTACTTCTCCTGTTGCGACGTATTTGTCATATTCTTCCGTCAGGGCGTAGTGGAATACTTCATTTATTAGGTTGTACTGTTTAATTGTTCTCGACCACGCATGTCGTAGAGTGGTATTTTCATGGGTGCCTTCCATTTACTTTTTTATTATATATATAGAGAGTCACAATTCTTAATTCTCCATTTCGTTAATTTCTTCGGTTTCTCTGCTTCTCGTAGTACTCGCTCTCATTTATTGGGAAGGTTAACTTCCTTCTCGCTCTTCGACTGTTTCGTTTTTGCGCTGTTCTTTTGCTTCAGAACTGGCAGCCGAATGGTTGGCGCTCTTGCCTTCGGTTCAACTGTTCGCGAGTTCAAATCCCACCTTTCTCATGGATGTTTGTAGTGGTTCGGAATCCACTTTAAACCGTAATTCCCGGTCTAATTAGCCCTCGTGTGCAAAAAAATGACCGTTGAGCGACAAACAAACCAAACCAATCCAGAACTGTCAATATCTCTTCCTCTTTTACGTTCAGACATTCTATAAAATATAAATTAAATCTTTTTTTACTAAGAAATACACTTAGATTTTAAAGACTTTTCACATTTAATCTTTGATTTATATTCAATCCCTGTATCACTTTGATTATTCACATTTTACTGCTTTTTCATTCATTTGCTGCACTTCACTGGTAAAAAACTGACGTTCAAACCTACGACTCATTCCTACCAATAAAAAGTCAAACCGTTTTACTGGTATAGCTGCATCGAATAAAAAGTTGCATAATAATATAAGTATACTATGTTTAATGATGGTAATTTGTATGTTGTAAAAAATGCTGTCTTTTGAAATAAAAATTCTGTCCTCTTAACGTAAAAAATGCTGCCCTCTTAAAATAGAAATTCTTCTTGCCATAAAAATGCTATCTTTAAATAAAATTTCTGTCTTGCTATAAAAAATGCTGTCCTCTTTACCATATATACTTTCCATTCTTCCTATTTTCCACTTTTTTGTCTAAAAATATAATCCTTTTCAAACAAGAGTTGTTTAATATATATTAATATTTAATAAAAAAGAAAAAATAGAATTGTGTACCGTTTCGGACTCTAAGGCGTTTTGATGTTTGGTATCCTTTCAAGAATTGGTTCCATTCTATAATGCTTGAAATTTTGTAAATAAACCATTCCTCGCAGTTCCTATCTACCTATCATTATTCAACAGAAAATGTGTTCAAGAAATTTTTCAGGCATTTTTTTATTAATTATATGGAATTTATCAGCTTCGCTTCAATTTCTTCCTAACATTAAAGGCCTTACGGAGATTTTCTTTCGATCGTATATGCATATTACATCAATTTGCTTGAAAAGTATACCGTTCCTTTCATCAAGATCCCAATTCAAACTGAAAATATAATTTATGTCAGACTTTTTTCTCCTAAGAGAGATGCTCAGTTCAATTGCAAATTTTGTCGTTCGAGCTGCCAAACAATCATCGAATGTCTCCATCTCATTAGGTAACAATGTACAGAGATACTTCTGTCCACAAGTGTTGGCTTACAAAGTCCGAATCCCGACCATAAAATAAAATGCGATAAATATTTTGTATCTAGTGTCCGATATTTTTGTGTTTTGGGATTTCGAGAGACCAAAATAGGCAGCTGGAAATACACCGCAATATCTTGTTTCTCTTATTTGTAAAGCCTTTACTGTTTCTTAATAGTCTGCAAAATGTGTACTTCTATAGAACTTACTAACCGAACCATTGAATTCCGTACAAATTTATTCGAGTATAAAATGATTTTCCTTAAACATCACTGAAAAAAAAAAAACTAAAAATCTGTCAAAATTCACAATTGAATCGAGAAAACATACTATTTAAATATTAAAACCAATTTCGTGTGAATTTCGTTCTATTTTACAATCACTACCAGGTGTATGCAAATGAAATAAGACGATTTTTTTATAAAAAAAACAATAAGTTTGCGAAAACTGTTAATACGAGTCGTATTTCTTTATTGGAAATAATAAGCATAGCTAGCTACACATTTTCCCCGTCTTTCGGGCAATTTGGGAATACCATGCCAAAAAATGATCGGTTTTTTGAGGCCAGCCAGTCATCAAGCTAAGATTTGACGTTTTCGTAATAAAGTGAAGCGCTGGTCAGCCAATGCGTGTCCCAATGATGCAAATAGGTGGTTATCGAAAGGAACCAAGTCTGGCGAATAAGCCGCATGCACTAAATGCTATCAGCCGAGAGCCTTACATTGGCCACTCCTGATCCCAGAAAACTCGCAGCATTGTCTTGCGGCCGAACTGATTTGGCTTTGTGGTCGATTTGGACGGCTGTCTGGGGTCAACATATGATCGATTACACTTGGGATTCTCAAACTAAATCCATTTTTCATCGCCATGGAGATATGACTTGCTTTTTTAACGGGCAAGCAACATTTTGGACACGAATTTTTGGTTTTCCTGCTGATGGTCCGTTAGCTCGTATGGTAACCACCTACCGACATTTATTATCTTGTCCATTGCTTTGAGACGACGGGAAATAGTGCTCTGGTCAACTTTCAATTGTTCTGCAAGACGTTCTTGCTTTTGGCTATCATCTTCATCGAGTAATGCTTGTAATTCCACATTTTCAAGTATTTTTTTGTCTGCCATGCTTATCGTTTCTCCCATCGAAATCACCATTTTGAAACTTTTCAAACCACCTAGCGCAAGGCTCAAGGCATTGCCGCGCCGAGCTGGCAGCCGAATGGTTAGCGCTCTTGCCTTCGGTTCAACAGTTCGTGGGTTTGAATCCCACCTTGAGCATGGATGTTTGTAGTGGTTCGGAATCCACTTTAAATCGTAAGTCCCGGTCTAATTAGCCCTCGTGTGCAAAAAATGACCGTTGAGCGACAAACAAACCAAACCAAGACATTGCCACCGTATGCTTCTACAAGCATTTGATGCAATTCGGCAGCATTTGTCTTCAGATGGTAACAAAAAATTAATGTTGTCCGCAAATCGTGGTCGGAAGGCATAAAATTCAATATTTTCAACACAGTAAAAAAAATGCACGCTGAAACTCGTCCAAATGCAAACTAAACGTGAGTATCAAAGGTCAAACTATAAAAAAAATCACGTGTCATGGTTTCATAATGTTTGCATATATGCGTGGCGACATCTGTTAGCAATCGTCTCTTTTGATGTGCATACATCTGGTAAATATTAATCTTTTGTTTATATTAGAATCAAATTTTCATTTTTCTTTATTTAATCACTAATCTTCAATATCAGTGTTATGTTCATACTATTTGATCTCATCAGAAATTTTCAAATTGCTTTTAAGTCTTTTAATCAGACATGATTTTTAAATTTTCAAACAACAAATTCCATTTGATAAATTTATATCTAATAAAATGAAATTAGAGACAATTAATATTTCTTAATTGAGAGGAGAATTTTTCTCTTTTATATATCAGTCATCTCTTATTTATGCATTCCGTCCATTAACAAAGTCTGTAGATAGACACGATGTGAATTATTAACAATTACATTCTAATATTTGAAAAAATTAGGAAGATTACCTGTATGAATCGTAAGCATCTCATTTTCTTATAATGGATGATTTCATTACTCAACAGCCCAAGCTAAGGTAATTAGCATAACTCTTTCGAAATCGTTTTTATAAGTTAGAATTTTGGCAGCAGTCATCTATGTAATTTCGTAAACTTTAAGATCTACTTATCCATCTAAGTCTCAGTCTCTCATTTTTATTATTTTTGAATGATTTTGGAGCTTAAAATCAGTGCTGAGCTGGCAGCCAAATTAGCGCCTTCAGTTCATGGGTTTGACTCCCATTTCGAATATGAAGGAAATTGACATATAGTTCGGAATTGAACCATAAAGTTCAGAACAAAAGAAACCGTAGATTCCGTTGAAATAATTAGCCCTCGTTCAAAAGATGATTGAGCAACTTGAAGCCATCTCTTAATCCATGATCGGTATCGCAAGCAATTTCCCTTTGAGAAATAGAAGGAAAACATTTGAACCTGAATGTTGGAAATAGGATTGGAATGATTTTTTAATAGTTTTGCTCTTGCTAGTTGCGTAAGGAATGACAGTTTCGTGATCAGCAAACTACCCAAAAAATTTTGTACTAAAAAGTATTAATATAAACTCCATTTCTCCCAATTGGATCTCAAAATTTAATTTCCAGCTATTTAAAAAAAAAGAAAATATTCGATGATCAATCAAAATACTGTGCTTTGAATCAATCGAAAGGTGCTTTCCTTTTGAGACATATGGAAGCGTAAACGGTAGAATAAAAAATTGAAAGAAACTGAAAATCTGGTACCGCTCATTTTATCATATTTTTAAAACACCTAAAATTATCGCTTCTGTGATTTCGTACACAATAATAGAAGATTTTCTTTTCCTGTTTATTGTCTAACTTAATAAGTTGGTAAAAGAAAAAAACGAGTGATGTTTTTTGTATATTTGAATTTTTTAAAGAGATTTTGAAAGGTTTTTAAAGATTTTGACCTAGGAAGATTTTGGATTGTCTTCCTGAAAGTAAATCCTTATAAGAATAAATGTTGTTACACGGCCATGAAATTGATTGTTGTATAAAATAACGGTTGACATGAGCTATTGAAACCTGGTCACAATTGCATTCTCTGAAGATGGGCATGTTTTTTGCTCTGTTATGTGTACAAAGTATAAGAAAGAATAGAGTATTGACTAATAATTTGTGTCTACTTGAACAATATCCTGACTATTTCTTTTTGTCACTTGGACAATATTCAGATTATTAGAAATACGTAATCCTAACACATTTTCAACACTTATCATCGAAAGATATACAAGTTTATGATCAATGATTGCAAATTATAATCAACGGCTGAAGTTTAATGTTATATTTTGGAAACAAATGCGGATTTTTAAGTAGTGCGCAGTCAAATGCAATGAAAATGTAATTTTAATTATTTTAAATGTAATTTTAATTATTAATTATTTTGGACGGAGATGACAAAACATGTTAAAACTACCTCTACAACTTGACAGAATGTATTAACTTAATCTGGCAAAAGTAAAATCTGTACAATTTCTTCAGTCTTAAGTTGGGTTGTAAGAAAATTTTCTTATTTATATCCATCTTTTAGTTCAAACAGTTGACTGATTTCAATAAATTTAGGCAACTGAAAATTTCATAGCAAATATATAGTTCTGGATTGGCTTTTTAATTTGAATATCTTTGTACCCTTAAAACTAGGCCAAAATAATTAACTATTTTTTGAGACTTCACATCTCTAAATTACTAAAACATATTAAAATTAATTGCTGATCCTACTTTTTGACTAATCTGTCAGATATCTCTTGGGATAAGTTGTTGCTTCTGCATGTGTCTTGCCTTGCACTTTGCCAACAATTAGGTTGTACCCGTTGGGTGGAAGTCTTTAATTTAGAAGCAGGGATCTAGCACAAGACTTCCCAGTGACCTGACACACTCAGAAATATCACTTCACTTGGAGGACATTGCGACCACCTTTTATTTAACATGGCCCAATCACTTTTAATAAACAAGAATGACCTTCGGTGAAGTCGGTATTCGAATTTGATCTTTTTGATAATGAGAACGACGTCCAAACCAACAGGCCACCTCAGCATTCTTGGCATATGGCATATTTTCTTTTTAGACTGCCATATTCTATTCAAGGACCATCTATACTAAATTTTTCTAAACTTATTAGCTATATATATCCGTAATCCTTTAAAAGAGGAAGTTTACTATAGTCCACTAAACAGTGTCAATACGAATTCGATCTTAAAGTAGCACTGCGCTAAACAATAAGTAAATTTTTGTCATGATTTAAGATAAAAAAGTTTCCAAGTTGTTTCATGGCTTTGGTTGCAAATGAGGAACATTGTCACGGAGTTATTCTTATAAAATAATAAAGATTAAATTATGGGATAAAGTCTCCATATTTCAAATAACCCCCAGTATTACATTAAACTAAGTATATCAGTGTTTAAGTATAGTTTCGGTATTTAAAATGATAACTCCTCTTTCTTATATGAATACTGCAACTGAAAATCAAATGTTTGTCTCATCATGATACTAATTACAAAAATTGTTTTCGACTCAGTGTAATATTTAAATTTCTTCAGTGCTGTCTTTATTAAACTCGCTTTCTGTATATAAAAACTGTTAAAAGGGTGTCATTTTGAAAAAAATCTAGTTAGTAAGGAAGAAGATTCTGCGATAATTTTATGATTAAAAATACTATTGAGATACAGGACTGCTTCAGTGGTTCAATTTTTACATAATGGTAGTTTTTTGAAAGATACTAACATGTAACAAAGGAAAATTTCAAGTCACTTGCATTTATGTCCAAAATGAGAATCAACTCCATGAATTGTTGCTGCGTATTTTTCTGTACGCAGCCCAGAGATGGGCTCTACCAGTTTGATGGAAGCACCCGTGGAGGAGTCTTAAATCCACAACCTCATTTAGTGAACACGATGTATTTTCGGTTAAAGGCGAGATTCGAACTCACAACCTACCAATAATGAGAACGACATCTTAAACAACCTACCCATGAATTTTGAAACAAAGACCAGAAGGTTAATGATTCAGCTGCCAGCTCCGAGGATATATTGTATGGTTAATATTTGTGAATGATGCATTGTGAGTGCACAATATTTTATAAATTGGAGTATATATTTAAACATCAGTGCCCATGTGCATTAACTTACAAAAAAACATTTTTTATGGTTTTTATAAAAAGTATTCAAGCTAAATTTTAATAAACCATCTTTATGATAAGCAATACTCTTCTGGAACAATAACAGTTGTGAAAAACTTATATAAAAATTATTTTAAATATTCTATTCTACATGTGAAAAACAGATATGAATTAGTTGTCCGAGTAGAACTAGGAATAGAATTTATACACACATTTTCAATCAAGAAAATGACTTTATAAAATATTGCTAAAATTGGAATATGGACTGTCGGATCCAAAATTTTTTTCCTGGAATATGGATCTGAAAGCTCATATTGGAAGATTCTTTAAGTTAACCTTTTTGAAAAGAAACATTAATACGCCTTTTAGTATTAGAAACTAATATTAAAATTGATTTCATTCTTTTAACTATTAATATTCTTATATTTGCAACAATCACAAAATTCAGCCAATATATTGCTACCATATCTTCATTAAAATACGGCTTATTTATAATAACGATATCAATTTTTACGGATTTTTAGTTTTTTTGATTAATTTTAATATTAATTTCTTATTTATTTTAATTCCCGTAAAGCAGTTTTTATTCAGTTTCGTTTTTCTTATGCCATATATCAGATATTATAAGTTACACTGGTGTGCAAAAATTAAGGACGAAATGGTAAAGTTATCATAACAGCGGAACAAACAGGTAGATTGGACCGAAAGGCCAATATGAAGATAGACTACGGTCAGGTACGCAATGTCATACTCAAATTACGTAAAGGGAGACGTAAAAATGACGTAAAGGAAGAATGTCGGAGGTCAATGTTTCTGTGAAAGCTATTGCACGGCGTATATCAGTTTAAACAATGTAGAGCTGCTTAATCTGTGTGAAATAAGAAACAGGCAACCTCGTAGATGACATCTAGATGACCTTACGCGAGGTTGAATTACTGGGAAGATTGAGGAAGATTGAAGTATGACAAGTCTGGCTGCGGAGTTTGTGTGGAATCGCTCACAGCATCGTTTCACGAATCTGGAGAGCATTTCAAACTACAGGAACATTTGTCCAAAGGTTCAGCAGTGGTCGTCCACGAGCAACCACGGCAGTCGACGACCGGTATATGGTCCTGCAGGCAAGAAGGAACAGGCGGCAGACGACTGGAGAAATCGCGAGACACCTCCAACAGACAACTGGACGTCCGATATCACGGTTTACAGTCGCCAGGAAGTTGCACAATGGTGGCCTATTCGCACGATGACCTGTATATTTTGTACCATTAACGTCTGCCCACCGGGGAAGGCGCTTTGTGTGGTGCCGGGAACACCAAAACTAGACGGATCTTTAATGGGGTCGAGTACTCTTTACGGACGAGAGCAGATTTAGTCTGACTACCGATTCTGGACGCATACACATCTGGAGAGAGCGGGGAACACGCAAAAACCGCTCCAACATCGTCGAAAGGGACCGGTTTCGAGGTCGCGGTGTTCTCGTTTGGGGAGGCATCTTGCTTGGTACCCGTACTGACCTTCATGTCGTCCAAGGAGGTTCAATCACCGGGTCTCGTTATTGTAATGGTATTCTCCTTCCTTATGAGCGTCTTTTTAGAGGTGTTATGGGTCCCCAGTTCCTCTTCATGAACGACAATACTCCACATCATCGTACAGAGGCTGTCAAAGAGCTGTTGGAAAGTGAGGATATTGAACGCATGGATTGGCCGGCAAAGTACCCTGATCTAAATCCAATCGAACGCGTGTGGGACTTTCTAGGGAGACGCTTGACGGCACGTCACCAACCGCCAGTAACGATTCCGGATTTGCGATTGGTGCTACAAAAGGAATGGGCAGCAGTACCTCAACAACTTATTGACAACCTCATACTCAGTACGGACAAACGATGTCAATCCTGCACAGCAGTCAAGGGAGATCATATCCCCAACTAAAAGCTGGATATTTCTTGCTAGAGAGCTGTCATATGGATGTTTCGGCCGTCTCTGTCATTCTGCTCCATGCTCATTTTTCAATCAAGTTCCATTTTAATCATTTGGAATTTTTTGGACTGTTTTTTTTTAACACGTTTTCCATATTCTTACATTTGGAGGATGTTCTGGTACGATTTTTATCGTTTTGGAACTCTGCTGAGCGATGCTGCACTAGAAAAATCCTCAATTTTTGTACACCAGTGTATTCACTTTATAATTAATGCAGTGATATTTTTCTCTTTTACCCTTAATTTGTGATTGGTGTATTTTTTGCTATTTACTTCGCCATTAAAAAACTTAAAGTATATATCATACTTTGTTAATAGGTATTCATTGGTCTCAGTGATATTTTGCAAAATATTTTGGAATTTTAAGTAGAATACAAATATTTCAAGTTTTTATCAACATTTTAAATCAGATTCTTATCTATTTCAAATAAATTATTTATTTATGCTTTATAAAGTATTAATCAATATACTTGTGATGTTTTCAATGACCTCTTCAATTGTTAACCTCTTCACTTATCAAGCTAAATATTCTCTAGTATTTCGATTAAATCTAGTAAAATGAGCGCGCAATTGATTTTTTGTAGGATAGAGTTGGAATATTTCCTTTTAAAATGATTGCGTTTATTAGCCATGTTAAGTATCTTGAAAATATACCACCAAGATGAAAAGTTGAATTAAAGATAGAAATAAAGCATTGAATTTTACTGTTGCTGTTGTTGTCGTGTGCCAGCTAGGCTGGCAATATGGGGTGCACTGCTCCACTTTTCCAACTGAACCATATTTGGTGTGGAGTCCGACATTTTCAGTACATACATGCAATAGGGACACGTTTATAGGGTAGGCAACCATTCACACCTCATTCATACAAGGAAGGGACAAAGACAGGATAGACAGAGAAAAAAAAGTACATCCATGTCCCAACCGGGATTCGAACCCAGGACCTCCTTATCCGCAGTCAGCCACACTGACAACTAGAAAAGATGGGCGGCAATTTTACTGTTAAAATTAGTAAATTAGAATTGAGTAAAATAAGGGTTCACCGTGACCTCATGGAAAGACAGCACTCATTTGAGAGAAAAATCCCGATGTCAGCCAGTGTCGAACAGCGGGAAATTCACATTGTGTTTCTGTTTTTTGTATTCACTTTCATCGTAGTGGGTGCTTGAGAATTATTGGATTCGTGACACGTTTCTTTTATCTTGAAAACCTTTACCAGGTTGACAAAAAATGTCTTTCAACTGCAGTAAGTCGTTTGGCTGTCCACTAAACAGTGTCAAAGTTAAATAAATTAGCGTATTTATTCAGTTTATAATTGGACTAATTTCATATCATCTATATATAAGTATATTTAATTTTACAATTTACTTAATGAAACAGAGAAATTTATTTTATTTTTCTATTTTTTAAATCAGTAGTGTTATTACTTATTGAAATTCTCCTCACACACCGTGCAAGTTGATGTTATTAAACTCTATATATCAACTTTTGTTGATATTTATGCAAGGAAAACTTTGATAAGAAATATATGCCCACTCAAATATAAATAACATCCCCAACAAATTCATGCACAGAAAACTTTTAGCAACTAAAAAGTTGTAAAAAGTGCTTAATATCAAAGTGTTAAACATTTCTTTTATCTAATTTTAAATCAGCCGAGTGTATACAGTCGAATGATTAGTAATCTACATTTCGGTGCAGTTGTTCTAGTTTGGACATGGACTTGATTGTTTACACTGCTTCGAAATCTACACTCGTGACATTGAAAATGCAACTCCAAGAAGAAGCTGCCATTAAGTGGCGAAACTTGGCAGTAGCACCACAGTGAATGGCGGTACACGAAGCAGCACGTCTTGCCACACAGTTTATGAGAGTACGGATCGCGTCCTGAGGAATGACTCTCTAAACCATTTGAAAAAGTGCGTCTTATGAAAGTTCCATTGCCAGGGGCATGCAAATGGCCTCCAAATATATCCCAAACATGTTCGATTGGTGAGAGATCTGGTGAGCACCGTGGACAGCTGTACACCTTGCAGGGAATGATGTCTGATGCAAGCAATGCGCGGTCGGGCGTTATCCTCCTGATAAAGGGCATTGGGCAACCCATTACGGTAGGGGAGTGTCACCGGCGCCAGCACATCATCCGCGTAACTTTGGACTATCATAGTACCGTGAATACGATCTAGAATTGACCTAAAATCGTACGCAATGGGTCCCAAATCATGATGCTGAGTTGTCGCGCGATGGGGCGACCCACAATTGCTGCATGATTGGACCAGTCTCCAAGAATACGCGGCGACTCTACCACTGAAGAAAAGAAGCGTGACTCATCTGAGAAGATGATCCTCGTCGAAATCATTCCGGACTTTGCCACTGACCTCGCAGCATCGATGGCAGTCTTCTTAACGGACGCCATGAATGTAACAACCAATCGACCGCAAATGGTTCGGCTCTATATGGGAGCATCCACGGTGTCTTGCACTTGCTACAGAATTTTGGTAGACGTGCTTTGCGGAGCCCCCGACGCCCTGCCTGCGTCCGACGCTTTGATCCACGCTTGTTGACGTCACCCTGGCTGCACCGGCACCCAGCAAACGTTCCACACTTAATTGTTCTGTTCCAACCATCTTCGCCTCAGCCGATGCATTGTGGACGTTCTGGTTTCTGTCACCTGAGATTTTCCTTAAGGACTAACCTGCCCTTCGTCTGTCTGCTTGAATGGATCCCATCTACGATCGCCTGGCGTTTTCTGTAATTATCATTTACGATATGAACGAACTTTTAACGATTATTTTACAAGCAGCAATAACGGCGCGAATATTGGCCACTCTGCCGGTTCCTCACCTTATATCTTATTCTACGTGCGTTGAATTTCTGGGCGTTTAACATCATCTCCATAACTAAGTAAGGTGCATTTACTTTGAAATTTGCATTCTATGGTCACTCCTTGGTGTTCCGTTTTCTATGTTGGGCAGTGTATTTTAAATTATCGGCTCCATTTTAATTAGCGTTGCGCAAAATGTAACCCTAGAAGAGCAAACAAATCAAACCTATTTGCACGTGTTGAAGATAATGTCATTGCTCTTATTTTATTCACCACATTAGCAGTAGTAAATTCGGTATGCTTTAAGCTCACAAAGGCTTTTTTTACATTTTGAATCGGGAGCAACAACATCTCCTAATTTTGTGTGTTGTGTTTGTAACTTGTTTTTAATAGCTTGTTATATTTTTCTAACATAACTTCTCTTAATGCTAATCATGTTTATCAATTCATCTTAATAATAAATTCAAATTCTAAATAAGCTTACCTTGAGCAGGTTTTTAATTTCTTTATTAACATAGGACATACTTAAACAGGACAAGACATGGAAAAATAACAAAGACATGGAACAAAGAACATCTACATCGCTGAGCGCAGAATCTTATTCTGTTTGTAAACAAAGATATTCGTGCAGTGCGCCCTCTATAGACAAATAGTTGCAACATAGCTTAACCATAACGATTTTTTTCATCTCAAGAGCTTTGGCTCCATCAATTTTAACGCTTGCCATTTTGTTCCATATGTGTTCCCATAAAGATACTTTTTTCCATTAAATTTCAGCACTTACAATCACTTCATAAAACTTTCTTGAATCTTTCTTTGATTGTAGACTAAGTAATTAATCTGATAGCGAAATTTCCGTTCATTTTAAAAGATGCTTGTTTTATCTGCATCTTGATTTGTGCTTTCGTCCAGTTCCAAAGGAAATCCAAGTTCCTGCTGGCAGTCTCCGTTTGTTCTGCAAGTTCGTCACTGATGAAGTCAATGCCGTACACTGTGGTCTGCCTTTTGACAATGAAATATTTTTTATTTCCTTCTTCTATTATGTGATAGAATACGGTTTTGCACCCTCTACTATATACTACTTAATAAATTCGCCATCCAAAATGAATTGTTCATTTAAATTGTCGGCTATCATGAAACTTGATTACACTCTTTAAGTATTTAGCTTCAATATTAAAATATTTATATTGCTTTAAATATTAATACAATAAACACATTCTTTTTGTGTCCTCTACATTAACAAAACTATATTCATCCATTATATTCCTAAAACACCGCATTCTTTCCTCACTTTATGTTTCTCTTCGAAGATTTATGGAGTCATTAAAATTGAAAATTAATTAATTTTATTATTATTTTTATTTAGTACAAGAATTTAATTTCCTTATACATGTTGACATGACCTTCCTGTTGTAAAATAGAAACAAATATTAGGTCTCGAACAAGAAGGAAATTTTGGTACAAAGTGGACTTTTCTGTCAGTTTCAGCGTAGCAAGGGGGGGTAGGAACTCTTTACATATGTACACAGGACGTGGGCCACTAATTACTAAACCCTATATTGTGTTAACTAAATGCTGTTTCAACTTTGATTAGGAGTTTATCCTTTTGAACGGTGGAATAAATAACTGAAATAAGATATCGAAATATTACGACACAATCTTTAGTAAAAATTGGTTTCTGTATATATTCCACAGTTCAGGAACAGTGAGAAGAACTTCCTAGAAGCTGCTACCTTACATACTGACTCTTTTACTGAAATAATGGTAGCGGTGATTCTAGTTTCTACTAAACACAAGATTATGTTTTACTTCTCAAATTCAATTTTTTCAAATTTTAATCAAATTTTACTTTTCAGATCAAGCTATTCTCTTGTTTAATCATCCATGGATACGCCTGAACACTGGTAAGACACGACTAGTACGGAAAACAAGCTGTAAATTTATTTTAGTTTTTGACAAGTGGGGAGGCTATATAGGCAATCGTTCGCGCCGACAAACACATGTAAAACTATCATGTAATACTTGGGTGTTTAACGATAATTATTACTGCTCATCGACACTCATTACAGGATTTATCGTTTTTATCATCTTATAGAATACCGTGTTACACCGAATATTTAATTAGGTACTTAGTTTCAGTTAGGAAGAATATATTTCAGCGAAAGTTCGTCATAATTATAATTGTGAAATGTTTTAGTTCTAATATAATAAAATTGTTTCCATTTGAAACAAATTAAGAACTTGAGCTAATTTTTTTAACTTCTACAAGGACTCATCTTTGTAGAAGATAAGAAATTTTGATATCTTTGAATGCATACAAATTAATAAATATTGCTAAATAGATATATTAATAAATAAGTATTTAATAATATTGTTTCTGAATGTTGTAATAAATTTTTTACATTTGAATTTTAAACAATTCTCTATTTAATCATGTTTTTCATTTCAGGTTTCTTCCATGCAACGCTTAGTTCAATTTCGGTGGCCTAATTTTGGAGAAAAAAAACGATGTTTACACGCACATATATATATTCGAGCTTTTCACCTAATTGTTATTTAATATAATAATTAAGTTGGTCTTGATTAAATTAAAAAGTTTAACTATATTGTTTTAAGTTACAGCAATGAGATTTTTAATTAATAGTTGTCACATGTTTATAAAAAAAGTTTTAGGTATTTATAAAATTATCTTTAGAAGAAATTGTCAACTGTTGTAAATGTATTTAGAAATTTAAGATGTGCATTCTTTCAATTTTTTAAATATCTTAAGAGCTGAATATAATATGTTAAAAAATGATAAAGCCTAACCTCTAAAAAATTGTACTTTTATAATTTTCTATAGCTCTAGTAAAGATTTCTTTTGTGTGGTGTCTTGATTTCTCTCACACACAACATAAGAGCATTATTTCTATTTTTCCATTAAATATGAACAAACATTTCAGGAGAAAACTATTTATTTTAGTTATTTAGATAATTTTTTTAGTATAATTTTTGATCTAAAAAATGAAGTTGCATGCAGACATAAATTAATTTTGAACGGAATATTTCGTTAGATAAAAAGAAATTAATTAATGTTTTTAGAGCCATGAACTAATCAGCTTAATATAATTGTTCGAGCATTCATATCATATATTCAAAGTGCATCTAAAAGTAATTACACTCCTACGTGGTTTGATATTATTTCATAATCTTAAAAACTCTTTACTGTGGTTTTGAGAAAATCAATTCGCTTGTTAATTGCTAATGCAGAGTGAGGAAAAATCAATATTTTCTCGAGTTTCATTTGTCTTAAGTGAGGGGCAAAGAGTTCTTTTTTAAAAATCTCAGTTGAACTCGTCATTTTGTACTGGTTCATGAAATGTGTATTTAAAAACTTTAGACCAGTGATTCTCAACCTTTTATTTTGTCGCGGCACATTTTAAATGATTTCAAAATTTGACTTCACACAAGAGAAGGATAGTATAAAATAGTTTATGATAATTACCTTGAATGTAAAGTAAAAAATAATATATCTACTACAAAAAACAACAGTATATTTATAAAGGAACAAGATAATGAGAAATTTGAGCTTCATATTTTTTGATGACTTCATTTATGGTTGTAAAATGACAATATTACTCGCATATCGTTTTCTACATTTTATAGCCTTTATCTTTATTAGCTCCTATGTTGATTAATACTGAAAATTCTAATTCACACGAACATAAGATGCGGAAAATTCTAATGCTATTGTTGTAAAACTTTGAAAATATTTCAGTATAAGAAATGTCCGTTATAGGAAATTAAAATAGTTTTTTTCTGTAAAAAGATATATTTAACTGTAAAAATAGGTTTTCTTTTTCAATGTATTCTAGCTAAAACTAGTAAACATTTTACTCGTAAATAAATTATACATTTCTAAAATTTGATGGCAGAATGGTGGATAATCATTCAGAAACACAGTAATCTATGTAATAAGCAAATTATTCCTGTGCTTTTTAATGATTCGCTTTTAAATGTTCGTATAAATTACGGCACTTTTAATTTAAAAGGTTGAAAATTTGTCTGTTAATAATATTAGCATAATTTAAAATTACTTTTTTTACGAAATCGATACGATTTGCTGACCCAGTATTTTGGAAAATAACCAAAAGTTTCTGTTGTCTTAAAATATTAATCTCAATTTAGCGTCCTTATCTTAGGTTCAACAGCTCTTAGGTTCGAATCCCAGCCTTGGGTAGGTTGCTTGTAGCTCATAATTCGCTTTAAACTATAGGTCCCTGTCTGCTTAGCCCTCTTGTGTAAAAAAATATCAGCAAACCAAACCAAATTTTATGGAATTAACTGGATTATCTTTCGCTGTTATTTTCTGCACTGTCCAATATTAAAAAGGCAAGAACGGTACCCAAAAAGTAACGAAATTCGACAGATATCTTATAGAGCAGAGTCAGGATAGTAGGTGGTAGGACCATCGTGGACGGTAATACACGAAGCAACACTTCTAGGCACAGAGTCAATGATCGTACGGATTGTGATTCGAGGAATGGCTCTCCAATCCCTATCAACCATTTGCCCAAGTGCGACTTCTGAAATAAGCACAGAGTATACAAATAAACAAAACGTATTCGATAGGTGTGAGTGGCGAGCACCGTACCCAGTCGTGCACCTTTCATGGCTTGTTGGCGGATGTGAGCAATGGGGTTGGGCATTATCCTGCTGGTTAATGCCATTGAGCACGCGCTGAAACTAGATGCTAGTCGCCGAACGCAGCACATCATCAACGTAACTATACTTTCATAGTACCGTAAATATGAATTATATGTATACAGGTGACCTAGAATAGTACACAATGGCCGCCAAAGCCGATGATTCCCCGTTGTCGTATGTGCCGTAGTATGGGACTTCTCTCCCCGTTTAAACCACACTCGTATGCGGTGACTGTCGCTAACGAAACAGAAACGTGACTCGTCTGGAAAGACAATCTTTAGCAGCTTCGTCTTCCACAAAGCTCTAATACAGCACCATTCTAGACGTTGGTGTCTACGGTGTGGGGTCAATGGCGGATTTTTCAACGAACGCCATGAGCGCAGTCCACTTATCAACCATACGACGGCAGGTAATTCTGCTTCAGATGCTGTAGAATTTCGGTAGACCTGCTTGGCGGGGCAGACTCCCGAATTGAATTGTGCAAAGACACAATGCGCATAATCTGACAATAAGAAAATTTTCAGTAATATCTTGTTAAACCGATCATTTGATGGGATTAGAATAATCAGCTTATTTGAATAAATATACTGTGTTGGAGATGGGGAGTTTAGAGGAAGGGCTTCGCCGTTACCATTTACGCTAAGGGTTTCCACATATCGGGCTTGGCACATTTCATACAGGGGGGGGAGTATTAGAGAAATTGTAATTAGCATTCTTTCTTTTGTTTTAGAAGAACTCCCTTCTTCAGGGGGGAAAAGCGTCGGATAAGGAATGGAAAAAAAAACTCTACCCATTTGGCAATTTTTCACTCATTTACACTGCATTTTTCCAGATAATTTTTATGATTTTCGTCGGGACAGTTGTTATTTTTCACATCTGCACAAAGCTCGTATATTTCCAGCAATGTATTTTCCCTAAGAAACATCCTGCCTTACCTGCAAGCAGTGGGCCAGAGAGCATAACAAGTGCTCAGGTACAATATGTTTTGGCGCCCCCATAAAAAGTAACATATTTTACAAAAAAACCTCATAACAATACAGTGAAAATAGCAAATTAATGAAGTACCTGCTGTAAAATAATCTAAAATAGATAATTTTAAAAAGTTATGTTTAAAAGATACTTTTAAGAAGAAAAAATCTAATTAAAATTTATCAAACTGGAATTAAAGGAATATAAAATTGAATTTAAAATTTTTTAAAAACTAAAATCACACAAATTGAAATTCGGAAAAGTATCAACATAATAATCGAACTGTGGTAATTGAGAATTAGTTAAAATATTATTTATTTTACATGGTAATGTAATTATTTTAAAAACAATTTTAAGCAAAGGAAGATGTTAATATATATTATAGATGTAAATAAATTTGATTAACAGCAATATAATAATCTGATACATTAATTATACTGCATATATTTTCCTTGACTTTGATGAAGCAAATTGATCAATTGCTTAATCAGTGTCGATCTCTCTCACTTCTAATTTATTTCTCGTAGTATTTAGTAATGCTAAGTTATTTAGGCGATCATATGCCATGGTTGAAATTAAATATGTCATAATTTTAATTTACCGAACGAACGTTCATAAGTAGCACACAATTGATATTGAAATAGGATAATTTGAAGTCATATTTGGAAAAACACCACCATATGACATTATGAAAATAAATAGCTTCAATATAGTTTAATATATTTAATTCCTTTAAAATAATGTTTTCTACTTTATATACTTTTGTGCCCGCCATTGTAGAAAAAAAAACTATATATATATTGAGAAATATTCCGCTGAGTAATGTAAACTTATAATATTTTTAGTTTTTCCAAAAGTGACCCAATGAATGTAACGTTTACAAGTTTTTAGTAGTTCAAATTATCACCAGGAATTATAGACCAAGCTGTTGCTCCAATTAAGTCCCGTGTGCATAAAAATGAGCGTTGAGTGACAAACCAGAAATTACAGGTATTCAGATAAGAAATCCTAAGATTCATGTCTTGTGATTTTAATTTGAGAAATTTTCTCAGTCACGGTTATTTTACCAAAGTAAAATTTGTATAGATTTTTAATGTTATTGTTGTCTTGTGGCAATTAGTTTGGCATTATGGAGTACGCTGCTCCACTGAACCCAACTTTTGGTGTGGAGTCCGA
Source organism: Latrodectus hesperus (assembly GCA_037975125.1). Taxonomy (NCBI): domain Eukaryota; kingdom Metazoa; phylum Arthropoda; class Arachnida; order Araneae; family Theridiidae; genus Latrodectus; species Latrodectus hesperus. The sequence continues at coordinate 2,177,092 of CM075860.1, read as the reverse complement.
CTTCCTCATGCTATAGGTACCCGTTTATACGGTAGGCAACCATTTACAACCCATTCATACAATCAAAGACAAGAGAGAGAAAGTACATCCATGCTCGAATGGGGATTCGAACCCAGGACCTCCCTATCCGCAGTCTGACCACTAGAAAAGGTGGGCGACTTTATTTTAATTGTTTAATAATAAGATTTTGAGATACATATTAAATTTAGAACTTATATTCTGAATTATTTACATATTGTTTTACAATATGGCAGCAAGAAGATTAGTGCTCTAGTTCAACTGTTCATGGATTCGAAACCCTCCTTGAACTTGTCTGTGTGTAGTGATTAGGAATCACTTTAAACAAAGTCTCGGAATAATAAGCCCTCGAAAATGACTGTCGATCGACAGACACCTACGGAAATGGGGCACTTTTTCAGTCAATAATTTTATAACATCCAAAGACATTTCTAATTTTTAATATGGCAGTGCAGAATAATGATTACGTCTGATTCCATATTATTTCTCTAGAATGATTTTTTTCAACTTATAAAATATGCTTTTATACATGAAATAAAATAGTTAGAAAAAAATAATTAAGAAACATTTAATGAGTACTTAAAAAGAAATTAACATTTAATACATAAATCTTTCATTGTACGAAAAAAAGAATTTTTCGACTTAAATGTCAATATAGAGGCAACAAAATTGCAAATTAAATAAAAATTATTACCGATAATGCTTAAACTTGATTTTAAACCTTAAAACTATAAGCTTTGTTAATAAATATTTACTTCAGCTAAAAATCAGTATTAAGTAAATATAAAGAATGCGAAGGAAAATAAAAAAGTTTTTGTTGCAAAAGAAAGTTTGAGTTTTGACAATAAGAATTTTTAATCGATTTTACTGTCAAAACTGAATATTTTAGAAAAGTTATAAAATTTTCCAACGAAGTCCAGTGTTTATTAACAAAACAATGTTATTTGATTAATAACAAAAACTTGCGGAATTAGGGAAGCATTGTTAAATAACCACGTAAAATTTAACAAGATAAAAAAAACTGAATTCAAGAATTTGGAGATAATTACTTTTGTATCACATTTCGATTCCCTCTTTTTTGGAAGTTGCAGAGCTGGTTAGAGAACCCCCTCTCCTTTCTTCCCCTGGCGGTCAGTCTGCCAACAAAGGGCGCCGTTAATGAGAAACCGGGAATCTTCCGACGAGAGTAATGAGACTCTAGACTACAGAGCTTAAGCAATGTGCTTGAAATAAAAACGCAGAACCTTTCTTTATTCTCATTATAGATGCAATATAATTTCACGGAGAAGTTTTCTTAATTTCATAACTAATGTTTCGATTACGCTGATTAAAAATAAATTTATGATTTTGCTGATGATACCGACACATTTAACCTCTTAACAGTCTGAGGATCTGTGAAGAATCTTGCTTAAAATTTGCTTGTGGCGGCAACATTGTGCTTTCACTGTAAAGCTAGTTCGTCCCCTAAGCACTTGACAAGAGAGAGACGTTTTTTCCCTTGCCACTTTAGAGGAATATCATCTTGATGACTGAATTACAGCGTCCATCGCCCCATACACAAATTTGTAATTTACTTTGTGAATATTTTTTCGGCTCACAGATAATTTTTACTAGTATTTGTTGCAATGTTTTGCCACACTTAATATAAAATTATTTTTCAATTTATATTATGTAGTATCTGGCGACTATTTGGCGATCGATTAACCGCGCTTGGCGTGGTTGGAGCCTTTTGAGAGGTTGCTATATTTTAGAAGAGTTTGCGGCGGAGCGATGTCCGGATAGGTTGTAATTCTGGTAGGGGCAGAAGGCTCCGAGCTAATTTGTGTTTTATTGTTAATATTAAATATTTATTTGTAATTAAATAAATGGGTTGTCCAGCAAATGTAGATTGTTAAATCTCTCGGCCATTCTACACATCACAACACGCTCTCTTTCGAGAACCAGAGCTGAGAAATACGAAATGGCTTACCTTGGAAAATTCGAATTTCAGAAGAAAGAATAAAACTGTCAACGGAATTCTAAAGTGATAGAAACAGAAGAAAATGTTCAAAAACGTGAAAAAGGAAGACTTGGTAACAGTCTTGCTGGAAATTGGTGAAGAAGCAACTTTTGATTTGAAATTAGCCGAACTGAAACACAAACTTCTGAACAGTAAAGAATATGCCGAAGATGCTGACTTCGTAAAAGATATTTTGATTTCTACTATAGAGAATAGGAAAAGTAAAGAAGAGTTCGAACGAACACAAGCTGAAGAAGAAAGATTAAGAGAACACGAATTAGAATTAGCAAAAATCCGAGCTACGCAGAACATAGCGAGCAGTAGTCCGACGCCATTTTCAATTTCCAACACCGGAGGCGAATTCGAAATTTCACTCGACAAGCTGATCAAGGGAGTAGAAACGCTAACTATACCAGTACCGAAAAGAGCAGAATCTTGGAATATATTTTTCGATTCCATAGAAAGAGCACACAAGAAAGTTCCGGAAGAATTTAAGTCAGAAATATTATTGAAATTAATCGGGGAGAAAGTGGCAAACGTTCTTGTCTACATTAAAGAAGACGATTTGCAGGATTATGAAAAAGTAAAAACTTTAATTCTAAAAGAATATCAACCTACTCCTCAAGCATGCCTAGAAAATTTTAGAAAAGCAAAACGTTATTCTGGAGAATCACATATTCAATTTGCTTCACGATTAACATCGACATGGGACTATTATTGTAAGTCAAGAGCAGTAACTGATTTTGAAACATTAAAAGAATTAATCATATCCGATAAACTGTTCCAAACGTTAGATGGAGAAACAGCTTCGCACATCGCTATACGCCAAGGAAATCAATGGTTGAAACCACAAGAACTAGCTAGAGAATGTGATATTTATTTTGAAGCAAGAAGAAAATCATTTGTCGAAATTCGATATGAAATGAAATATCCAAAGTTTACGGATTCAACATATGTGCAAGATAAATATATTCCACCACCCAAAAGAAAAGAATACACGAAACAAAGTTTTACCCCAAAACGTAAGGAATGCTATATTTGCGGTAGTTATCAACACTTTGCAAGAGAGTGCTCAGAAAAGAGGAACGGAAATGGATATATTAAAAAGAATGATAAGGTGTATTCTACAACTTCGAGGAATACAAATAGAATATCGAAAGAAGATGCTGTAGTAGCTAAAGTTGACACGACTCACATACGAACTGAATCGAAAGAAACTATTATTCAACCATTACAGAAAATTGATGTCTTCATTAACTCTCTAAAAACGGAAGCTATTATAGATTCTGGAACTCAAATTTGCATAGTTCACTCATCATTAATTCCAGATTTAGAAGATCGAGAAGGAGGGAAAGTTATATTAACACCTGCATTTGGAAACCCAATTGAAGCGAAAGTTTGTCGTAAGCCTATTTACTATAAAAACTCTGGAAATAATTTATTTAATTGTGTAGATACTTTAATTGCAGTAACGGATAAATTAAATGTGCCTTGTTTAATAACTCCAGAAACATATGAATTATTAATTAATTCAACAGCCGATCTGTCAAAAGAAAACTGTTCCAATGACAATTCTTCAGGAGACATCGGACGTTCTGAAGGAGAAAATGTGCTCAGTTTAGCCACCGAAATAAAAACAGCTACGGAAGGAGAATCCCCCCTTTAGAATTGCCTGAGGCGAAAAGCGAAGAGGAGGGAGGAAGGGAGACAGCGGGCGCCGACTCTCACTCTGCGGAGAGGAGCGACCAGACAACCGTTCTATCGGAAGCGCAGAAACTCCGGGTGGAGCAAAAGAGTTGCCCAACATTAAAAGAAGCTTGGAAATACGGAGAGAAGAAAAGGGAAATTATTTATTTATTGATGATTTGTTACACCATCAAGAAAAAATATTGGGACAGAATGTTTTTCAATTAGTATTACCTCTTAATAGAAGACAAAAGGTTCTTGAATTATCTCATAACTCAATCTTTGGAGCACATTTGGGAATAAAGAAAACAAAGGAAAGGATAAGATATTCATTTTATTGGCCCAATTTATCAACAGATGTAGAATCTTTTTGCAAAGCCTGTAAGAACTGTCAGCTGAGAAGTCCTGAGAAGAGAACTGATAAAATTCCAATAACTCCTGTCAGAAGGCCAGAACTACCATTTGAAATTGTAAATATTGATATAATTGGCCCCATTGACCCTCCATCTGCAAGGAAACATAAATATGTACTATGCTTAGTGGATCAACATAGCCGTTGGCCTGAAGCTATACCATTAAGAAGTTTGACAGCCAAAGCCACCTGCGAAGCACTCCTAGAAATATTCATGAGAACAGGTATACCTCATGTAATTGCTAGTGATAATGGGAAAAATTTCATTTCTAAATTAACTCAAGAATTTGAGAAAAGACTTGGTTCTCATCCCAGATTCTCCACTCCTGCTTATAGTGCTTCGAATGGATTAGTAGAACGATGGAATAAAGTACTTAAACAAATGCTGCATCACGTCATTCGAACTGATCCTCACAACTGGGATAAACATATACCGTATTTACTTTTTGCCTACAGAGAAGTTCCAAACTGTACTACTGGTGTTTCACCTTTTCAACTTATGTATGGAAGACAACCAAGAGGTCCTCTAGCAGTGCTGAAGTCATCATGGTCTGGAGAGATTCCCTTCCCAAATAATCTAAGTGAATCTGCTGTTGATTATCTTCAAGAATTAAAGATAAGGTTAGAGCAAGCTGCAGAGCAAGCCAACTTGATTGCAAATGACAAACAACAGAAATATGCTGAATACTTTAACCGAAGGTCAGTGATGAAAAATTTTAAAATAGGAGAAAAGGTTTATTTACTTATTCCAGATTCAAATAACAAACTCTATGCCCGTTGGACAGGTCCAGGAGAGATTGTAAACCACTGTCCACCTCATTCTTACAAAGTGAGATTACCAGATGGAAAGATTAAACATGTCCATTCCAATAAGATAAGAAAATTTCAAGCTAATGTTAATGCAGTTGGAGTAATATTTGAAAATAAAGAAGAATTTGGGGAAATTATAACTTTGCCAGGTAAAGAATTCCCAAATCCATTACAAGTCTTAGAAGTAGGAGAAAATCTGAATTTTGAAAATTTAAGTTCATTACAGAGGAAGAAATTAATTTCTCTTATCAAGCAACATGAAGGACTATTTACTGGAAAATTAAAAATAGCAAAAGTAGAACCACACAAGATAAGATTAGTACCAAATTTAGAGAGGAAGAAACCGTACATCTATAGAATTCCTGAAGCCTTGAAAGGGAAGGTTGATAAAGAAATAGAAGATTTAATGATGTCAGGACTGATAGAAGAAAGCAATGCTGAGATAGCTCACCCTGTAGTGTGTGTAAGCAAGAAGGATGGAAATATTCGATTGTGTGTGGACTATAGATCTTTGAATGCTGCAACCAAACCAGATGATTTTCCTATGGAAAATGCAATTGACTTGATGTACAGTATTGGGAAAGCAAATGTTATTACAACATTAGATTTACTCAAAGGATACTGGGCTATACCTATGGAAGAACAGAGTAAAGAATTTACATCTTTTAAAACTCATCGAGGACAGTACCAATTCAAAGTAATGCCATTTGGATTAAGAAATGCTGCTGCAACATTTCAGAGAGTAATGAATAATGCACTAAAAGAATTTAAAGAATTTGCAAGAGCATATATTGATGATATTGCTATATTTTCACCAGATTTTGATACTCATCTCCAAGATTTATATAAAGTTTTTGCAAAACTGGAATCACTTGGTTTCACAGTCAATTCGAAAAAGTGTTCTTTTGCAAAACCACGAATAAGATATTTAGGACATATCATTGGATCAGGAAAACACAAACCTGACCCCGAAAAGATTAAAGCAATTGAGAAATTAGAAACACCAAAGACTAAATCTCATCTTAGGAGCTTGTTAGGATTATGCAACTATTATCGAAATTACATTCCTAATTATGCTGAAATCGCCTACCCCTTAACAGAGCTCACTAAAAAGAAACGACCAGAAGTGCTGGAATGGAAAGAAGAACATAATGTATCATTCCAACAGCTGAAAGACCAACTTATGAAAGCAACAGAGTTAATAACCCCAACAATACAGGATCCTTTCATCATTCACTCTGATGCATCGCAAATTGGAATAGGTGCATGTCTGTCTCAAGTGAGAGAAAATAAACATTTTCCTGTGTGTTATGCAAGCAAGAAATTGTCCAAACCCCAACAAAATTGGCCTACTATAGAACGTGAAGCTTACGCTATAGTATGGGCATTAAAGAAATTTGAATCGTGGATTTTTGGATCAACAGTAAAGATTGTGACAGACCACAATCCTTTATCATTTGTTGTGAAAAATGCCCCACAATCATCAAAGCTTCAACGATGGGCCTTAGCTTTACAAAAATACAATATAGAAATCATTCATTGCCCAGGAAGAAATCTTTCTAATGCAGATGCTCTATCTAGATTACCAACTAGTGACTCTTGAACATTTATTTGTGTTTAATAATTTTTTTCTATGTATAAAATTTTGGTTATCTTATATGTTTATTAGAAGTGAAGTGGTAAGTAAAAGTAAATATTAGTAATATTTGAAGTATAATAGCAATATTTAGTAAATTTAAATTTTGTAAGTAAATGTTTGAAATATTTACTGTTTATTAGATAATTAATTAACATTGAAAGTATTAACGTTGCTATATTATTTGTTTATATTTCTTAGTTACTTTTGCTGTAATGTGATGAAATATGTTCATGAAAACAAATGTGTTTCTGTTTATTTACTTTAATAGTAATGTATATGTATAGTATTTCTTTTGAACATTATATTAATTGGAATTTGTGAATTTCTATTTATGTGCATTATGTGTAAATTGTTGTATATGTGTAGATCACAAATAGTCGCTTGATTCGTTTTCAGATTGATGATTAATTCATTAATGTAACATCAATCTTGCGGGGGAGGTGTAGTATCTGGCGACTATTTGGCGATCAATTAACCGCGCTTGGCGTGGTTGGAGCCTTTTTGAGAGGTTGCTATATTTTAGAAGAGTTTGCGGCGGAGCGAGGTCCGGATAGGTTGTAATTCTGGTAGGGGCAGAAGGCTCCGAGCTAATTTGTGTTTTATTGTTAATATTAAATATTTATTTGTAATTAAATAAATGGGTTGTCCAGCAAATGTAGATTGTTAAATCTCTCGGCCATTCTACACATCACAGGCTCACAGAAAATTTTTACTAGTATTTGTTGCAATGTTTTGCCACACTTAATATAAAATTATTTTTCAAATATTTTCAGTATTTTTTGCCCTAAAAATTTAACTTAATTCCAAATAATTTTATCAGATGATTGAATATATATATATATATATATATATATATATATATATATATATATATATAGTAATTATTATTGAAGATCATATTCAATTGTATTCCTAATCTGAATATATTTATAAAATTCATTTGAATTGTACATGGCTGCTATATCACACTTTTTCACAAAAGTAATTTTTATTAAAATACCTTAATAGTGAATTAGATTGTCTGGAAATATGTGACTTTGACTAGTTTAAAATTATAAGAAATATTTTTTTCCAACGGCGGGCACACTTGGGTGGCGAACCTTATGCCTAAACAAGGCCAGAAACTGCTTCTCATTTGTCGTTACCCAGCGGGCACCTGTGAACCAAGTCACGGAGGCGAGTAGCGTTACCCGCGCCATACCACCACAAACCTCACAGAAGTAAGGATAGAGAGAACAGAGAAGGAAGAACATCCATGCCCGAACCGGGATTTGAACTCCAGGTCAGGAGTCGGGAACGCTATCCACTCAGTTCGGTAAATGTAAGAAATAAGAGAGGCACATAAAATTTGAAATAGCCATTTTTAAAATAAAATATTTTGACTAATTTTTCTTTAAAATTATATGGGTATAATAAGTTATAAATTAACTGAGATTGCTTTAACGTTATAAACAGGGATTCAGAGTTAAAATATATTATTCATTATGAATTTTGCAATGAACCTAAATAATTTAAAATATAATTTCATCATATGGAAACCGAAATGCGAATAAAAATAGAAAAATGCAGTGCAATTGGAACGTTAAATAATTGTCACTTCCCTTGAAGGAGGTTTCAAACCATTTTCGAGTGAAAGCTCCCATTAGTTATGACCTTTGAGCCTGCGAATTCCCAAGCCCTGATTGCACACCAATCTATCAAATCTGGGGGTTGAACTGGAAGTTTTGCTGCGAAGTTAGTTGCCCCTTCCAAGGGACTCGGGATAGCCGGTTAACGCACAGGAATTTTTGCTCGACTTAAAACGGGATATCCGAGGTTAAATCATTTTTAAAAACAAAGTTGACATGAAGAAAGATGTTTTTAAAGTTAATTGAGTAGTTTTGTCATTTTTCTTTTTGGGTAAAAAGTCTCAGCTTTTTTCTTGTTTTGCATGGTAAGAAAGGAATCTAAATATAACTAATTTATCCAGCAAATGAAAAATTTAAAGTCGAAATCAGCAGAATTTTTAATGCAAAGTCAGTTTTTTATTTAAAATGATTTTCCAAAGCTTTGACGTATGATAATCCAGATGTAGATTGTTGAACCACATTACCAATCAATTGTAATTGTATATTTAAATAACTACTTGTACCTTTATATATTAATTTTTTCTATGATGGTATACATATTATGGTAGTTTAAGAAGCTAATAATTTAGATCTTTCTTAAGTGGTTAAATCCTATAATATGTCGAAATCCACTATATTAAAATTATAGCCTCCTATTTTGATTTTGTCTAATAGAAATTGCAATGTGGCAATTATCTTAAAAAGCCGCAATTCTCTAATTGTGAGAACATAAAATTAAAATCGAAAAAAAAATCCATGCTAAAAAATTTATTTACTAATTATTTAAAACATTTATAATTAAATGTTTGAATTTTATTATTATGCTGCATTTGTTTTTATTTTCTTATTTATTGGACAAACACATAGCAAATGCTCAAATTGTCTGCTTTCCTGGATGGCTTTTTCATTGACTGTGGGCAGTATTCATGCATTTCAAAGGAAATCTCCCACGCACTCATTCCGATAAATGTACAAGGAGAAAGAAATACCGCATCCACTTCCAGTTGTTCAACAATACCAGAAATCGAACTCGCACCCTTCCATTCCATAGAGCAGATTACATTGCACATATATTTTCTATATCATTTTGAAACTAAGTAGAAGAACGTAAGGCATTTTAATGACGATCACGTAAATTATATTCATTGAAGACTTTTTCATAGATAGAGGGCCTTATTCACTTGTCACAAGGGTAGAAAACTCTCAAGCACTCACCCCTAAGACATGCATGCAGAAAGGCTATATCTATCGTTTCCCAGCAGTGGTTGAGATCGATTACAGGTGAGATTCGAACCTACGAGCGGTTGAAGCCAAAAGAAAAGCGCGATAATCATGTGGCTGTCAGTTCATCTGGTAGGAATTGAGAAAAATTCCCATTGTATACATAAAAACTGAATTTCAAACGCTTTTGTTTACATTTTTCGAACTCGTATACTTTCTTTCCCCAATGCCAGGATGACCTTACAATTAATCCATGCAGCACTGCAAGGGCCAAAGATGATGCAAACTCTTTGCCTCCGAATGGGAAATGACATAGAAAAACACAGAGAGAGGAAGGAACATTCATACCCGAACCAGAATTCGAGCCCGAGACCTACTGTTTCGAAGCTAAGGAAACTTACCACTCTGCCATGGATCTGCTAAACTCGTATACTAAAATTTGTTATTGTTACCGGAAAAAATTCTATAAAATTTAGTATGAGAATATACTATAAAATTTGGTAGTTAAAAACAGGTTTAAAAAAATTCCAAACACAACATATTCATTACAAAAGTGTGATGAATATTTTTTTCAAAATACTGAGAACTCTACGTTCGTTGTCATGGTACCTATAGTTTTGAAGTCTCTAAAGCAATCGATGGATTGGTTTTGAGACTTAAAATTTAAGAAATGAACGAAAATAAAATCCCATCTCAATCTACTCTTAACACAATGTAGGTATACCTAATATCGTTTCCGAATACAGTTTTTGCGGAAACGAAATAAATTTATTATGCGGAAAATTCAAAAAAGGAAAATTTATATAACACTGTTACACATTACCAAATGTTTTTGTTTGTGTCCTGAAATTTTGCTTTGAGTTTAAATTGAGAATCGGTGCACGGAATCGAATTAAATTATATATTACAATGTGTCCATCCATGGTAAATTGAGAACAAAACTATTTGACTTCACACACATACAAAATTTTGGCTACAGCGTTTGTAGTTAATATATACGGTAAAGAACGCTGTATGATCTCTCAGTAAGTTTGCTTTAGACGATATATAATTAACTTAAGTAACGTAATATTCCTCTTTCTTCACTTCTAGATTAAGCCATGTTTCTCTTTCAAAGTTGCCATCTATCATAACATAATATATATATGTGTGTGTATGTGTACCTTTTTTTGTATACTTTTCTTTTTAAGGATTCAATTCATCATAACTCATTTTAAAGATTCTTTTTTAATGTGGTTACAGAAAAAAAACTTTTCAAGTTTTTTTTTAAATTATTATCATTATTATAAAATTCAAAGTACCGTTATGAAACAAAATTAAACATTAACACACTCTACTGATTATATCTTTCTTTCAAAAATTCTAAGCATGTTCAAGTTTCTACAAATACCTCCTTTTCAACCACCATTTGAGTTCAGAGCATTTCTTTTGGACGTCATTTGTTGGACGGGAGCACCCGTGCTAGTGCACATATCTAATATTTGTATTGGATGTTCTGAATGATTGTTAGTCTTAGAAAATAAAAAGAATATAAATCGAAAGTTTAGAAAAAGACATCAGATTCCAATGGGTGGGTGTTAGTGATCTAAGGAGTCGAACATGGTGGAATCGAACCGGTATCACCATCAATGTCAAAACTTTGGTAAAGCGAATGATTATCTTTGGAGTTGCACAGTGTCAAAGGGGCAAAGCGCAAAAAACACTGGTGCTTTATTGAAAATAGAAAAAAAGGCCATTTTACAAGATTGGGCTATGACAAAACAGGCAAAGGTCTGGTCAATAATAGTATAAAATACTGATATAACACATTAAGCATTTACAAAACAATTCTAATTTGGTGATTAAACAATTTTCTTGTTTGACTATTTACACAAAATACAATAATTTTCAGTAACAAAAAAGAATAAATTCTGGTTAGTAAAATATTTACAGGGATTCTAGTTAGTGTAAGTAAAAATTAAAATTATTTTCCGAGTTCTACTAATCAAGTTCTGTTTAAGTAGCAAACAAGAGTTACTAATAAAATATTTACACACTGCAAGTGCAGTTCAGCATTTCTAAAAATGCAAGAATGGATTAATTAGTAAAAAAAAGGAAAACAGTAAAATTAAATACGATACTAGCGTTTTATTTTTATTGATATTGTTATAAGCAGCATTTGTTCAAGTAGTTAGCGCAATGCGTTTATTTTATTTAATTAATCAAATGTTTAAATTGCTTGACTGAGTTGGTCATTGATTTAATTGCTAAGTCCGTTATTCAGAGTGGATGTGTTCATACTTGATTCCTAAATTTTATAGTATAAGTATATATTATATACTTAATGTAGTAGTGTGGATTTATTAGTGGAATTGATGTCATAAGAAATTATTAAAAGACAAAGTTCGCCAGCCATTCCCTCAATGGAGAGAAACTGGAAGATGCAACTAGGGATATGAAGGGGGGGGGGAGCTATTCTTTTATCCAACAGCTGCTCCCAATTCAATGATATTAATGACTAATTTAATAAACACTAATTTTTTTTTATTCTTGATATGTGTGCAAACGATTACCACGTTTAAAAACTTGTACTTGCATAGTAATATGTAGTCAAAATTCAGCCAGAGAATATACTGAAGCACCCTAATTTTGTTTATAATAATATATATTGTGTGTTTTAAAAGTTACGGTAATTATCACAATAACATGAAAGTGAAACAAATAAGACAAACGTTTTATAGTTTAAAGAGTGAAACATTTCAGCTTTGGTAAAAAAAAATTAAATTTAAATAGATTTAATTTTTTGTATTTCATAAAATTTGCTTTTTTCTTGACTACATGTTAAGTTTTTTAAATTTACATTACGTCAATTTTTTTCCAAATCTTACATTAAATTGAAAGTTAGACTTTTATAACTGGTATAAATATGTTATTGGTATCAGTCAAAACAACAAATTTTTAGCCATCTTATAGTATTTTACTGTGCCGACCAATAGCTGAGTGGTTAGCGTTCCTGACACTTGAGCTGTGGGTCCTGGTTCGTATCCCGGTTCGGGCATGGATGTTACTATCTCTCTGTGTTTCTCTGTCCTTTCTTGTGTGATGATGTATGAATGTGGCCAACCCATAAACGGGTTTGTGGTGGTATGACGCGGGTAATGCTACTCGCCTTCGGGACTTCGTTCACAGGTGCCCGCTGTGTAACGACAAATGAGTAGCAGTTTCCGGCCTTGTTTTGGCGAAGGGTTAGTTACCCAAGTGCCCGCCATTGTAAATAAAAAAGTATTTTACTGCTTCTATACTTTCAGTCTCATTTAAGAAATTATAATAAAACTACATTCACAAAAATAATAGAATTAGTTTTAGGTTAAGTAAAACATCTGCATAAAACTCGGCAATTAATTTTCCAATTAAAATAGGCTTTATAATTTTATTTACCCACGGTGCTTAATCAATATACCAGCAAAATGATTGCCACTTTAAATTTTGCTCCAACGGTTTGAGTATTCGACTTTTGTTGAGCGCATACAGAGATTTGGAAACCATTCTAAACTACATTAATGATCAAATTAATGTAGAAATAGTAACTGCTTGATGAAAAAAAGAAGAAACCAAATCAAAAGAAAATACATTGGCAAGAAAGAAACATTTCCGAATTATTGTTCGCTCAATAGTAGAATATTTTCATTCTAGGACCATTCTCTTTTAATTTCATCACAATGCCCACGTGAACTGTAAAAGATGCTGATTCTTGGTGAAATAACTCTTGCAAATGACTTAAATAGTTTTAAATTTCCGGATTCCTAGTCAAGATACAAAATTATGTCACGTAGACCAGGGATGGACAAATGACGGCCCGCGGATAAAATTTTAATCTGTCGGTCCTACGGAAATTAAATGAAAATATGATTTATATATATTACATATCCATCTCCTTTTCTACTTTTTTCTTTCTTTTTTTCAAAAAAAAAAAAAGACTGATCTTTTTACTTGATTTTTGTTCGAAAAAACATGTTACTAATGACACTTGGACAAGCCAAGCTCGCTATGCCTTGGCTGTGCGAATTTAAGGCGATTGGGAGCGTCTTTCGTTTTAATCAGAGCACCATTAAGGTGAAAGTACTATTTTGTTCTAGACACATGCCATAGGTACCCATTTATAGGGTAGGCAACCATTCACACCTCATTCATACAAAGAAAGGACATGGTAGATAGAGAAAAGTACATCCATGCCCCAACCGGGATTCGAACCCAGGACCTCCCTATCCGCAGTCAGGCACGCTGACCACTAGACAAGTTGGGCGGCTCGACAAAACATAAATCTATGGATATGGCAAGCCCAGACTTGTAATCATTACAGTGTTAAAAAAAGAGGAAGTCCTTTGTTAGTTATAGCGGTGGAATGGTGCCAACAAGCTCTCTTTCTCAGGTTATCTCTTTCTCAGGGGGCAGACATGGGAATCCAATTTTAGACCTTACAAATGGCAGACTGCGCTTTGTAAGCTCCGCCAGACCAGAATAGAAATGCAATGTTTGCTTCATCTTACATATGTGAACAAGCGTTTTCAACTATCAACCTTAGAAAGAATCATTTCAGAAGTAGACTGACAGAGATGCTTTTTGCTTCGTTCCTTAGAATCAGTACATCTCACTTCGAACCTCAATATAAGGAACTTTTACAAGTGAAATCGTAATTTTGCTCATCTCATTGTTATTGTTGTTGTTGTCGTGTGCCAGCCAGACTGGCAACATGGGGTGCACTGTGCTCAAATTTTCCAACTGAGCCCTATTTTGGTGTGGAGTCCAACTTCCTCAGTATACACATGCCATAGGGACCCGTTTATAGAGTAGGCAACCATTCACACCTTATTCATACAAGGAAAGGACATCCATGCCCGAACCGGAATTCGAACCCAGGACCTCCTTATCCGTAGTCAGGCACGCTGACCACTAGACAAGTTGGACGGCACTCATCTCATTAATATATTCAAATTTTAAAACTTGTATTTTGTTTCCATAATTTTAAAAAATTTATTTTGGCCAACCTACATTTTTTTTTTTTTCGATTTCGGACACGCGACTGAAAAAGCTTGTCCATCCCTGACGTAGACAAACAAGTAAACCCAAATGACCAAAAATTTCAGGTTTTCAAGAATAAATTTGTAAACTATATTCTAAAAATAACCTTGCAACTGCAATAACCTTTAAAAGAACTTGCACTAAAATATCATCCAAGAAAGTAAAATCTTCAGCTATTCTGTATCAATTTTTGTTTGCAATGACTATAAAAGAATTTTTGTTACCTTTCATAAAATTGTAAGATCCTACTGTTCGTATTTGTATGCCAAAAGTAAACGTGGCAAAAGAAGTGAATTCTATGGTTATATGTTAATTGTTATATTTCCCAGGCTGATATGATAAATTTTGAAAATGGTTAGTTTTTGTTAATCACTCTATGGTCAATTTTTTACCTCAGAGAAATAACTTTACTATGACCTGCAGTTTAAATGACGGTGATTTTAAACCACTAAAAACATTAATGCCCGATATAGGAATCGAAGCCATGAACTGCTGAACTGTAGACACAACCGTTATCCTTGAATAAAAAAGTTTTAACTGAGAGCGCTGTCGTCAATTATTTGTATTGCGAAGTCCGTATTGTATTGATTTGATTGAGAGTACCTCTCCCCCACCTTTTCGATTGAAATAAAAGTTCCTTTACATTTCCCGAAAATATAACATTGTTAAATTGCTTACTCTGTGTACTTTTTGTGTTTATTAAAATTGTTTTTGTTATAATATATGATCATATTTACTTTCCCGAGCCGCGTTTTAAATGCACTCTTTCGGGTATAGATTTTAGTTGAATTATTTAGAATAATTTCTTTTCCTCGTGCATCGGTCGGGAAATAATCATATATTATTTTATGGTACACATGATAGATTATTAAATTTGAATTTTTATTTGTGTCTTGATATTTTGGATTACTGTATTTTGCACCACATATATACCTTGCGACAAAATAGGATTCATATTTTTATATTCTTTGCATGCCGGATTAATATGAAATAAAGCTTGAAAAATTTTTAAAAAAAAAACGGTCCCTTTTTTGCCGTGCTGTAACTAAATTAGTGAATCACGCTGAAAACTTAATAAAAATAGAAGAATTTAATTTGTTAGAAGAATGTTTAAAATCAACTTAAACTTAAAAGAGATATCTTAAAGGATTTTGATGAATAATTTGAAAATTTATCCAAAGTAGAAGAGTTAGAAGTTGATTTGCCCAATATTTGTGACAAGATAAAATATCGCTAGCAATTATTCAAGCTCAAATAAAAAGATAATAAAAGAGAAAATATATATTTAAACAAAGTAATATCCTAAATATATATGCTTCACTGAAACACAGAACTTTAATTCAAAACTCTATCATTTAAATAAATCTCCAAGTTAAACATTCAAAAAATTCATCGGGGATATAACACATTTTACTAATTTCTGAAATACATTAAGAGTTTCCATAGATGATATCAACGGGTTAACAACTATTCATATTTAAAGTCATATTTAAGTGGAACCGGCGCTGATTACTATTGAAAGTTTTGAAATATCGGATAATAATTAGGGTTTAGTTATGAAGATATTGAAAGAAAGATTTGGTCGTAAAGACCTAATAATAAATCATCGAATGAATAAACCGTTGAATCTCTCACTCAAATATTTTGAGGTTAAAAAGAATGCCTGATGAAATTAAAGTGAGAAGTTCACAGTCTAGGAGGTGAACCTGATCTTACAGTTCAATGCTTATTGCTGTAATACTAAAAAATTTACTAAGTGATTTAACGTTAGAACATAACAGACAAAATATAAAAGATTCTTCTGCTCCCGAGATATTCATAAATTGTTGAACTATATCGAACTTAAAATAAAAAGCAGAGAAACACTTCCATATTCGCAAAAACCACTTGAAAAACAAATCAGATCGACCCCACACTTGAAGGAGAAAAATACTGAATCACACCCACTTATGGTTTTTCGGTACCTTCTCACACCCATAAATCTTGCATCTTTTGTAGAAAAGACCTCCCGGCGGAAAAATGCAACTTGAGCATTGAAGAAAAAAGAAACAAGTTTCGGCAGATGTTTTTTTATGCCTTGTTGTACAGCAAAAGCCCGCCACACACGATAGGATAAATACACGATAGGATTAAATATTGTAAATCCGGACTGATTTGTAACACGTGTGGAGGGAAACACCACCAGACTATTTGTTTTAAGTCGTCTAAGGATAAATATGCTGAGGTTCGGGAATCTGAAGTCCAGCCATCAATATTTCTTTCCACATGAGAGAGAGAGAAACCGCAGAAATTAAAGTACTATAAAAAAACGTGTAAAAATAAAATCGAAAGGTAGTGAATCATTAACTAGTTTATTGTTAGATAAAGGTTCCATACGCTCATTTATTTGTCGGAAACTAGTTGACAAATTAAAATTCGTGAAAATAGGAGAAGAAAAATTATCAGTTTTTACTTTCGGTAGCAAAAAGGCTATAAACAAAATTTATGGCGTAGTTCGTGCGACATTAGAACGCAGATTTTTCCTAATTCAAAAATAGAAATGGAAGCTTTAGTTGCAGATGAAATACCAGGATCAGACCCACTGAAGCAAATGTAGTAAATGACAATATAGAATTAAGAAATTATACCCTTGCTGACTCCCCTAATTGTTCTGACCCTGTAACTACTTTGATAGATGCAGATTACTAGTACAGAACATTGTGATTGGTAAAATCAAAATTTTGAATAAAAATCTCGTAGCTATTAAAAGTATTTTTGGTAGGTGCCTACAAGGACAGAAAACAGATAATCACTCTTCTCTTATATTTAATGCTGTGATAGAAAATTTAATTTCGAAACAAATAGAAAAATTTTGAGGTTTGGAAAACTGGTTGTTTAACCTCTTCGTGACGGGCTTTGCATATATGCATTTTAAGCTAGAACAATTTTTAATAATCACTAGATGGCACTATGTGTCCATTACATTTAAACTGAACGTAGTTTTAGTGTTCTGACCTTCATTTTTTTCGTATTCCTGCTTTTTTTGGTATTTTGATTATCAGCTGTGGGTGGGGAGAGAGGAAACCTGAATGAAAATAAACACAGCTCGGCTCTTTATCCACGTGATTTAAGCATTCTCGCTTCTGATAGCTCTCCGAACACTTTTTTTATTTTGTTTTTTCGCTACTATTGGAAGTCTTTTAGGGTTTTAGCGTCAGTTTCGTTACAGTTTTTACTGCTTTCGTTTATATTTGCTCTCCTTTCTTGTTATTTCGAAAATTCTCGACTCCAGATTAATATGGCAGGGATTATCTGGTAGGCATTTTCCTACCCTTAATTTGAACAAAAAGGGAGAAAAAAGTCGCAGAAAGTGCATTGTTTGCTTACAAACCGTGATGAAAGAAAAGAAAACACAACAAACATTTTATACTTGCTAATCATGCAATGTCGGACTTTCCGTTTCTCCGTGATTTGAGATTTTCCATACTCAGTCTTCATTTTAAATTTTATTATTTTTTCTTCTAAATAGCCCTTGTATAGTTTTTATTAATTTGCAAATGAGTTGAAGTGTTTTGTCAGTTATAATTTTGGAAAAACTAGAATTGCAGTGTCGAAAATTATTTCTCAAAGTAAGCAACTTTTTTTATATATATATATTGATATAAATTGAAGGAGAAACATTATTAAAGTCTAGTTTTAATGTTATAAGATAGATTATGTGATAATCTAAAATGCTACCAAAAATCACGGCGATAGGACTTTAACTTTATTATTTACGATTTTTTTTTCTAAAGTTAGGCCTAGCTGAGTAATCCCCCGTCCTGTAATATCATTCCGTTCACTTCAGCTTCGTCCTGAACGCGCGTCTTAAACAAAGGCGCCCCGTCGTGAAAAGGTTAATGGCCAAAAATATCTGAATGGAGAAGTTTCTGAAGAATGGACAATTATTACGAAAATGAAGTTTTGTCCGAGTCTGAGTCACATATTTATATGAATCAGACATACATTGTTTGATTGTCCTTAAAAAACTAGAAAAACAAAATGTACATAACAATTGAGAAATCGCTGAACTAAGATTTGTCGTAAAAAAAGATTGAAAGTAAAAGATTGATTTGAAATCCCAAATTATATTTGAAGAATATAAAGAAGTGTTAATGATAACATAAAATAGGAATTTACTGAGTTAGAGCCCAATCCGAATGAAACCTTAAACGTTGCATTTTATCTACTGTACAGAGAAATGATTCGGGATGATCATGCGACCAATAAATTATAAAATTAAATTGAATGACTGTTTGCATGTTGGTCCAAATCTGTATCCAGAAATGTTTGATATTCTTTCGAGATTTAGATTTAAGCCCGCTGACATGCGACAAATCATTTAAAGGGCCGCTATGGCCTGTTTGGTTAGGATGTTGTTCTCATTATCGGAAGGTAGTGAGTTCGAATCCTGGCTTAACCGAAAATCCGACGTGTTCAATAAAGGCGCTGGCACACGTAAAAACTGAGCGTAGTCGCAATGTCCTCCAAGTGAAATGATACCTATGTGGATGATGGGTCAAGCATTGGGGATCCACCCGGCTGCTTCTGTCTAACTGGTAGAGCCCAGCTCAGGAATAGGTACAGTGAAGCAAGCTGGTTCAACAACAAACCTTTTGAAAGTTTTAGTCCACAAAGAAGATAAAGTAGTTTTCGTTGCCGAGAACCCAATGGACTCTTGGTAAAGAAAATTCTTATGAATCTGTAAACTAAATGTGATTTACATATTCATTATAGTTTTGTTCGGGATGAATAGTAGTCTTTCCCTGAAACTGTTTCGTTCTTAAAATATAATACCTACAAAGACGATAATCGAAAGTCATGAAACTGTGGAACAAGCTTTATCCGTCATAAAAGAATCCAAAAAAAGTTTCAATTTCTGTATTTGTTCCAAAAAAAGTATCATTTATGTAACTGTGAACATGCTTTAGCAAGTTTACAATTACATGAATGGAAAACTAATTCTGGAGATATTAAAAAATTATGGAAAGAGAACCATATAATTTCAGTTGAAGATTCCAAAACTATAGAAGAAGGAAACCGTCCTTACAAAATTTTGGGTTTATAATATATCTTATCACCATTCGTAATAATAGGAATGAAAAATTGTATATACTCACATAAGATTTGTTGCTTGATATAGCTTGTTTATGAGAAAACTTTCATGTATGTTTTAAATCAAATATTTAGGGTATTTTATTCATATCGACACGCTGTTTGGCGAGACACTTCACTTATCCATTTTAGATCAATCATTCATAGTTATACAATACATCTGATAATGTGTTCAATTAATTCTAAGGATGTGTGTGTGTGGATGTACTTTCTCTATCATGCCTTTGTCCTTTCCTTGTATGAATGAGGTGTGAATGGTTGCCTACCCTATAAACGGGTACCTATGGCAAGTGTGTAGAGCAAAGTCGTACTTTCAGGTTCATGGTGCTCTAATTTAAAAAAATGAAAGACGCTCCCAATCGACTTAATTTACATAGCATAGCGAACTTTGCTTGTCCAAGTGTCATTTGTAAACAACAACAACATCCAGAAAACACTTTGTGACTGTATTTGAAAAGTTGCTAATGTTACTAATGACACTTGGACAAGCCAAGCTATGCGAATTTAAGTCAATAGGGAGCGTCTTTCGTTTTAATCAGAGCACCATGAAGTTGAAAGTACGACTTTGCTCTACACACATGCCATAGGTACCCGTTTATAGGGTTGGCAACCATTTACACCTCATTCATACAAAGAAAGGACAAAGACAGGATAGATAGAGAAAGTACATCCATGCCCGAACCGGGATTCGAACCCAGGACCTCCTTATCCGCAGTCAGGCACGCTGACCAGTAGACAAGTTGGGTGGTTTCTTTGAAAAGTAGAAATAAATGTCAAAAAATACATGCTTAATAGCCTCATAAATATTCATTTCTAAAAAAATATTATAATTTTGAAAATCACATATTTGAGATAAATCAGCAAAATAAAACAGATTCAAATAGATAAAAATTAGAAATGTAAGTTGAAAGGACTGGACTACAATATTAACTGCTTGAGAAAATGATGTGACATGAAAAGTAAAACGTTTTTATAAAATACTCTTGAAGAAATAAATATTAATTTAAGTATATTTGACATTTGTTGGTAAATCACGCGAAAATGTATGTAAAATTTATATATTACATCATATTCTGTGAAAGAGAAAAAAAGATTTAATTAATTTAGCTACTGAATTGGTAAAGTAGTAGAATTAAATAATGTTGATTCTAAGATTTATATATAAGACGAAGATTTTGTTAAAGTTTTATTTAAAAGTATTAGTGAAGATAGCTTAGTTCAAAAATAATGCTTTCAAGAAGAAAGATCATTTCGCGAATTTGAGCTGAGGAAAATTACGCTTGCAAAATAAAAGTATATAAGGTAATGCCAGTAATGCGAATATATCTAATTCAGAAAAGCGTGATTCTTGCAATTTCTAATAGCTTATGCAAAAATATGCTGTAAATTAAGGCGATATAAGTTTTTTTATTTGATATTATTTAAAAGACAAGCGCGCGTGGTGAATAGGTTTAGATAGAGCTCATTGGATTTTCCATCTTCTAGGACTTTCACCTATGAAATAACTCATTGTATTTGCTCATGAACCGGACGATAAAGCAAATATTTACTACTAATACATCAAGGAACCTTTATTAAAAAAATGTTATAATTAAATCCAGAACGATTTCTTAGAAATTTAAGAAAATTAAAGTTTATTTTTAAAAAATTTGGAAGGATTTTACTTAAGAGTTACGAAATTATTTTAATGAGTGGTTAGACGGTCTTAAAATTGCAGACTTCAAAGAAGTTAAAGACTTGATTATTATAGAAAAATTAAGGAAAAGGGGTGTTCCTTCAACCACTCGTAATCATTTCATAGTATTAATTGAACTAATCCGGAAAAAATATCATGGAATTAGATTCCTACAAGAATGTAATTCGGAATAGAATCTTGAGTTGAAAACAAAAACGTGAAATTTATTGAGAGGAGATTTTATTCTGATAATTATGTGAGTAAAGTTGATGACCGCTAAAATGAAATTAATTTCAAAAATGAAGTCAGAGAAAACCGCACATTAAATGTGTTTGTTTTCAAAATTTGGAGTCATTAGTTTGTTTCCTAACACTCGGTAAACGTTGAAATCCTTTCCCCCCTCTTAAAAAGTGTTTATGAAAGAAGCAAAAATATTGTACCGAGCTCCACGGGTTCGTGTCGATTGAGAGTTGAATAAAGCAACCACTTAATGAACACAAGACTTTTATTCGTAAAAAAAAACTTCACTAGATAAACGAAACTCCTGCTGTAACAATCACAATTATACAGCTACAATTCGTCAGATATAATAATAAGAAACAGCTTCTAATCACAGGTCTCAAATACCTCAGACAGAGAACAACTAGCAATCACAACTAACCGTATTCACTCACTGACTGTCTTCACAAAAAACTTTTCCATGTCGGGCTGGGGTATTTATACCCGACTTGGCGGAGAAATCTACCAATTTCGCCAAGGTTCTGGAAGCTTCTAGGTTATCTCGAAAAATATTGGTCCTAGAGCTTAGGTGATGGATGTTTCCAGAAATATCGATTTCTCGCCAAGTCGCCAAAAATCTCGCTAACCGTCGCCAAGAATTTCGCCAACTGTCGCCAAGTCGCCAAATTATTAAGAAATCTTTTTTTAAACTACAACACGTCTAAATACCGCAATTTTTGCCCAAAATGTGAGAATTTCCGATCCGTCTGAGATATTTTAAGACAAATATAATCATTATTTATAAATTTGCAACAATATATTACCCTAAATTTGTGTCAATCGCTAAACGGTTATCTCTTGCAGACGATTACTATTTAGACGGAGGCAAATGATTAAAAAATATAATTCCGTTCTGATATAAGCTCGCTATGCCTTGGCTATGCGAATTAAGTCACTTGGAAGCGTCTTTCGTTTTAATCAGAGGACCATGAAGGAGAAAGTACGATCTTGCTCTACACACATGCCATAGGTACCCATTTTATAGGGTAGGCAACCATTCACACCTCATTCATACAAGGAAAGGACAAAGACAGGATAGATAAAGAGAGAAAGTACATCCATGCCCGAATCGGGATTCGAACCTAGGACCTCCTTATCGCAGTCAGGCATGCTGACCACTAGACAAGTTGATCGGCTGTCGTGTGACAGCTAGGCTAACAACATGGGGTGCGCTGCTCCACTTTTCCAACTGAACCATATTTTTAGTGTAGAATCTGACTTTCTCAATACACACATGCCATAGGGACCCGTTTATAGGGTAGGCAACCATTCACACCTCATTCATACAAGGAAAGGGCAAATATATATATATATATAGAGAGAGAGAGAGAGAAAGTACATCCATGCCCGAACCGGGATTCGAACCCAGGACTTCCCTATCCGTAGTCAGGGACTCTGACCACTAGACAGGGCGGGCGGCAGCTAATATGTTAATCATAGATTCCTTCTCATTATATATCAACATAAGGCCATACTATAAACCTTTATTATGAGTTCATTCCTCTTAAAAAAGTATGTGCTGTGGCTCCAAGTAAGCAGAAGGCATACTTAACGATTAATGCTATGTAGTTTTTCTTTACTTGATAACATAGCGTGAGCCATTTTCTTCTCTTAAAATAATCATATTTTTGGCAGTCTCTTCTTGCTTTTACTGTTCGCAATTTGAGTGCCAATACTCTTTAGCAAACAAAATTTGGCGCTTGCCTACGTGACAAGACAATGCGATGACAATATTACTTATTTAGCAAACCATTACTTTTTTATGGTTTTCTTTTTTTTACACAATACAGAAATAAATAACATTATTCTAAACAATACGTCGATGTTAATTATATTTTTCATTTTTTTGGTCATCTATGAAAGCAAATTTTATTTTTATCGGTACATGAAGTAAACTTGTCGGGACACCGGGTTTTTGTCACTTATCCCTGTCCTGTTGAGTTAATTCGTGAAAAAATTGGTAACGATAGACTTCTTGTAAATAGATCGCAGAAAATTAAATAATCAGAGAATTATAAAGATAAATTCCCTTTGCCTATATATATAGAACTGATGATTTATTAGATTGTCTTGGTGAATGTAATATTTCCGCAGTTCATGATTATCTTCTAATACCATTAACAGAGGAAGTTAAAATAAAAATTGTTCTTATTACCCTAGATCAGTTTAAACTTATGATTTTTGATTTGGCAAGTGCACCTTCAGAACTTCAGATATTTATGTATCAAATATTGGGACCCTAAATGAGAAAGTTTTATATTATTTAGATGATATTCTGATACCTGCTAAGAATTGGACTGATATAGTTGAACGAATAAAAGATGTCTTTGTCTGACTTAAATCTGGTAATTTAGTTTTAAAATTGTCAAAAAAAAATTTTTTAATAACGGTGGCCACTGGGTGATTAGCCCTTCACCCTCAATAAAGCCAGAAAATGTTAATCACTTATCGTTACCGGTGAGCTCCTGTGCACAGAGTTACGGAAGCGAGTTGCATTATCCGCGTCACTCCACCACAAATCCATTTATAGTCACATTTATTCATCATCTGAAAAGAAACGACACACAGAAACATCCATTCCCAAACCGGGATTCGAACCTGTAACCAACAGTCTAAGAGTCAGGAACGCTAACCATACAGTGCATTGCCGAAATGTGAATTCAGTAAAAAAAGTACTCTTTAACGATTTATTGTTAATTCATTCATTCATTATCGTATGCCAGATAGGTCTTTTCTGTAGTTTTATTCCTATCTAATTTCAATATAAATCTTTAAATATAATTAGCTCTCCTCATGCCATAGAGTTATCTCTTAAGGCCATTGTGAACTGGATAGTTTACAGTAAACATTTGAGCAATATACATTTTACTAGCACATTTCAAATTATCTTTCCAGTACATTTTTAACAGTATTTATACATTTTTCCAGTACATTTTTAACAGTAGATATATAATTATAGTTATTTTATTTCTTTATGTGGATACCATTTTCTGTATTTTTAATGTTATTTCTCTATATATAATCTATGATATTATATCATTATTTTAAACATACATGTCTTTCAAGATGAGTGCCTGAGAGTTTTCCAAGTTTACTCCCTTGCATAGACATTTGCAGTCTATTTATTTAAAACATTACTTTAAGCATTTACATATTAAAGTAACTTTTCTTCAATTAAATTTCAAACGAATAAGAATAACATTAATTTGAAAGACTATAATAAGTAAATAACTATTGAATTTTATACAACATATATTCCTCAGCAATCATAAAAAGAAATGACAAGTAATAACTGTTTTTATAGTATGTAAAGTAAAAATGTTAATTCTGTTTATTAATTTAATTTATTTGAGCTCTTATGATATCAAAAGATACTTGCAGATCAAACAATACAAATTAAAAAATTTATTAGTTGATAAAATTCTTCATTTATAACAAAAACTTTTGTATATGCAAATAATTTTAAAAACTGTAAATTTATGTATTGTGTCAATAGTAAAAAACTGCATCTGAATTATTTACTGTAGTAATGCGTTTATCTATTTTACAGAAGCAATTTTCATACATTTTTTTTGTAATAAAATATAAAATACAATAAAAATACTGTTTTATTGTTAGTACTTTAAATTCACACACACACATTTTATTAATACCACATAGCTCTCTTATTTTTACTTCTCCGTGAGGAGTAATTTCACCTAGTAAAAATATTTAAGATAAATACACAATTGAAGCATATAGAACAGTGAAATCATGTATATGAAGTAAAATTCTATAACTTATCATAAATGCAAATTCCTATATTCGAATATTTTCTCGTAAGTACTAAATATTCTGGTTTACATATACAATTCTCTATTTTTAAAGAAAATATTATTTTCTATTTATGTTCATAAATATGTAATTTTATAGTATATGA
Source organism: Latrodectus hesperus (assembly GCA_037975125.1). Classification (NCBI taxonomy): domain Eukaryota; kingdom Metazoa; phylum Arthropoda; class Arachnida; order Araneae; family Theridiidae; genus Latrodectus; species Latrodectus hesperus. The sequence continues at coordinate 2,151,636 of CM075860.1, read as the reverse complement.
CATCTGTATAGATCCGATTTTCCTTTTATTACATAGATTTATATGAAAATTAAATTCAATTAAAATGTTTAATGTTGAAAAAATTTTTTATATGACATAGTAAAATATAATTAATTATTAAATATAAGTTAGTTTAATGTATATCGCTGGTTAAATTATCATTAAAATGATTTCACTATTTGAAAACTGTGGGTTCGATACTGACGTTACCATAAACAATAATGGATGGTGCTCTTTGGATGTTGATTAATCGCATGGTTATATTTATAAGTTGATAAGATAGTAAAATTAAGAAATTTCGATCAAAATTCAACTTTTTAATTATATTGTGTTTCTAATTAGAGAAATACTTTTTCCAAGAAGATATATTTTAAGATTTATTCGAGCATAAGTGATATACTCAATAGTAATCTTTAGTGTAAAAGAAACATCAGTTAAAATTTATATGAATTTATAATAGAAATTACATTGAGGAATAAATTAAATTTATTTTGTGAGAAACTGAATTATGCTTGGTTTAAAAAAATTCAAATTTAGACATATTTTATACATTAAAGTAATAAAATATATTAATAAGGAGTTAAGATCATTGGGAAACAAATTATGTAAATACACATTACTTAAGAATTTTTAACTGAAAAAAAATCAATTGACAGTAAAAAAAAATTATAAATCTTATTTAATCCATTGCAATTATTTTAAAAAATAAGTAAATGAAAATAAGTCTAGACTTAAATGTTGAATTTCCGTATTATAAAGTAGGAAATTATTAAAAAATTGATTAAAGAATATAACAAAAATCATTAAAATTTCTTTCAGAAAGTGATTTTCGATGCTCAGTCACTAAAATTCACCTTACACCTCATTTCCTCAAAAAACCAGTTTTGTCACCCCACGAAAGCTTCCTTTCGCTCCATAGAATTTCCAAGGCCAAAGGGAACGGATTTCTCAGAATAACTTTCCAAAAAGCCGTTATTTGATAACGCTTTCTAGAACATGTTATTTCCTTGGAACGTAACGTTGATAACTAGTTATTCAAAAATAACTGCTTTTGCCATCGCTACAAAGGACAAAGTCAGACTTCTTCCCTCGGGCGCCCAAGGTCTTGCAGTAACAGAAGCTGCTTTTTTCTCCATTTACCATGAATCGTTCACCTACAGTTTTGAATACTGCATCATCTGTCGCGCAGGATAATCTGAGACGCGTCCCGAGTTTAGGTAGAGGGCTTTGTTCGAGAAATCAGTTACAGTCTCCATTAGGGATGGGGCTTTGTTACCTTTCCTGTACTTAGTACAGTTACTTTTAAAGTAAAAAGTATTTTACCGATTACATTTCGTACTTGTTACAATTTCTTTTGTACTGCCATCTATCGGATTAAAATATAATGACAAATTTTTTAAAATTTTATTAATAAATTGAATAAAAACTAAATTAATAATAAATAAATTAATAATTAATTAAAACTAAAAATTAGATCAATAATATTTTATATAAAACCATAAAATTAATTAATATAATTAATGTTAATTTAAATTATTATCATTTATAAATAAGCATTCACTTAAATATTAATGAAAAGATCTATAAAAATAATTTTTATTATTTATGCAACATTTCAGTAATGGCAAGTTTTTGTTTTTCCTATAATGCTTTAATTTCTAGTATGAGGCAAAGAAATATAAACTGTTTATCTACAAACTGATTTTTTTTGTGTAAAAAAAATTGTAAATTTCTAAATCTTCTTAAACGTAATTCATTCAATATAAAAATCATGACATTTTATTATTTACATTTATTATCAGAATTTATATGTGTTATAAGTAAATTTTCCAATTATTCAATCGTAATTTTCAAAGACTTCCAATGTTAATTAAAATATAAAATTAGATGAGATAATATAATTTCAATTTTTCAACCTAATCAGCTTAATTTTCTATTAGAATTTAGTAAGACTTTCCAATTATGTAAATGAATTTTTATAATTAACTTGTAAATATTTTGCAAAGAATTGTAAAGTGGGAAGTTGAATCAATTACAAAGAGGTTTTATTTTACATTAAACAAAGAGGTTTTACTTAAAAAATTACAGCAATTAATCAGAAAAATCAACAAAAATTTAATTTCCTTTATTTTTCTATAGTTAAACATTAACGAGACAAACATAGTAAAATTTTTTTATGTACAATAGATAATAATTTTTATTATAAAAGACGTTTACTTGTTTATATTTTTATGTAGTAGATAAACCAGTTTTTTCTAAAATAAAAATTGCAATAACTCACATATCTTGTTTCAGTTTCCTAAAACTTAATCAATTTATGGTTAAATAAAGTAGCTTTGCAATTAAAACTATAGTTTTCATTATTAATATATTAACATAATTAATATATTAATAATGTTTAAGTAAACATAATTATTTTATATTAGATATAGGTGAATAAAATTTCAATAACTATCAAAAAATGTAAAATAGTTTTACCAATAATCTAAATGTTATAATGTATTAAGGTAAAATATTGAGAAACAACGTTTAGTAAAAAATGGAGGAACAAAAATACATACATTTTATTTACATCAATCCATAATTTAAGAAATAAACATGACAGTAACACATGATGGTATAAATAAAGATAAGGTAAAAATTAACTTAATTAAAGTTAACTTAATTAAAGTTAAATTAACTTAATTAAAGTCTTAATTAAAGTTTAACTTAATTAAAGTTAAGAAGTTCATTTCGAATTTTTAAACTAAAATGAATAAACTACCTTCTTTAGTTTTAAATAAACATTCTCATTATCTGAATAAAAATAAATCGTATGGTAAAAAATACAAAAGAACATATTTTATAAAAGTTTAAATTCTGTATATTTACAGTAAAATATAGTGAAACTAAAACATGGTTGAATAAAAAATAAATATATTTAAATGGAATTATAATAAAAAATATGCATAGTAAAAATAACAATGGAAGTATGTAAGCAGATTTATATAATTTAAATATTTTCTTAATTTAAGAAATCTGACCTTATTTAAGGTTCAAATAAATATGTTATATATGTTCATAAAATAAAATTTTTAAAAAAAATAATAACAAAAATAAAAGCTAATAAAAATTGCTAAATGCATAACAAGAATATCATGCTTTTCTTATATTTAAAAAAACGTCATATATTTGAAAAAGAACGACAGTCACTAAATAACTGAAACGAAATAAATGTACTTGCGTATTTTATTTCGCAATATAAATTCATATCTCCCTCTCCAACCCAAAAAGATCTTTCAATTCCCAAGTATCCCTCTTCTATTTACCCAGTTAAACCAACTGTCATTTCCCTTCTCCCACCCAGCCTCCTTAAGAAGCTTCCATATTCTCATAATTCATCTGTTTGCATCGATATATCGATGATATTGTTACTTGTACTCGCTCTGTCATTGGCTCTTCTGTACTTGTTACAGAAGAGCCAATGACAGAGAGCAATGTACACTTATTACTTTGTAACAAGCAAGTACAAAGTAATAAGCAAGTACAAAGTAACAAGCAAGTACAAAGTAATAAGCAAGTACAAACTAACAAGCAAGTACAAAGTAACAAGCAAGTACTCATGTACTTGCTTGTTACTTTGTAACAACCACGTACTCACGTACTAGCTGATTACTTTGTAACAAGTACGTGCATACGTACTCGCTCTGTCTTAGAAACTGGTCAAGTACCTGCAACTGTCTGAGGATACTCGAATTGGCGCTGACTTTGTTACTGGAAGTACTGAGTATTTGGAAGAAAAAGTACTGATTACAGGTTGTTACATTCAAATACTGATTACAAAATACTTGTTACAGGTATTTCTTCCCATCCCTAGTCTCCATTCAAGAAAAGAAACTCAGGATCATTCAGTTTAATATAAATGGATTATGCTCAAATGCTATGCAGGTCAAGCTTGATAAAAAACTTTCTCTGGGCGAACGATCTACTGGACTTGGTCTAGATTGTACTAGATCAAGTGGAATAAGGAACAACATCAATTGCAAAAAAATAATAAAACGAATTTTTCTGTAATGCAACTTTAATTAAAAATAGGTGATGTAATCCTAAAGAATTTTTCTTCTTTATTTTGAAATGGAAATATTTTTTCTTCCTGTTATATGTTTCACCTAAAATAAAAATGATCAATGAGTTGATTTTATTTGTGTTTAAAACAAAGAAATTTTAATATTACTTAAAGAATCAGTGAATGTTATCAAAAATTTATTTTCATTACAGATGTATGAATAAATAGTTACTAAAATGTTAAATTAATGTTGAAATTAAAAACTGTACTATACATTTTTTTATTTCATTTCCTAATATTACTTGTATTTTAATATTGATATTTGAGGAATTAGTTTTAATTTATCAATTTGTTTTATTAATATATTAGTTTTATAATCTAAATTATTTGATTGATTTGATTTTGGAAATATTACGTTGTTTGTCTTTTTAATCATTATTTCTAAGTTCAGTGTAATAAAGTATATTTATTTGTAATTTTATTCAAAAATTTAAAAATAAATGCAATTTATTATATTAATTTTTAAAGTTTAAAAGATTTGAAGTTTTTTCTTTATATTTGAGAGATTCTTTTTAAAATTAAACTATTAAAGTGATTAGCAAATACCCCATATCAATATGAATAAATTAAAAATATAAATTTTTTAAAATTATCATTTTATGAATAATTTAATTAGTTAACTCAAATATTTCTCTCTGTGCAAGCAGAAATAAAATTATTTTAATTACAAAAAAGTGCGATGATTCTATATAGCATTTTAGAAATGCTTGTAATGTTTGCAACTTTTATTAGTTTTTAATCTTGGCAATTTAAATTTCTATAACTATGTAAATTATATTAACAAAATTTATAAATATATTCTTAAATTTTATTAACTATTCTTTTATTGGAAATGGCATTTCAATATATATATATATATATATATATATATATATATATATATATATATATATATATATATATATATATATGGACATATATTTATCATCTTATTAATTGTATTTTATGGAAGGACAAGAGTGTTATTAACAAAGATTCCATTTTATAAAGAGCTTGTGTTGATATCATTTTGTTGTAATGATTGTCAGTGGGAAAATAATTCCTTTCAACCATTTTCTGAAATTCAAGAGAAAGAGATATCATACACACTGAAAGTGCAGTCTTCAAAAGTTAGATTTTTCTTATTCCATTTTATATTTAAACACCTTTCTTATTTTTTAAATATTTTTTCTAACTGCCAAAAACGTTTTATAAAAATAGAAAATGGATTCAATTATGTTTTTAATATATATAAAGTTGCTTTTGAACTTTATATTATATTTTTTGCAAGATATTTTTAAGTCTTTTTTTTTAAATATAAAAAGGATTGTTAGATAAGCAGCTATATTTAATGCTAATATGTTTTAAATATTTGAAAGTTTTTGAAATTTAGTTTTATAATTGAAGGAAACAAATATGAATTTGCTTATAAAATTGATCATATGTGAAAAACAACAATGTGTACTTTTAAAATCAATTAGACTAATTTACTCTTATTTGAAAACTGAGCAATATTGATGGGTTGTTGAATAGTGATTTTTATTTCTGTCTTTTGCTTTTTATTTTATAAACTTAATAAGGTAAAGCAAAAATTTTTTCAAATTAGTAAATGGCTGCAAATGAAATTAAGTTTCATCATTATAGTACATTTAATATTTTTTATGTAATGATCATGCAAACAATGATTAAATCATGAACAAAATAACAGAAAGCATAAACAAGTGTTTCAAAAAGTCTCCTTTCGAAAAAACTAAGGTAAAATTATTTGGAACAGTTATGCACAATTTCTATAATTTTGCTCATGATTTAGCTATTGTTTTCAATGTAGAGTTTTTTTAGTACTTAATTGTATATTTAAATATTTTAGCTAATTATTCAAAATTTTAGAAAACAAAACATGCTCTAAACTTTTCTTTAAAAAATTTATTTGCCATGGTTCATGCAATTAATGCTTCACAGATTTTCTTATATTAATATTTCAAATTAATCTTAATTATTTAGTCTGTTTTTTAATAAAAAAAACTTAAACAAACTGTGAAGCATTGAAATCGTGACTGTGTTAAGAAGTGACTCCACGATAAATTAAAATAATAAGTTTTCAGTTATATTTGAATTACAAACAAATTTTACATCAATTGATTAAATTAAGTAGCCAAAAAATTCTAACTTTGATAATGCACGAGAAAATTTTTATCAATAATATCAATTTCATTAAAATGAAAATTTATTAAGAGTGTAAAAGAATATGAAAGCAGAGTTGTATTTCAGATTTCATCATTCATGAAATCTGAAATGTTATCACATTTAAAGGAGAATATTGAAATGTTCATTAAAACTCAAAATTATAATGATTGTTTAGTAAAAATATTTAGGCTATACAATTATTGTTCTTGGAGATATTGAAAAAATATATTTGTTTAATTATAATTCTTAAGAAGTAAATTTAGAAATGTAAATAAATATTTTCATTACTAGAGAAAAATTTTAAGTTATAAGTTTATTTACTTAAATATTTTTAATTTAAATTTTAAAAATATAAATTGATTCAATTTTGTATGTATTTAATGTTTTTAAAGTAGTTGTATGCTTATTGTCTGATATTATTCTACATAGTTTGAATGATCTCAGAATAAGCTAAAAGCTTATGTATGTTACTTTCCTTGGATTTAGCTAGAGTTGCATAAAATGGCCACCAGTTATTCCTGAATTGCAATTTGAATTACCATCACAAAGTCAGGATGGAAGTGAGAATTTTTACGTAATAACATTTAAATGTTTTTCATGTTTCAAATTATTTAATTAAAATAATTATTTTGTGTTTAGCTGTAACTACAGTTGAAGGAAGAGAACTTGTATATGATTAAATTCTAAACTGGAATATTTAAAGCTTATTTCATTTTATTTACTTAAAAATTACATTTATTCAACATATAAAGTCCTAATCAGTACAGATGAAAAATTATTTCACTCTATGTTGTAAATATTTATTAATTTGTTCTTTGAAAAGCTCTTAAAATGTATATTTCACTACATATGATGCCTCACAGAAAGTTGATTTTAAATAAGTATAGAGCTAAGAGTTAATAATATTATTATTATTAAAAATATATTGTTGTAGGATTTAATATTTTTGATTATTCTATACATAAATATAAAATGTATTCATGACTTCGTATAAAAAATTCATTTTCCGTAACAGTTTCCATAAATTTTCCATGTTCATTACTTACACAGAACTTTTAGAGAACTCTTTTTCTATTTGAGAATATTGCATTTTGTTGCTTTTAATTTTTTGGGATAAATATTTAATTTTTAATAAAATTTTAAGTTGTTTCAGAGAAATATTTGAAATTCAATTCTGCATATCAGATGCAGTTTCATTTATTTAAAAATTGTCAATTTTTAACATGAGAATTATAATTTATATATTCTTGCACTGAAACTTTTTACAAATAATTTTAAATTGATGGAAAAATATTTATCTATATTTAATAATTTATTAGATTTTTTTGTTAATAGAGTATTTCTAATATTGTTATTCATCCAAAACTTAAAAGTTTGTTATTCTCTTTGATAGTGAATTTTTTAGATTGCCTTTTGCTATCATTAAATATTGTAGCATCAAATTTTCATCATGATATCTATCCAATTTCAGGACTGATAAATATATTCTAAAATTCTCATAAATATTTTTCATAGTTGGCAATTTTGGATGTTTTTACCTTTATAAAACATTATTTGCTTGCATTGCTTTAGATTTGGTTTGATATTTTTGTAGACCTGTACTATTAATAAGCTTTGTATCTTACAATCATTTAAAGCAAAATTCTTACTTTATTTTATTGCATGTGTATTTAAGTATCAAAATAATGAGAAATAAAATTTCCTAATAAGTTTCTGCTTTATTCCAGGTCAGTGATCCTAATTCAGTTGAAAAATTAAAACAATTTTTAAGAGATGGAAAAACTTTAAACTGGATATATACCTTCCACTTTTGTAAGTATTTAAAGTATATTTAATTAATGAAAAAATATTTATTTATATTGAACTGAAACTTTTTATTTTTCTTCATCTTGTGAATAATTCTAATATATATATTTTTTAAAATTGGTTTTAATAATTTCTGGTAAAAAATTTATCTAATATATTTTTTATTTGAATAACATACACATGAATACTTTTTAGTTCTTTTTATTTTTTTAGATTTTATGTGATTGTTCTAGTAACAGTTTTCTTGAAAATTTGTCTTCTGATATAGTTTCCATAAGTTTAATAGGAGAAAAATATAAGTTACTTGATTATAAATCATTTTTCTTATTTATTTCATTCAATTACTTGCATGAAAATAATATGATGATGTTATTTTCATATTTACAGAAAAGTTTATATTTAATATTTAATCTCCATTTTATAACTAATAATCAAGATATCATGAATTGTTTTACCCTTACAAATTAAATTTATAATTGTAATCAAGAGTTATTATTGTTAATTTTTTTGATTTATTGCTGAGTCCTGAATCCATTTTCTTGTATATTCCTAATCCTTTGTTAAAGAAAAAAATTTATTCAGAAATTTTTTTAATTTATTCTTTTTGGCTCAATTTTATGAATTGAGAAAAAATATTTAAAGGACTCCCTTGACTTTTATCTAGGCAGTTATCTTTTGTTTTTAAGTAATAGTTGGAATTAACATTTTTTGTGTAAATTCATAAGGCATTTAATTTTTTTCAGCATTATAAATTTTTAAAATTCTTTGTTTTCCTCTAAAATGGTAAATATTATATTATACAGTGTATTAGAGGAAAATTTTGAGAAAATTTATTTGAAATTTTCTTAAAAATTTCTTATGCTGCTCTTATGGGATTAAGTCCTATAAACATTGTCTATCTTTCTTTTTATTAGCAATTACATTTGTCATTTAAATGCTAGTTTTGTCTATTCCAGTTTATGCGTTTGTGATTATGTGAATTCTGTGCAGCATCCATATAACACTAAAAAGCTCCTTGTAACTCATCGAATTTGGTTTTTTTCCAGAACTGGAAATTTTCTAGAATTTGGAGTTGCTTTCTGATAAATAATCAATAACTCCTGGTAAATTTTTAATTTCTTTACAGATTTATAGTTTTATTAAAAAGAATTATCAATTTCATGAATTTATTGTTTTAAAAAATTTATTGAAATAGATCAAAAAGAATTTTTCTTGCCTATTATTTTATTATTTCATTAGATATCAGCAAGATTGTAATAACATAATATAAAACCTATAAAGTGAAAATTCTTTTCTCATTAAAAATAAAATTTTCAGATGATAATTATGAAATTAGTTTCTAACTGTTGCATGATGTTCATGTAAATATGGGAACCATTTTACTGTCCTTGTGACAGATTTCTGTCTTTTAAAAATTTTAAGTTATACATAAGTAGGAATAAAAATCAGAAGGATAATTTTAACATTTTTGTTTTTAATTAATAATGTAGATGTTTATATAATTGTTAATTGTTTTAAAACAAGACTTTGAGAAGATTTTGCAATCAGCAATTGTTAAAATTAGTTCACTTCAGACCTCAGCTTAGTATGAATTTTCCGCTTAACTGACATGAGCAGCATGGAATTTGCCAAAAATTATTCAAGTTTACTGATAAATGATTAAGCTGAATGCCAAGAATCCTCATTTACCTGTCCATAGTTTGTTTACTAACTTGAGAACTAGAAATTTGTTGTACTTCAAAATCCATTTTAATTCATAAATACCTGTCAAATTTACTTCTATATGCTCATAATTGTAAACAAACCAAATTACAGTGACTCGTTTCCTTTTTTAACAAACAGTTCTGCTGGCTTAGCATAATTAAATTGTCCTTACAATCTTGTTTTGAAATTTATATTCTTAATATTACTTTCACTGTGAAAATTTAACAAGTTTTCTGCAGAACCATTGAAAATACGTGTATTGCTTTGTATTTTTCATCATACAGACTTCTAACTAATTTTAAACACGTAAGGGGTGCCATTTAATATTTATAGTCTTTAAAATAATTATAAATAATCATCTTTTTTAATATTGCTGTGAAAAATAATTGACATTTAAAATAACTAAGAAAAAGAGAAGTAAACAGATTTCTATAGAGTGCAGGGTTCCTTGATAGTTTAAATCATTTTTTAAAATTTGAAATTTTTCATCAGCCGCAATTAAATACGTATTTTAAAGGTATGCAAAAAAGCTATAAAACACTTTTTACAAAAATTAAATTTATTGAAAACATATAAATAAAAATGCAAAATTTGTAGATTGAATTTAGATATTAAAAATTAAATTATTTTACTTCTCTTGATAATTTTTTTAAAATTTGGTATATAATTGGTGATAGCACTTCCCAGTAATTTTTTCAGATGCTAGCTAGTATATAATGATCAATGTTTGTGTTTCAGGAATTTTAAAGTGGAATAAAATGATTCATATAAGTATGTTCTGATTATTGAAATAATTCGATGAGCAACCATTTTATTTCGGGATATTTTGATTCTAGTACAAATTTCTAAAATTTGGTAATCGGCGTCGATTTATATATTAATTGTGGAACTTGATCTTTTTGCATGTCTATCCAAAAAGCACCTGGAAAATTAGAATTATTAATTCTAATTTTCTAGGTGCTTTTTGGGTTATAATTATATTAGAAATGCAAAGCTCACCTTGGATTACATTAATTTCAAATGGATTCAGAAAAAAAATCAAAAACAACATAAAATATTTCAAGTCTTGAAATGTATTTTGAAATTGTGTCCATATTCCTTTCAACTTTTTTATATACTTGAAGAGTTTTTCTTTTTAATATTGGAACAGTTATTTTAATTTGAAGAAAAGGAAGAAGTGTTTCTTAATGTTCTTTTAAAAAAGTTATAATTTAGTTTGAAAACTAAATATACACTGTGAGAATTCAGATATTATTTTATCTTTTCCCTGCAATTTTAAAGTCAGTGTTAGCAAATTTTCCATTACGTCAGTCAAAAACATTGTGATGTTACTTCACATAATTCCTGCCCTTGCCAATTTCTCATTTGCTGATGTTGTTTGCAGCGCCCTCTTGTTGTACTACTTCCTAAATTTTTCTTAAAGATTTTGTGAAGACTGGTAGCATCCTCTTCTCATGAGTTAGATCCGGCATTGACGGTCTACATCCTATTCCACAACCCCAAAGTAAGGACAACCTGTTGTATAACTCACACTAGTTCGACCTTCTACATCTTTGGCGTCCATTCATCGCTGATTTTGCTGTATCAGACATTACAGCATTTTGTCCCTGCAAATTACACGTCTCATTTACCAGCAATTCTTCTCCCTATGACTCATGCCATGTTTCGCCATTAGGCCTAGCTCCTTGGTGAATCATCTCCCCTGCCACAACAAGAATTCCTTGATTTTTGTTACTGCCTAAACCCTTTTTACAAGGTGTTTAATTTCCTTGCTGCAGAGCTTTAAGTAAATATAATTATATTTTTGTGTCTTACATTGATTTTTGAAAAAATAAACTGTGAAGTATTGTTTGCATATTATAAAAAACAATGTCTCTATATTCATTTATGTACATTGCTCATGCACTCATTTACTAGCCAAAATCCTGGGGAATCACAACGTCCCACTAGTATGTCCACAACCATAGTGAAGAAAGTTTTTTTTGAAAATAACGTGACGAACAACTAACAACAACATAACAATTGGTGCCGTGAGTTTTTGGCTATGTTGTGTTTGGGCAATGTCATAATAGAGGAGTTGTGAAACAAGTAGTTCAGTTGATACTTCTTTACACATTCTGAATATACTTAAAATTTATATATGATAACTGTATAAAGTTAATAAGTTTTAAGCTACACTTTTTCTCAGTCACTGAAATTCACATGTATTTACAATAAGTAATTTCATGTATAAGTTATATTGATATGTATGGAAATAAGATGTTCAGAATATAAATGTATTCATAATTAACCTAAATATATTTAGTGCATTGAAGTGTTACATTTTTATATACTTATTAATGAGTCAATGTGATAAGGATATATCATTTCAAAATCTGTTCATATACATACTTAACTTTGAAACACATTCAATCACTAGTTAAAGTAGTGATTGTGTAACACTATACAGCTTTTATACACACTTTAAACTTGCTTTGTTTGTATAATAATACTTAACTTATGATAATTTGGTAATTTTTTGGTCAATTATATCTGAGGCTGATTATTGTTTAAAATTTGAATCTTTTGTAATATGCATACCTTTTTCCATTCTCACTAATTATAGAACATTACAAAAGTTTCTCTTAACAAATTGCAGTTTTAAAAGAAAAAATTATTGTATGCCTCCTCAAACTAGATCTCAAAACATAATGAATTCAGATATTTCTACTCAAAAGTCATTTAACTTTAACATTTTAACCTTTTCTGGAGACCCAGAATAAGTAGTGTGGTTCACTGAACAAATCAAACAATATACAAAATTAAATGAATGGTCCCCTGAGGTTTCTTTAATTTTCTTAAAAACTAAATTGTCTGGGGCAGCACAACAATTGTTTTCTGAGTCCCCTTCATGCAGAGCTGTCACATATGTAGAGGAAGCTTGTGATAAACTCATTGAATTTTTTGCTCCAGACACAAACCCTTCATTAAACCTAGTGTCCTTGCAAAATATTAAGCTTCTCAATGGTGAAACTATAAAGTCACTTGTAAATAGGATCGAGCATGCTACATCAATAGCTTATTGTAAAGTGAGAGATAAGGCTGCCTTGGAGCAAATAATGACCTTCAATTGATGGCGGCTTTGCCAGTGAATATCAAGGAGAAGCTTTTGCTTGAAGACTGCATCAACTTTCAAACCTTGGTCAAAAAAGCTCAAGACATAACTTGATACTCTCTTAATTTTAAATGCTCAGCAATAGGTGAATAGTATCCAACAGAAGACAGACAGTTATAGCCAAGTTCATAGTCATGATGAGATTTCAAGACTTACTCAGAGGGTAGACTCATTATCGCTATCCGTAGCTTAATTAGTAAGCAAATGCTAATAGTGTGGTGAGCTTAAGCATCCCCTGGCCATGTGTCCCATGTTTCAAGCATGTCAAGGCATCCAACCACCCAATCAAAACAAGAACTCAATCCAGCAATCAAGTTATAACTCTTAGCTTTGATGCTCATTCTGCCATGCCCGGAGCCACTCCATGTCTGTTTGCAGAAAATTTCGAGCAAGTCAGGCTCAGGAGTTCAATGCTCCTAATTCATTTCATAATGATCAACAAAATTACAGACATAAATATATGTCCTATGGTCGAGACACTTGTGGAGTTTCAAGAAATAACTCCCATAATTATCACTCCCAAGCTAGAAGTAACAAAGATTTAAACTAACTGCGAGGTCGATACATTGGGAGCAATCTTCCTCAAAACATGATAAATCTCCTAAACCAAAGGCTAAACCTGGAGTCCCTTCTTAGACTTACAGTAACCCCTCATATAAAACTTGTTCTTCTACAACAAGTAAAATTAAACTTAAAAATCAAAATGACAAAATCTTAAATTCATATATGCATAACTCTATTTTTAATCTCACAGTTCTGCAATTTCTGAACCCTAATGGGCATGATCAGGAAACTAAAAGTATTCTGTTGAAGCTGTTATGAATGTTTACACACCTAATCCTCTTCCAATGATCAGTGTTCAATTTGGTGATGTTTTTGTGACTGCATTGCTTGATTCAATAAGTACGATTTCTTTAATACCGTACACAATATTTGAAAACATTAAATCACAGACTAAAGTTAGATATTTATCTAGACAATTTCAAATAAAAACTGTAAATTCCAATTTAAAGTTTTCTGCGTGTGCCGAAATCTCTTTTAAAATTGATAACCCCTTTTTTTAGACAACCCTTTTATGTTGCAAAGTTTCAACAACAGACTTTTGATATTATATTAGGTTTTGACTTCTTTCATAAATATAATGTGACCTTAGATATAAGTCAAGGAATTGCCAAGTGAGATCATTTTTCAACTGCTTTCTTAGACAATGAAAAGTGCTCATTTTCAAAGGTGATTGAGGAAACAAATTTTCTAGTTTCTCTTCATGCCAAAGCTGTTATCCCTCCTGAGCAGTGAGTGCTTTTAAAGATGAGGACTGACCAAAGCCTTCATAAAAACCTAGAAGAGATTCTATTCACTCCAACTCTTAACAATGATAAAGTGGAAATTCATTCAGCAATTCATAAACTGGAGAAAAATTCCTTTACAACCATTGTAAGAAACCTGAGTACAGAACCTGTTCATTTAAATAAACGAATGAAAGTCAGCACCGCTACTAAACATTTTCTCTTGCAACCTGATCAGCAGGATGTTACAAATGGCAGCCATTGGGTGAACTACATCCAAGCCTCCCCTGAAGTCATAAAAAAAAGACAAGAAGAGTTGAAAACTACGGATTTTCAGCTCTCACATTTGGACCACACTCAAGCTACAACACTACAGAGAATGTTGATGTCTAAAGCATCCGTTCTCAGCCGGTATATATAGTGATACTAAAAGTTTTGTTTTGTCATGTCCTTCCTGCATACAATATTAAAGATATTCTCCACCTCCAGCACCCCTTCAGTCGGTTTGGATTCCAACTAGCCCCAGTGAGTTCATATCACTTGATATTCTTCATATCACTTAATATAAAAGGCCAATTAAACAGAATGGGTATGTCTTGACCATCCTGGATCACTTTTCTAGGCATATGGTCTTTTACCCGTTAGCTAGTTTAGCCTCTCAAACTATGACTAAACATTTGATCAATTATATATCTCATTATGGTAGACTAGCCTTTATTCTTTCTGACTTGAGTACTCAGTTTACTTCAGAAATTTTTAAAATTACAAACAAAGCACTTGAAATTAAACTTGTCCATTCCAGCCCATCTCATCTTCAGACAAATGGTCAAAGTGAACGCATAAATCCTGCCATCAAATCAGCTATATTAGCAATGATGGATGTTGACATTTCTTTCAATAATGCAGTGTTCATTCATCAACAAATGTATAATAATTCTAATCACTCCATAACTGGGTTTTCTCCAAATTTGTTACACTTTGGTAGAGAATTATCCTCATTCGTTGATACATTTAACCCTGAAATCTCTCCTATGCAATAAGATGTCATTAGCTATGCCACTACATTTATCCAAGATTTAAATCAAACCAATAAACTAGCTTTTAAAGCTATGGAAAGAAAGCAAGTAGAACAGAATTCGAGGCAAAAATGGAGATTCCAGATTGGAACACGTCAGATTCATGATACTGTCTACCTTCGTTCTAGAAATCCATTCAAACCTAAATTTACTGCTCCTTTTGAAGTAATTTCGGTGGACAGTGCAGTTAATTACACAATTCGTCCTCTTAATGATCCCCACTCTTCATCATATAAAGTCCATATTGACAGGCTCCGTTTAGCACCAAATAGAAAAACTCACCTTCAAGTGCTGCGAAATCCCATACCACCAAGTACTAATCATTACAATCTTCGCAGTCACCATAAATAATCCTGTGTGTTTTTTACATGAGTATCAAATTTGGTCAATTTTTCTATTTGTCTTAGGCAAGTTACTGTGTTTGGTAATTTCAAGTCATCACCTCTGTGTAACTAGTAATTTATACGATAGAATATTAGTGTTACCTTTAAATCTAGTTAAGTAAGAAAAAAAAGGTATAATGTTATTATTGTCCTTCAAAATCTTCAATTTTTTTAACTATATCGAGTTGATGCCTATGAAAGTACCTGGTATTATATGTTTATGTCAATGTCAGTGCCATTTTTTTTCAAACTTTGAACTAATTGTATGTCATGTAAATGAAATGAATATTGAAAAAAATTTATATAAAAATAAGCATAACCTTTACAATGATGGTCATTGTTAATGAATCCTAAACATTTTAATTTTTAACTGCTCTGAAAGTAAGGTAACACATAATTTACTAGCATTCTTGACGACAACCTTATAAAATTCTGACGATAACTCTTATTCTTGATTGGAATGTAATGGATAGCATGATCCAAAGTTTGTGTTATGTAATCATGTATCACTTGTAAATAATATTTAACTGAAATTGCTTTGTATGAATTAGCTGAATTATGTCTGGAGCAAATAGTTTATTTAATCTGAAATTATATTGTTATAATCTTATTTACAAGGTTATGTATGTATAATCAGACAACTACTTACCTTTCTAATGTATACACTAGATTATTACATATTTTACAGTGAAAGTTTATATCCTATATCTATGCTGTAATGCATTTTATTTAAATATTAGTTTTATGGTTTTAGGTGAAGTTTGTATCATGTAGTATTCTTCCTTTTGCACATTTTTTCAGTGTGCAATGTCTTGGGCTCAAGTAAATGATTTATTTATTATTTCATGCTCAGTCACAGCATATTCTTTGTTTTTGTCTTGTTTCTTTTCTTTGTTTGTTTAAGATTTTTTTCCTTTTTTTTTCTTGTGTGGGAGTGATCTATATAATGTCACTTCACATAATTTCTGCCCTTGTCAACTTCTCATTTGCTGATGTTGTTTGCAGCACCCTCTTGTTGTACTACTTACCAAACTTTACTTTTATAACCATCGGCAGCAGAATGTTTCTCCTCGGTATTAGGGAATTCCCTTTTCTCTCTCTCACCTGCGAGGCGGCATGGACGAAAGTTGAAGTTTTATCACTGTGGTTTTTTTTTGACTAGAGAGCTGAAACAATATTAATCAATATGATGAAATTTTCTGGTAAATTCTATATTGGCATGCTCTTTGCTCCTTGCTGTATTCTCTAGTCTTCTTCTCTCATCTGCGGTGCTGATGTTTCTGTCTTCTAATTCATCGAGGATCTCACAGACTCTAGCAGCAAATGGGAGAATGGAATGAATCGGCTTCACCTCTGTAGCCCGTTTCCTGTTGGAGCTGCTTTCCAAGTTGTCTAGCTTCAAATTGTTGACTTGTCCAGATACGATTTTGTGAAGACTGGTAGCTTCCTCCTCTGATGAGTTAGATCCGGCATTGACAGTCTACATCCTATTCCACAACCCCAAAGTAAGGACAACCTGTTGTATAACTCACACTAGTTCGACCTTCTACATCTTTGGCGTCCATTCATTGCTGATTTTGCTGTATCAGACATTACAGCATTTTGTCCCTGCAAATTACACGTCTCATTTACCAGCAATTCTTCTCCCTATGACTCATGCCATGTTTCGCCATTAGGCCTAGCTCCTTGGTGAATCATCTCCCCTGCCACAACAAGAATTCCTTGATTTTTGTTACTGCCTAAACCCTTTTTACAAGGTGTTTATTTTCCTTGCTGCAGAGCTTTAAGTAAATATAATTATATTTTTGTGTCTTACATTGATGTCTGGAAAAATAATGTGAAGTATTGTTTACATATTACAAAAAACAATGTCTCTCTTTTCATTTATGTACATTGCTAATGCATTCATTTACTAGCCAAAATTCTGGGGAATCACACTAGTATGTCCACAAGCATAGTGAAGAAAGTGTTTTTTATATAATAACTTGACGAACAACTAACAACAACATTGATGTTTGGAAAAATAAACTGTGAAGTATTGTTTGCATATTACAAAAAACAATGTCTTTCTTTTCATTTATGTACATTGCTCATGCATTCATTTACTAGCCAAAATTCTGTGCATTCCCACTAGTATGTCCACAAGCATAGTGAAGAAAGTGTTTTTTATATAATAACTTGACGAACAACTAACAACAACATAACAAATGTTATGTCTTGTAACCACCCATCATTATCTAATTCTGAATAGATTATTTCCTTTTCTTTTAGAAATGCTGTTATCGGATCAAGCAAACCTACAAATTGATTTAATATGTTGTAGCTAGATAACCATTTAACAAAGCTGCTTAAATTAATGCCATTTAGAAGATCTTCATCCTTTAATTCTTCAAGGAAATTTTTGAATTGTCTATAACTTTTTGCATTAGTGGAAATGTAATTTACAACGTTTAACATTGCTTTCATAACATCAGGATATTTTAAATATATTGTAAGGAGATGTTCTTGGTGAATTATGCAGTGAATCAACTTTGTGCAGTGCTGCATCATTGGAATCTAAAACTTTTAAGTACATCTACCAAGTATTTTTTTAAATAAACTCTCCCTCTCCATACAAGTATTTTACATGAGCAATATTCTAGGCAATAACAAAACTGACTTCAGCTACATTATTAGCTTGAGTGCTAAGGGTTATCAAGATTGACTGTTTTTTACTTAAATTTAATTCTAAAGAAGCAAGTTTATCTGTTCATAATATGGAGTTTGGTGGATACTGAAAATTCAGGGTGATTAGTTTCATAATGTCAATATAAATTACTAATTTTATAATTTTTGATCATGGTATTACAAATAACACTTAATGCTTTCCAATTAATGTCAATGAAAAAGAAATTCTTTTACTTCTCATTATTAACATTTTTATTTTCTGGCTTGTATTTTCTTTTTTTAAATTTTTGTTCTCTCTTGTCATATATTTAGAAGAACAGGAAATAAAAACAGAAATTTAGAAAATACAATTGTGTTATTAAAACGATAACAACACTTGTTACATTAGTGAAACAAATTATATCTGTAGCAAGAGTGATACGAATTGTTTCCTCCAGACCCTTAAGTCAAGTGTCCGTTACAATGAAAGTTTACAAATTCAAAATTGGTCTAGAAATGGATGATAATGCCATTGCTTATGTTTGTTTGCGTAGTTTTTAATGAGTTATATCATTCTTAACTTGGATGGAAACGAAATTTGTTACAACATTGCACTTAGTCTTTCATATTTGTTGTCAATTATAGAAAAGACATTTTGTAACACATATGGATCGATAATAATTTTTTAACATTTAATAACATAAAAATGAAAAGGGAAATTAATTTTTATTAATCTGGTAAATTTATCGAAAGCCACAAATAATCCTTTAAAGAGCTGCATGTGGCTCGTAGGTTGGCTACCCCTGTTATAGTGGGTGGTGTGCCGAAAATTCGAGTTTGTATTTCTTTTGTTTAGTAAAATGAAATATATGTTTGATTGAATAATGTATTTATCTTAAATTGAAAAGATTGTGAATTTTAATTATTTTGTATGAGAAATGTTAGTAAACCCAAAATAAGTTGTTTTGAGAATAAACTGCTTGAACTCCATCTTTTACTATAGTAAAAAGTTAAATTAAAATCATAATTTGTTATATTTTAACTTTTAATATTATTCCATCAAGTTATTAATATAGGTGTTTTCGTATGAGAAAAAAAGCCATGATTCTGACATTCTGTGTTGAACAACAAAAACTTTTCATATTTTTTATTTAAGAGTATGAAAGAATTCATCCCAAATTTACAATGATTAGGAAGTAATTTTAGGTACTATATAAAAAAAGACAACGTATTTCTGCCTTTTAAACTTTTTAGCTGTTAGAATGATTAAAGAAATATAGCTGGCTCTAGTGTAAAATGCTGACAATAATAACCATTCCTCAAGGCATTATATCCAATGAACATTAAATATTTTATTATATATTTCATATAAAATTAACATTACTGATTGTAATACTGAAAATATATTTTATAAGCATTTTAATTTTCATTTGTATTTACTTCTAAAAATAAACTTTTTAAAGTAGGAAATTTATTTTTTTAAGGCTGTGACAGAATATAATGTTTTGAAAAGTAAATTTTCTGTCTTTTTTTTTTTTTTTTTTTTTTTTACTTTAATGAATATGAACTGTGTTGAGACATATATTAAGCATTCTAGTTCATAAATTATTAAATTAATTTTAAGAAACTTTTTAAAAGTTATTGTTATTATAAAAATTTTTATTCGTCAGTTATTTTGAACCAATTCAGCGAATTAAAGAAATGCTACATGATTTTTTTCTAATATTTTTAATGCATTGTCACACTTTATTTTTTTATATTTTATGTGTATTAACATAGATTTTTATTAAATATTCAGAGAAAAATTTTCTTCTTTTAAATGCTATTTTATCTTTATTATTTTTTAAATTTTACACCCATATTTAAATTGTGTAATATTAATTAATTAGCATAATATCTTTGTGTGTTAAAGTTGGCTCTTATTCAATATTTATTCAAAAAGGATTTTTTTAATAATTAAATAAATGACTCTAAATAGTAGTTATGTTTGATACTGCAATTTTTTTGATAACATATATTATTTTTCCATTATAAAATATTGAAAGACTAGTAAAGAAATTTTAACTGTGATGGAATTCAAAGATAATTTTATAACTAAAAATTTTTGTTTGGAAAATTTGTTTAGTATAATTATAGATAAATAAATTTGTTAAATTGTATGAGTGTAGTTGTATTTTTATTATTAATATTAATAGTAAAAAGATGATTTAAGAAATTTTCATTGCAAATTTTTTTAAATTTTTTTAAAATAAATAAAAGCTGTCAAGATAAAATTTATTGGTAACTGTCATGATTTAAGATATTTGTGAAATAAATGTGTAGCGAATTTTTAATGGGATTAAAATACCTAAAATAATTATATTTATTTCAGCTGATTAAAAGCAACCCATTCATTACTGGTAATAGTGCTAATTGTATAATGAAGGAAAGGTTCGATTCTGTTTTAAATAAAATAGATGAAGTTAGAAGCATTTTAATTTTATTAAAAATGTCTTTATTTTGTAATGTTTTTCAAATTAATTTTCTGCATTTATTTTTTTTCTAAATATTTTTATTTGAAATTAGCATTTGAGTATCTTTTATGATCCATAAATATATTAACTTAGTGGTTTTGAAAATTTTATCATGGTTAATTTATATTTTTTCAAATTTAGATGTATTCAAAAAAGCTTTATTACTTTGGTTATAATTCATTGATTTATTATCATATTTTTCATAGGAATGTTTGCATATTCCTCATTTATTTATTTTCTATATGCGAAAGCAAAAATAAAATCAATATTCTTTCTATTTTATTAATATATGATAAATATGAATAGTTAGGTAAATTTATGTTAGTTAAGAATGAGATACTTTTTTTATTTTAAAAATATAAAATTTTTACATTTCTTTTTAAAGTTTTCATTCATAATCAAGTTTTTATAACTAATACATTGTAAATCAATATTAAATGTTCAAAATGTATAATTTTTTGACATTTCATTTAAATTGCACATTTTTTATCATTAAATACTTTATTTTTGTAGATTATTAAAGGAGAAAGAAAAGTGATTTTAATTCTTGATGATCCTTGCAAGAATAGTTATTTGCAGGTATATTAAAAATTTTCTGGTATATAATATCGAGTTTACAAAAATATTATTTTTTAAAGCTATTATAACCTTTTGAGTCCGGCGTCCTCGTTTAAAAAAACTGCTCCTAGGACGGCGCGAGAAGATGACATTTCCACCCCCTTGTCCGAAAGGAGAGGGTCATTTTTACCCCATTTAAGTGCTGAAGTTTTCACCATGACGAATCTTAATCTTTTGAGGGAGATACGCCGCGCTAGGTCTGCCGTAATTCTCATGAAAATGTAAATGTGGTTACCATAAATACTATACTTATCGACAAACTATTGATTTTTTCTCTTCGTTGTTTTACATACCACATTAAGAAATGTTATAAGAATTTTAAGATTATATACATGTATTTGTGAAACAAATCTAGTCTGTTTCAAAAATTATATGGCGTATATTAATTTATTACAGAGAATTTTCTGAAATAATTATTTAAAATAATTACAGACTTCTTTAAAGTAATGAATTTGCAATTAGTTATAGTAAAAATGATAAGCAATAAACTAACTAAATATTTCAAAAACATTCATAAAAGCAGCCTGCCTAATATTAATATAATAAATTAATTAATAAATGAAGATATTTTGAACAAATATTTTCTTTTATGAGTAAGTACAAGCAAACTCTGTCAAAGTTGCATTTTAAAAAGATTAAAGGTAATCTGTGTGTTAAATACAATAATGATTCCAGTTTTCTTTTGATTTAAGTATTTTTATTTATGACAAATTTCTTTATTAAATAGTTAAAAATATATGCTTTTTTATCTTTCACTTTTAAGGAAAAAACTTAAAAATGGAATTTTCCTTTCTGCGTGTTTCTGTAACTAAGTATGAAACGTTTTGTACAATAAATGTAGCCAGACGAATCTTGAGTTTCTCCTTTATATGTAGCATTCAGGTTGATTGTTTAATAAAATTACATTTGATATACAATAAATAGTAATATTCGGTTCATTTCTCAATGACTGAGAATTTGAAAATGTTCATTTAAATAGTACATTCCAAAATATACTCGTATTCATCTCAGAAAATATTTTTATAAAATTCTTATGAAAACATTAACTTTATATTGAGAATAAATCATTATCTTCAGAGTGTTTTAAGCTTTTATGAAACTTTGCTTATTAAATTATTTTTAAAAACCAAAATCGTGATTTGTTTAATTTTATACAGAAATTAAAACCACGTAGAAGACTGACACAACTAAAAGGCAACTTTTTTAAATATCTACCGCAACTCAATTTATGATTGGAAGTATTTTCATTTTTATATTTATTTTATTTCTACCAGCATGTTTTTGTTGTGAGATTAAAAAATACAATGTGGCCCTGGAATATTTTCCATAAACAATACTTCGAAATGAAGAAATCAAGAAAGATGTCTAGCATCTATTCCGATATTCGTGCACGTCAGAAAAAAAAGACGTTTAGTATTCATTATTCAACAGTGAGCAACATAGAATAAAATATATTTCACCTTGAAGAGCAAATTTTTAACACTAAATCAAAATTATTCCTTTGTAAAAAATTTATTTCACAAGTTCATATAAAAATCCAGAATATGAAAAAAGCTCTTATATTACAATAAATACAGTTTCTTCATGAAAATGTTTCTAAGACTATTAAATCTTTGAATTGGGATTTTCCTAACACATACTTTTTCATGTGTAAATTATTATGAAAAGCTTTTAATATTACATTAAGATTTTCTTATTTTAACTGATAAAATATCAATCTCAAAACCAGCAATTTTGGTCAGGGTTAGACCAAAAATAGTCATGTTTATAGGGATTATAAATGTCAATTGATTTTCTTTTCTAGCAGATCGCAGAAAAGTTCCATTGAAGAAAAAAAAGTTTCCATATATAATTTATGGCCTTTATTCTTCACGGAATTCGTTAATTTTGATACCACATTATGGGAAGCAGAAATTCCTGGATTCATTTTATTTCTGTCTTTGCCTAAATAAACTTCCATATCAAAAGAATAGCCATATTTGTCTGCTAAATAAAATTTAGTTCCCCACTGTTTTCTTTTTTAGGAATATATTGTTTGAATATCACTCTTACTTTGTATTTCATAATGACTTCACCAACTACAAGTTCTTCTGACGGATGATAGTGCTCCTTAAAAGATTTATTTAAAAAAATCAAAAATCGTTCATAAAATTTCCACAATCTGTCATATTCTTCATCAAGTTATGGTTTATTCTTATTGTCTGTAAAATGTAAAAAACTCTCAATACATTAAAAAATCTATCACGGGACATAATTTTTCTAAAAACAGGAGTTTCAATCAATTCATCTGTCGACCAATAATCTTTGATGTTATTCTTTTAATGGGCCGTATAGATAAAGATAAGTCCTAAGATTTTTTTTTTAAATTCTTGTGCATCAATATTAGTCCACTTTGTCTCACGCTTTCTTTTATTATTTCCCGGATCTAATTCTAATATTTGGGAAGCATATCTATTTGTTTCATCTGCAATAAAGTTTAAAATTTCTTCTGAAAAAATAAATAAAAAAATTCGTGTGCTTCACCTAAAGCCTTTATTTTGGCTCTGAAATACTTAAATCTGCTTAAATTTAAAAATGATGAGCTTATCATCTTCTTTAGCCTTACGCCAATCAAAATCAAATGACACAGAGACATTTGCATCATTATTGTCGTCAAAAAACTAATACCCTTGCATTCAGATTCATCACAGCAATCAGAATCACTGTCTGCAAAATATTCTTCTTCTAATTCTTCCAATAAATTTTTAATTTCTTCATCAGTCAACCCTTTACGACGTGCAGACATAAAAAATATTTTTTTCTGGTGATGAAAAAAGTTACTGATTACAATGAAAAAATTTGCTAAAGTGAGGATGAATATACTTCCCTTTTAAAAAGAGGAGCCAATAGAAACTTTTTTCGCCAAAATTTGCCGCTCAGACAAGTCCCCAATTTTTACGACTTTCATACACAAAAGAGCAGCAATTAAATCGCCCTCAACTGCCCGAAGAAAGTTTAGCGGGAAAAAGTCAGGCGCTTGAAAGGGGAACAAAATCCATGGTACAACTGTTGTACCACAGCCGTCTTCTGGGCCACTCACTTTCGTGGTACAACAGTTGTACTGCCGGGACGAAAAGGTTAATTGAAAATATATGTGTCTAAATGTAGAAATATAATTTTATTTTTTAATTGTGCAGTATAGATTATCCAAATCCGGATAAAAATCTAATTGTAGAGAAGTATAAGAGGACAAAAGAGCAAAATGATCTTGGTATTTTCGATATGAAAGTAGAAAACTATGAAGAATTGTGAAAGCTTATGCAGTCATTACTGGATATGAAATCAGTTTTGTTGTTATATTTTATGAAATAAAATTTGAACTGTATCTGTGTGTGTGTTTTTTTAAATATTAATCTGTTATAATCAATACTGGTAGAATATCAGATTTGTATTATATTCATCATACTCAAGCATTTTGTTTAATGATTAAATAATAGTTTTATAATTTTTCATTAAATGACAAATTTCTATTACTTTAAAAGATTTGTTAAATAATTTTCTTCGATTCTACAAAATATGGCTTCAAGGAGAGATAATAATTAGTAAATTATATTTTATTAAAAACTATATGTTTCGTATTTTGTATGTCGTATGATAAAAATAAGGCAAAAATTATAGAGAAAATAAATAAATTTATAATATCAATTTGGAAAAAGAAATAGTCTTATTTGAGACATGTTTGAAAATTTTCGATTATTTAATGAATATCTTATAACAGTTTGATGTATATACTTTTTAAATTTTTCCAAAAATAAATTTATTTTATTCATTTACTCGAATTATTGGAATATAAGGTAAAGTAACATTTTATATACATTTTTTATATTTAATTTTTATGTTATCCTCTATATAATTGTTTTAATTTTGTTTTTTTTAAATGTCCCAATTTTACTGCAATGGCTTTTAATTAATTCACTTATTTTTTTATTTGATATTATTTTTTAAATTAATTTTTTACAAAAGACAAGTTTTTGATTTTGTTAATTTTGTGAAATATTTTATAATATTTTAATTTTGAATAAAAAACAGAATGAGTGTGTTTTGTTATGAAATGCAGGAATTATTTGCATGAAAATTTGAGATCATCTTTGCATATTTATTATTGTTAAAAAAAAGAAAAAACAGTTTTCTGACTTTTTGTGACTAAGTTTAAAGAAAATTTGTATTACTCTGTGTGTGTGACAAACAGTATGTGATTTGAAAGATAAAATAAATTGTAATTTTGGGCAGCTTTCACACAATCAATTCTCTGCTTTATTTCAATTTTCAGGAATTAAATTTCTAAATTCCAGATATGTTTAGCCATATGTAAAGTTGTTCAGTTTTAACTTCTTAAATATAATTTAATTAAAATATTTTTTGAATGCAGTCAATTTTGAAGTATAACTTGTTTTGTCTTTAGAAGGTTTTTAATCATTGAAATTAATTTATCTATCTTAGCACTAGAATTTATTTTTAAATTTTCAAATTGAATAAGATTTTAAAATAGATTGAATGGGAAATTCAGATAATGTTGATTTATTTGGATCAAAAATAAATTTTTGTTTATAAGATTGCTGCAATTATAATAAAGGGTTGGGAAAGGGATTATATTTGTCATATAATTTTTTTATCTAGTTGAAATTAATAAATCATTGTTAATTATTCAGTATTTTTTATCACTAAAAAGTAAAATTTTGAATTCCAATGTGACACAAATAAAAATATTATGTAATTCATTATAATGTAGGTTGTTAGAAATTATTTAATTAGAATATTGTTTATTTGCTTTGTTATGTATTTGAAAATGTTTTGTTAATTATATCAATTCTTTTAAAGATTTGAAAATGAGGAAAATTATGTTATCGCAAAATGTTATATTTCAATGATAGAGAAAAGCAAGTTGGCTAAGCAAAAGTAATTTAAGAAATAATAATTAAAACTAAGAATGTATGTTGCAATGTACGCTGTATTTTTTGTAAAACATATTTTTTTTTAAATTATAAAAGAAAAATTATCTATTATGCATTTAAGTAAAACATTTATAAGCAATGTAATTATCATTTAAAAATGAAACAAATTTATTATTTTTTCATAAGTAAAAGTTGCTTTTCTGAATTGTAAAAAAGGTTAAAAGCTTCTTGAAATTTAAATTAAAATTTGATTAATTTTTCTTTGATTCTTCAATTTATTGTTAAGAGCATAATTTAAAATATTAGATTAAAATTTTTATAAATTTTATGCTGTGATACTTCAGTTTCTAAGGATGATACTAACATGTAATATTGAGAGCAAATTCTGATTACTAATATTTCTTTGGATATTTAATAATATTGTATGATTTGAAAATCATGTCTCTAATAATATCTGTAAGCATCAGAGTTGGTCTTCTTTGATTTCCAAAATTAGTCTTTTGGAAAAATAAACACTTTCTGAAATACCAATGCTTATCAAACTTTCTGTTTAAACTTTATATTTGATTTTTTTTTTAATATTTATTAATGTCTGTGTTATCTGGACTTGATTACATTGCTGATTTGTCCAAATAATACTGTAGAATATTATATCATCAAATAATAATACAAAAGTAAAATGTGTTGAAAATGTAAACTAGAGTATAATTGAAAACTAAAATTATACTTCACACTTATTTTAAATAAAGGTAATAAATTTATTTAAAAAAATCTAAATTCTACAAGCTGCTGAAGCAGTGATAGTGATAAAAATATGAGATGTTACCAATGCAGAGTTTACGTTTTAGAAATAATGAAATATTAGAATAAATTAACTATTTTAAAGTAATTGCATAAAATATTTTACTTGTTACTCACAAATTATGTATATAATTAAATTTATATCAATGAAACATATATATATATATATATATATATATATATATATACACAGTCCAGTCACATTAATGTGACCATCTGTCAAAAGCCAGAATAACCACCTTTCTCAGAGCGGACTGCTGCGAGACGTGCAGGAAGAGAGTCACTTAGGTCCCTGAAGGTGTTCTCTGGGATGTTGAGCCATGCCGACTCTAATGCCGTGGCCAGCTGCGCTAGATTACGAGGTTGGGGATCCATGGCGCGAACAACTCGATCGTGATGGTCCCACAGATGCTCGATTGGGTTTAAGTCAGGTGAGTTTGCTGGCCAGGGGAGGATGGTAAACTCATCCTGGTGCTCTTCGAACCACTCACGTACACTGGCAGCTGTATGGCACCCCGCATTGTGCTGCTGGAAGATGCCATCATCTTGAGGAAAAACAATGAACATGTAAAGGTGGACATGGTCCGCAAGGACAGATGCGTACTTGTATTGATCCATCGTGCCTTCCACTGTGATCAGTGAACCCAGAGAATGCCAGGAAAACATTCCCCAGACCATTATGCTCCCGCCTCCGGCTTGGACCGTTCCGGCAATGGTTGAGGGTGGTTCCTTTCAGAGATTTCACGCCTTATACGCCAACGTCCATCGTCTGATGGAGCATAAAACGCGATTCATCTGAAAACGCAACCTGTCGCCACTCAGTGGACGTCCAACTGCTGTACTGGCGTGCAAATTCTAGCCTTCGCTGTCGATGAACAGCAGTCAGCATAGGTGCACGAAGCAGGCGTCTGCTTCGGAGGCCCAGACGCAGCAATGTTTGCTGATTAGTAGTTTGGGAGACACTTTTGGTAGCCCCTTGGTTCATTTTGGTGGTCAGTTGCTCAACGGTAGCCCGTCTATCTGCCCGAACGCATCTCCGCAACCGTCGTTCACCTCTGTCATCTATGGCCCGTGGTGCACCACATTTGCCACGTCGCTGATTTTGGACAGTCCCATTTTGCCATGCACGGTACACTTTTACCAAGGCGGCACGCGAACAGTTCACAAACTCAGCCGTTTCGGAAATGCTTCCACCCTTGGCCCGAAAGCCAAAGATCATGCCCTTTTCGACGTCGGATAAATCGCTTTGTTTCTGCATTACGCCAACGATTGAAATGTTTTCCGAAGCCCTCACACACACTTTATAGACGCTCAACTGCACTGTGCTGCCACCTGCCTTCTGTGATTGTTTATTTAACTCTGACGTGGAAAGTACGTGGTGGTCACATTAATGTGACTGGACTGTGTATATATATATATATATCATTGATTATTTCCAGAGTTGCCAACATTTTATTAAGAAATTTTGATAGACTTCCATAGTTTTGAAGTTATTTTGGATCATGATAAAAATTTAATTTATTAAGAATGGTAGTACTTAAAACATTAATTTTTCGTATTACTTTTATTTAATGGAAAAATTTCTTCATGGGTTTAGTTTTGAAACCTGTTTTTTCTGTTTCATTAAATCAAAAATCGAAAGTATTTATTAATGGTTATTCCCAAAAATATTTTTAACTGTGCATTTAACCATCGATTGCTCTGCTAAGCATGACGTTGATAATTATGTGTAACAAAATTTTCTTATAAATACTTCTGCTGAAAAATGTGTTTGCTTTAAGTCTGTCTGAATTGCAAAAGGTTAAATAACCTTAAGAATGGACCACCTTTTATTCTTATATCCACTGTAACTTGCCAATTTTGAATTTTGTGGTAAATATTTCTATTCAAAAATGAGTTTGTTTCGATGCTGTCTAACATTGAAAAGATCAAACAACCTTAAGAATGGAGTACCTTTCTATTCTTCTGTACTGTAACTTACCAATTTTGTGTGGTATTTGAAAATCTCAATATTTCCTTAATATATTGAGTTTCATTCCTGTATATATAGTAATAGGCGATTCTTACTAAATGTGATTAATATATCCATATTTCAAATTGCTCAAAGCATTGATTGATAAGATTACATTGAGATTTTGGAAAATTTTCAGTATATAAGAAAGAAAAATCATTACTTGGTGATTAAATTAGATTACAAGATTGATTTTACAATTTTTCCAAACAATTGAGCTAAGTTTGTGAAGAATTAATATATTTCTAAAAAATATCATAAACTGTGTGTTTAGTAATTGGCAACTCTGTATTTCAAAAACGATTACTAACATTTTGCATAACCTTATATGTGAATGCTTCATCAGTTTTTAAAAATCCAACCAATGTATGTTGCAGTTTGAACCAGATCAACTGGTATAAGTTCAGTGCAGAAATATAAGAATACAATAAAAAAATTGTGGAAAATAAACATTCTTTTAAGCTGGAAACAGCATCTGATATAAAGTTAAATCTGTCTTTATAAAGTGCTTTTAAGCTAATCAAGAATACTTTTACACATGGGACAAGAAGGCCTCTCTTTGAGACAGCGTCTTAAGCAATCTCCGTGGAACATGTGATGGCATGGTGTTACTCTTGCGCAGTACATCTCTTGCAAGCATACAGCACAAACGTCATCATTTTCGGTCAATTCTTTAGAGCTGGCGTACCTAAACTTGTCAATGCTGGACTTCTCTTTGATGAGAGCTTGCCAGTGTTGATCGAGATCCTTAATGCACATGTAAACATTGATGAAGCTAGCTGCAGTCAGAAGTATCCAGTTCTCGTGGGAGCATACGAATACCAATAGAATCATCAAACCAGAAGCTACTGATGAGAACAGCCTGACGAGCACCGGCGTCCAGAGGTTTTCCAAGCTCTCGAAGATTTCCCACTTGAGGTATGTCAACAGAGATGGTATTTTCTCTTGGCAAGTCCTCTCTGTGAGCGTGAAGTAAACAGCTGTAATACCTATGTAATACCAGGTTGGATTGAAGTGCTCTAAGCCTTGTTCAAGGCCGAACACCAGTAGCATAAAGACGCCAGTTACGACGAATGTCACAGCTCTCGTGAATTCCAGCATGACTTTCGTGGCTGTCATGGCAAGGTGTCTGATGTTGGAATGCTCGGACACGAAGACTATCGGAGTCATATCTTGAAGGTAGACAAGTCTTTGAGTGTACATGAGAAGGTAGCAGATGACGTTGTAAAACAGAAGTGCGTATAATCCAGTCAGTTTTTCTTCGGGACAAAACCAGCGGTCACAAAGCATGAAAAACATAATTTGATTGATGAGACTTGATATCGCTTCAGACCGTTGGAAGCTCTCCATTCTATTTCTCCTTTCACGATTCATTTCACTCAAAATTGTGCGCTCAGTCCTGCTTTTGAATATTTTAACCTCTTTTTTTGCGTGCTGATTTTTATTTTAAGATTCTAGAATTTGCAAAGTGTACGAAGGAAGATTATTTCCCATTGTGATACCTAAATGGTACAAAAAAAGTAAAATTGTCAGTAAACAGATAAATGAAATAAGATACTGCACACTCTTATTTCAAGAAAATTATTTGAAAGGTATAACTACAAAGATATAACTTCTCGCGAATCGAATGTGTTCTTTTCAAACACAAGAATTTCTTTGGTACTGATTTTTATTTTAAAATTCAAGAACTTGCGAGTTGCACGAAGAAACTTATTTCCAATGGGAAATAATGTTTCTTATACCGATGGTAAAGAAACATTTGTCAGTAAATATATGAGTAAAAATGATAACTGCATACTCTTGTTTCAAGAAAATTAATCGAAGGTAAACTTCTCGAATCGTGTTTTTCTATGGATTAAAAATATTTTTTATACCAAAGAATCACGTTAATATATTTTTTACTGCGCATAAACATGTTTTGGGTTCGAATCCCAGGTTCGGGTATTGATGCACTTTTTTCTCTTTGTCTGTCCTTTCTTTGTATGAAAGGGTTGTGGGTGGTTGCCTACCCTTTAAACGGGTACCTATAGAATATGTATACTGAGGATGTCGAACTCCATACCAAAATATGGTTCAGTTGGAAAAGTGGAACAGCGCACCCAAGAATATAGCGTATCTTTATTTTATTTCGTTAAAACGTGTACTACATACTTTGTAAGATTAATATTTTATAAACAAAATATGCACAATTTTATACTCAGTGGCGTTTAAAAACTATTTAGATTCAGAGCTTCTCTATGAAAGAATATAACTTAAATAAACACAGAATGAATAAAATTACTATTCAAGAAAAGTATTTTGTTGCTTAAGGCACAGAAAATATTTATGAGATCTAATAAATATTGTTAGTGAATCTACTCTAAAATAAAATTTATGAGTCATTTCTTATTTAAAGAATTTTTAAATGAATAACCCTTATTTATTTTAGTTTATGTTATAACAAAATAAAAATGCACACTGAAGCTGTTCCTAACATATAAACTAATAAAATATATAATTTGATATATAATTAATTAACTTTATTATATCTCCCAAAATTTTTAATCTATATTTTTCACGGAATTACGTATTGTCAGAAGATAATATAATTTTATAAAATTTATTTTATAACTGTTATCAAATAACAAAAGTTATGATATTTAATTATAAGTATTATTAAAAATGTATTTTAATAATCATTTTAGTAGATTATATTTAGTTTCAGATGAAATTATTTTCTGACACGAATTTTTTTTTTTAATTTTATGCGAAAAAATTTACGTTTTGTTTTCTAATGACATCTGTATAGTTTGATTTAGTTAAATGAAATTTCTGTCGAAAATGTACTGATTCTTTTTAATTATGAAAAATAAGACCTTAGATATTATATTTCGTTCAGTTTATGTCTCAGATTTTTCATTTATTTGTTTATTTATTTTTTATGTGTGTTCAGTTTAGGATATGTGTTACAGGTGATGAAAAGTGCGTAATTGTCAATGTCAGATTAAAGTTCATTAATCTTTGTCTTTCAATGAAAATCTAGGATTGATGACCACTTTTTTACCTCCAACAAATAAACAAAAGTTAAAATAAGATTTATTTTTACTTTTGTTTCCTTTGGCGAGGGAATCTTTACTCTCGAATTTTTGGCTGATGGAGAAAGAACATTGAACGAAAGAATTAAAGAGTTCGATAACCCTAGACATGGCGTTACTTTTTTTTTTTTAAATTTTAATTTGGTAAAAAAAAGGCAGTAATTTAAGTTATAACTTTTTGAGCTGAAATGCCTTCTATTTCGTATCAATAATTATCCTTTTGCTATTAGAAATGTTTTAATATGTATCTTTTGTGCTTATAAAGTTGACTATTGAAATAAAAAATAAAACCATAATTTCGAAATTCTGGAGAAATTGCACTAAATAAAAGAAGTATTGGAATATGAAGTTAAAAATATCAAATGACCTTTTACTGAATGAATTTAGACTAAATTATAAAGTTACTATTTTAGAGTATTACACAGAAAGTTTGTCATTTTTCAATTAATTTCTTATGCATATAAGTTTGAGATAACTTTTAAAATAATTATACTTTCAACAATAAGAAAATTGAATTGTGAAGTTATTTTTCAAGCATTTAAATAATTTTCTCATAACGTTCATTTGCTGGTTTATTTATGAATTAATATTATATTCTGTGCTTGTGTGTGCTCTAGTTTAAAAAATACATTCTTAAATAAAAATTTAATGTTTTTTAATTATAGTAAAAATAATGGTTCTCGTAAAAGACATAAAATATATTAATTCTTTTTCAGTTTTGAAATTTTATAGTATAGCTTTTTCCAATTTAGGAAAAAAAATATAAATCATTTTGATTACTTTAGATTGAAAAAAGTATTTTCATTTCAAATTTCTTAGTGCTTAATTAATAAATGAGTAACTGTAATATAAATTAATTATTTAAATCTGTGAAATATGTTTATTTTAAAATTAGAAAATAAATCTTCCTTAATATTCAGTTATTAAGTATATGATGAATGAAACACACAGGTATATATACTGCTATATGAAGCAGTGAGTAGTTCAAAAATAAAAGTTAATTTTTTCATTTCATTCTATTTTCAAACAAAAATTCTTAATTATATTAATTTTATAAATATGATTGCATTTAAATTCCAATAAAACATCGTTTAATCTCTGAGAATTATTTATTTAGAAGAAAATACTAAAAAAAATTTTTATCAAAGCAAACCAACACTATTTAAATTTGTTAGATGAATACAGTATATATATAAAGAATGCCAGACTTATAGAAACATGATAACGATGATATTTAATTAGGGATTATATTTTTTGATTTTTTTGGTTTATTATACTAGGTAACACGAGACTTTTATCATCTCTTTAATAATCTGATCAAACACAAATATTATTAAATTTAAATTTGTCATTAGCTTATTTTAATTCAAAAAAAATGTTGTTAATTAACATTTGCGTCATTCAGTGAAAGTTATACTCCACATATCTAGGAAAAAAATAAAACGTGCATGTTGATAATCAGTATTATGCTCGTATGACGGAATTTTTGCTTTCTCGATATTTTTTCATGGGCATAGCTAAGTTTTGTATAATCCTATTCACTACACAGTGCTTTCTTTAAGATTTTTGCCCAGATAACGTTTCGATTTTTCTAAAAGACCGAAACTTGGAAAACAATCTATTTTGATAAATAAATCGCTCATAACTGAAATGTAACATATCTTTTTGTGTATCAAAGAATATATACAACACAAAAATTACCAATAAATATTCACATGAGGTTGATTTTTCGTTATGGTTTCCAGAAATGAAAAATAGCTAAAAGCAATTTCAATAATATAAATTAAATACAGAGCTTTACTAAAA
This sequence comes from Latrodectus hesperus, assembly GCA_037975125.1. Classification (NCBI taxonomy): domain Eukaryota; kingdom Metazoa; phylum Arthropoda; class Arachnida; order Araneae; family Theridiidae; genus Latrodectus; species Latrodectus hesperus. Next base: position 2,117,559 of record CM075860.1, on the reverse strand, counting down.
GCAATTTTTTCCATGATAGGGTTTGAATTTGTTTCCAGAAAAAAACATATTTTTCATAATCATGGTTAATCAAGCTATACTGAAAGCAAACTGAATTCTAAGTTTTTATTTCTTACCGTGTAAAATATTTTCCCATTCGATGAGGTACTATGAGAGGGTCATTTAGATTATTAAAAGCTGTAAATGCCATAGATGTAGAATATTTTAAGATCTTCGAATATTTGCAGATCATTCATTAACAGTTACATACTAAAAAAAGTACTTAAAACGAGAAATAGGCTTACTTGCGTTTTGTACCAACTGAAGAAGACAGCTTTCACAGTCAAACCGCACTCATAAGAGGAATCTTACGAAATGGCGATTCCAGTCCCTCAAACTCCACTAAGTTTAGCAGAATTGCGTCATTCCTTCGCATGACACAAGGCAGTCATCATTCGCAGTTTATTTCTGAGGGTGTTGTTCCACGATGTCTTCGCACCGTAGTGCCTTTCCCTCGCGACACACCCACCACCTCTCCAGAAATAAAGTGTGTTGCGGCAACACTCACGTCACTTGATTCACGTGGAGATGGCGTAAAAGCATCAATGGGAATATCAGAGTTGAAAAGAGCTGCTGGGGTTCTTTCTGAGAAGGTGTTGACAAATTGTTTCCTGTGTATAAATTCCTGAGGGATCTTCTACGTCAAATCTAAATAGTTGACAATGTTCCTTAAAAAGGATTACATGCTTCCCTAATCGTTACGTCACGAATCAAGTTATTTTGGAATAAATATCCAACTTCTAACAGTTTCAAGAGCTTAAATTTGTATGTCACTTCAGTAACATTTAATTATAAATATCCTAGCATTACTGCAGATTCTAAAAATTTTCGAGGTTAGATATAATTTTAGCACTGCTGAGTAAGAAAGGGTTTGCTAGAAATGTAGAGTGAATTTTTAATTCTTAAAATTCAGATTTATTTATTTATTTTTGGAAACTTAAGATAATTCAAATAGGTTATGAACACAAATTGAAGTACATTTACAACACTTTTAGATTAATATTGGACTTATTTTACATAACCACACACACACATATGCCTTTTTAGTCGAAATTTTAATCTCATACAAATTATTTTTAAATGTTTTAGAATATTTTAAATACGTTCAACATATTAGTTTTAAACAGATTATTTGCATTGATTCAAATTATACATTATATTAAAATTATCAATAATTTTAACACCCGCTTCCATTTTTTAAAGGTTTGGATTACTGTTTGAATATAAGATGGCAAAGTACGAAATTATATTCTGAACATATTCATCATAATATCGTCATATTAAGCTAACTCTAAATTTTTTTATATATACACTGCTCAAAACAATTAAAGGATATTGTAAGTTTTAAATAAAATAAAGATATAAACGGAATTTCTTTTGCTGAAAATGGAAGAAGAGAATCACAAATAAAAAATTTTCTTATTTTCAAACTGTGGAGTAAGCTAATTTTGAGTTCGACGTCAAAAACGTCATTTCAGTGGCAGTGAATGAAATTTGACTTTCAACTGAATAAATGACAATGAATACAAGAATGATCGGTATTCAGTGACTGCTTTGTTTCGATGAGTACGATGTCTCAGCGAAGTAATTTGACCGATTCTGAAGCTTGGAGAGTTGTTGGTTTGTTAGAAGGGGGCCAAACTCAAGCCAGAGTAGCGCAAGCCATTGGAGTGTTACAAAGTGTGATTTCCAGGATCTGGAACCATTTTTTGAGACTGGAAGTGCAGGCCAAAGACCAGGGCAAGGTCGTAGACGGACAAAAACGCCCAATGAAGATCGTTATTTAGTGTTAACGGCTCGGAGACACCGAAATATGAACGCTTCTCTTCTCCAACAACACCTTCGCTCGGCTACTGACACCACGGTTTCAGCTCAGACTGTCCGAAACTGGCTCCATGGTGTAGGTCTGTATGCTCGCCAACCTATGGTATGTGTTAAACTAACAGCAAAGCATCGTCGCGACCACAGGGAATGGACAACAGAGCATGTGAAATGGAGGAGAAATATGGAGCAATGTTCTTTTTTCTAACGAGTCCCGTTTTTTTGTTCATCTTGATAATAGGTGTATTTTCATCTGGAGGGACCGTGGCAGTAGGAATAATCCAGCGTTCAGCAACGAAAGTGTCAGATTTGGTGGTGGAGGAGTGTTGGTGTATGATGGCATCTCCATTGATGGGCGCGAAGACCTCTATATCATTCGAGATGGACCTCTGACTGGTCGCCGATATAGGAATGAGATCCTCAGACCTATTGTAGTTCCTTACGCTGCAGCAATCGGAGATGACTTCATTTAAATGGACGATAACTGCAGGCCACATCGTGCTAACCTGGTGGTGAATTTCCTTTTCAAGGAAGGAATCGTACGAATGGAATGGCCTGCTTGTTCTCCAGACATGAATTCAACAGAGCACGTTTGGGACGCTCTAGGAAATCGAGTTGCTGGCCACCAACCAACCCCACACACTCTCCAAGAACTGGAAAGAGCGCTTCTGGAAGAGTAGGATAAAATACCCCAACTCGAGGTTAATAGCGTCATTGACTCCATGCCTCAAAGGTGTTCAACGTTGCTGGCCGTCCGTGGAAACCATACCCCTACTGAAAATGACTTTCTTTGAAGACAATACCTTTTCTTATTCTTTTTTTCTCATATGCACAAATTGTGTTTTTTTCCTTTTGTACACAAATGTGCAATAAAATTCATTTTTTTCTGCCAAACATGTGTAATTTATTCTCATATAACCTACTACGTCTGTCGACCACGTATCAATCAGCTAAAAAGTTTCCCAGCCACAAGATCCACCTAAAACCGCAATATCCTTTAATTGTTTTTAGCAGTGTAGATTATTAAGATCTGAATTTTTCCCTAACTACTTTTTCTTCTATATTAGAAAAAATTATTTAGAACGGACTATAAGAAAACACATAAAAAAAGATTTATATTTAACAATAGTACTTACTTTCACTTTATTGATGAAAATCAGACAAAGTAATCCTTTTTTTATATCTTTTTAAAACTACATTTTAAAATTTATTTTTGCTATTTAAAAAAGCATTTTTGTTTTTCCGTCAAAAAAGTACTTTAGTCCTGTTAGCCCTTCTGCTGCTTGTTTTGCAGGAGGTCTTTGCACTACATCATTTTCTTGTTCGATACTTGAAAGCTCTTTTTTTCGTTCTCATTCCTCATTTTTACTATACTTTCATCATCCTGTATATCTACCATACGAATCACTCGTGAGTCTACATTCGAACAATTCAAGAAAGAAATGTTATGCAGCAAAGAGGTTCTTTGTCGGAGTTTCATGTTCTAACGTATGGAGAAGAGAGAAAGATTTTCCCCTTTCTGTGATCTTACGTAAAGGAGGATGGGAATCGAATTCGGCACCACAGGTCTTTCCCATCAAATGTCTGATACCCATGTGTCTTCGACAATTGTTCCCACAATGTCTGGAGTGTTCGCATATGTCGCTCCGTTGTTCAAGAAGAAATCAGATTCTTTTGTGTTATATAAAACAATCAAGCGAAAAATTTAAAACAATACCAGATCATAAATATTTAAAAAAAATGGAAAAGAATGCTATTTTTCAAAAACGAAAGAACTCAAAAAAGAGAGTTTTCAAAATGGTAGTCTAAGTCATTATTGTGTCTAAGGTGTCAAGGTAAGGATTAGTTCGTAAATTAGAAATACGTAAAAAAGAGCGTCTATTGTATTCAATATGGTGCTCTTAGATTTGTATAAACTTTATAAACTCTACTTCACTAATGATGAAGTAACTTAAAGTATATATTTATTAAAAAATATCTTCAAAGCAACCATTTACCCATCAAAGACAATTAATTCTGTATAAAAAAGGAAGTAAAATACACTGATCAATATATAATATAAAGCAAACTTTGGAGTTTTAAGTGATTTCTGGAACAGTCAAAATTTATGTATTCTTATTTCTTTCAAAGAACGCATTAAAATCTTCCGCTATTCAGTCCTTGGCTGTAAGTTCAATTATTTTCTCAGAGCTCCAAATTCTTGTATCGCGATGTCATTTTCCATCTGGTAAGATGTCGTTAATTATACGAACATTTGCATTCATGTTTGAAATTTATGTAATTCTGTAATTGCATTATAGCATTCAATAAAAAATGCTATTGTAAAATTAGGTAGTAAATAATATTTGTAACAATGAATCGCATGATAAAATAATTTCTCCTTTACGCATTGTCATTCTTCTCGAATATCACCTAACTTCGTCAGTATAATCACTAATACTCAAATATCCTTTCATGTATTTCGATTACTGTCACCATGATGTCCTTCAAATGCTTAATAATTAATATTAATACTTTAGAGAAACTGTGATGTATTTTTGGAATATTATAAAAACATTAGAAATCCACCATTAAGCAGCTAAGGATACTTTGATTATGCATTTGTATGCATAATTTGTGTGTGGTTGTAGACTTATAAATAATTTTCTTAAACTGTATTTAGTCCAAAGATAACTTGGGGTGTAATACAAAATAATAATCATCCAAAATTATTATGTATGCTTAGGATATTTGGTAATATTCGTTAAAGATAGAAATTATTAAACATAGTTTATCTAATGAAGTAAAATATACACTGTTGTGGAAAATTTAAGCAACAAGCGTTTTTAGCCATGACTTTTCGAGAAATCATTTGAGATACTTGAAATTCAGAAAGAGAAGACAGCGTTTTGAACCTAAGAGAATGGTGGCATCATAGTTGTTCAAAAATGAATACAATACATACACTATAGATAGCCCCATTATGCAAGATTGTCTGTCCAAGAAGAACAACAACACGTAGACATTCCTCAACATAGAATTGGCCCTCCTCTTATTTTAACGGTTGTTTCACACATTCTCTTCATACTTACCACCAGAATGTCCAATAGTTCTGGAATAAGAAGGGTCATCAATCAATTACCATTTATTTCAATTGTTGGGTGTTCCACGGAGGATGTAATCGTACCGTAAAGCATCCCATACACGTTCTATGGGATTTAAATCAGCGGAATACGGTGGCCAACTTTTCACGTGGTATTTTTTCCCCAGCATCTGATGAATACCAAGAATTCGGTATTACCGTCCAACATTACTCACAAAAAATGAATTCTGCTCCAATGACATCTCGGGACAAACGCACGTGGGGATGGATTACACCTTACAATATTGATCTCATGTTATACAACTTCTGTTTAAAACGTGGAGCTCAGTCCATTCATTTAGCATAATTTTTCTCCAGACGCTCTTTCCGTGTTGTTACTGAGGTGAAATCATGTCCAGGCTTAACTCCAAATCAACTGGCCTTAAGAACCACTTGATTTCATCGATGATATATCTAGTTTCTATACTCCTTGCACCTCTCTAAACGGTGATGCAGATGATCAACTTTCAAAGGGATGTAGAGCTCATTTTTCTTGTAGGACGATAAATAGGCTATCTTTATGAAGGGGTCTAAACACAATAAATTGTGATACTTGTGCTCCATTTCTTTCGGAGCAATTGTACTTTCTGACCAGTTTCGGTCTCTTTTCTCCTGTTGGATGATATATCGGTCATCATCAGTTTTCTCATTTGTTCTTCTGGGAAAACAAAGAGAAACCCTTCTAACAAACGCGCCTATTGTTTGGAAGGCTTTCCAAGCGCTCGAAATGACGCTTTTTTAATTCCAAATTGTTCAGCTAAATTGGTGATACAATGTTTCCTCCTCACCTATCTGATCATTCTTCTGCGTAAGAAATCATCCAAATGATATTTCCTCCCTTGCTCTTGCAGAGAATGTCTTTCATTGAGTCTCTGCATTTCTTGTTACTCCAGTCTTAAGTTGCGCTTCCTGATTGCACGAGCTTTGCTTACGCTCACGTCACTTGCGATGTGTTATTGACATTTGCATATGCATGTCTTTTCTGCTGAACTGCGTATTCATTTTACTTATCGCAAGAATCCTAGTTTTTCGCAATTTCATAGCTATTTATTTTTATTGTTGCTTAAACTTTGCACACCAGTGTTTGTTAATTGTCAGGTTGAGAGTTGTAGTTGTCATCTAGAAATTTTAATTTTCAACTGCTAACTACAGAACTTCAATACTAGGGGTGCTGAATTGTTTTGTAACACAGGTTCATTTTACCTTCTCTTTTTTTCACTTTGCACTTGTCTCACAAAAGTTCATTTTCAAAGTTAAATTTAATCACATTTCAAAGTTAAAGAGGTAAGAAAAAATTTTGCTGAACAACATGCATAATATGAATCTATAAAAATGATATTTTAGAAAATTTTTAAACGATTCATCGGAAAATATTAGTGATAATTGATATTTTGCACATAATTTTCATGCATAAAATTTTTCTTCCATTGTCGACAATTTCATCAATTTGTTCATAGATATTTTTTTAATAAAATATAAATTTTGGAAAAAAATATTGAGTTTAACTACAGTCTGATGAGAGAAGTATGTAAAAGTTTATTTAAGATTATTTTCTCATAATGCTGCAAGTTAAAGTCAAATATATTATTTTTTTCTCAATATGGGAAAATTATGGATTAATTTTTTATGTTTTGAAATTTGTTTTATTTTTTATTGTAGATCATTGTTTTGAATAAAATACTTTTATATAATTTTTAATAAAATATTTAAAATATTATATTAACAATTAGAAAATCCATTAAATTAAATATCATGATTTCAGCTAACCAAAATACCTCTAATACGAATATTTTTACAAAATCTTTCATTATGGATAAAAATGGTATATAGATTATATTGATAGCACACATTCAGAGGATGTTACATCACAGTCAAAAAGCTTACAACTTCTACAAAGAGGATTTTATAAAATAAAAAATAAATAAAAGCCACGATGCGTTCTAAAATCCATCACATTCTTAGAACTATGTAGGGTTCCAGGATCAATGCCCTGACGGTGGTAACGGTGGATGTCCGCGGTGACAGTTAGTGCTCTAGCCTTGTCTGTCAAATCTAGATCAACAAAATGGCTCGAGTGAAGAGATCGTTTAAATGACACTGGAAACAGAACTGCTGGCAAGTTGCCCCAGACAAGACCGTTGCGCAAAAGATGTGCCACGTTGGAAATGGAATGGCTCCAAGCTTTTGAATTACTCAAGTTCAACTTGCGGTTTCATGCAGGCTGATTCAATTTCGGAACTGAAGTATTAAAATTTCATTATGTGTAGGAAAAGGGCGAAGTTTCTAGTAGCTTATATATATATATATATATATATATATTTTTCCCCAGTGGGATCTAGCATAAGGTTTTTAAACTAATTTAAAGAATTTATTTTTGCAATGTGATAATTCAAAAATATTCTCTTTCTAAAAGAAACATTTAGAGAAAAATTTTTTGTATGATTCAATCGGAAAAAAATAATAAATTGAAACGATATGAACAATTTGTGTGGTCATTAGACATATAATCAAAGCTTATGACTTTCTACAGAAGTAAAATAATGCATTATTGAATAATAATTCACAATTATAGTGAAATGAAACGTGGATATATTAAAGATAAATAAATCAGAGATTTATAAGCCACACTACCTAAGCTTATATATATATATATATATATATATATATATATATATATATATATATATATATGTATATAATTCTCGCTGTAATGATAGATGTTCTAGAAATGTTGGTGCAGTACGTGTAATAATATTTACCACTAAACGTCAGTTATCAAATCATCATCGAAAATGTAGTGTACGTAATATTTTTAAATACAGTTTCTTAGAAAAACCATTTAAAACGATTAGTTAGTGTTTTGAGCACAAGGACTAATTTAACAGGAACCTACAGTTTTAATGCGTTTCATATGTTGCACTTTCATAAACATTTCTAGAGAAATTTATATTCTATTAAATTTATTATTATTTAATCTATTCAAAATATATAATTTGCATAATTTGTTTTGAAAAATGTAATTTAATGTGAAAATAGCAATTTTTAACTCAGTTATTTGCTTGTGATAATTTAAGAATGTTTACGGTTCCTTTATTTCAAAATCTGAATTCAAGAACAATAACTTAGTAAAAGAAACCCAGCAGTTCCGTTCTTACGTATGTTATTTGCGTTACTTGATGATCAGCGCTTTTCATTTTATATTTCAATAAACACAACGGCATCTGTAAAAATTAAATTTCTAGTTTTCTGTCAACATTGAATGTATCAAACTAATTTCTGAAACTATTTTTAGATTGATTACATAACGATGAAAACGGTGTTTCTGTCTTTATTGTTTACTTCATTATGTAAAATTAACAAGTGATGCGTAAGAGAAAAACAGCACATTAAGAGTAGTTAACTATGTTTTTTTTGTATTGCCAAACCTCATTTTGATTGTGAAATCATACAATTTATTTTTAATTACTGCTTGTCTTTTTATTTTATAAATTTTAAAAACATAAAGATTATACATAAATGAGAAGTAATACATTTTAACTTTTATTATTATGACGGAAAATTTTCAAGAGTTAAAAAAATGATTTCGCTTTCAAATGTTTAAGCGTGTTCTTCAATTCTGCATTTCTTGACTTTCTCTATTCTCATGAAAAAAATATTTGAAATCATCTTAAAGAATAATTAGAGAATATCTTTTTATATTTATTATACTTAATAATACTGAAATGTTATTTAGAAAAATAAATTTAAAAACATAATAGCATTGTTATTCACATTAAAATCATTAAAATTCCTAATTGAAGAATACGACCCAATATATATAAAATAAAATTTATTTAAAGATTACTTAAACGATACTGAATTTTACAATAGTAATGTTTTTCTAAAATAATGAAGTAATAATAATTATTTTTACTATAATTAGAATAATAATAATTCACACTTTAAAATTTTTACTTATATATTTATCTTGTGCTTAAATTTTACTAGGTACTAAACGTTTTGAATTTTTGAAAGTTTATTTTTAATAGACCTTACATGCAATTGAATGTTTTATCTATAATTACAATACATATACGTTAAATCGATTGTTTCTGTTAAAATGATATTATTATACTATTAAAAAATTAAAGAAATATTACCAGTATAAGTTAATTAATGTTTCTTCCATAAGTTATTGAATATTTACACTAAAAGTAAAAAAGTTCTATCTATCTATCTATCTATCTATCTATGTATATATATATATATATATATATATATATATATATATATATATATATATATATATATATATATATATATATATATATACCAGGTGTATGCATATCAAATGAGAAGATTGCTAACAGATGACGCCACGCATATACACAAATATTAGGAAACGTGATACGTCATTTTTTTATAGTTTGACCTTTGATACTCACGTATAGTTTACATTTGGACAAGTTTTAGAGTTCAGTTTTTTTTTTTTACTGTGTTGAAAATGTCCAATTTTATGCCTTCCGACCTCCATTTGCGGACAGCTTTAACTTTGGTTACCATCTGAAGAAAAATGCTGCCGAATCTTATCAAATGCTTGCAGAAGTATACGGTGGCAATGCTCCGGCTATGTGCAGTGCTACAGGTGATTTGAAAAGTTTCAAAATGTTGATTTCGATGTGAGAAACGAGTTGCGTGGTAGACCAGCAAAAACATTTGAAGATGCTGAATTGCAAGCATTACTCGATGAAGATGATGGCTAAACGCAAGGACATCTTGCAGAACAATTGAATGTTGACCAGAGCACTGTTTCCCGTCGTCTTAAAGCAATGGGCAAGATAATAAAGGTCGGTAGAAGGGTACTACATGAGCTAATGGACCGTCACAGGAAAACCATAAAATCCTGTGCGACATGTTATTTGCCTGTTACAAACGCAAGTCAAATCTCCATCGTATTGTGACTGGCGTTGAAAAATGGATTTATTTTGAGAATTCCATGCGTAATCGATCATATGTTGGCCCCGGACAACCATTCAAATCGACCGCAAGGCCGAACCGCTTCGGCCACAAGACAATGCTGTGTATTTTCTGGTATCTGGAGGGGCAATCTATTATGAGCTTCTCAAACCCGTCGAAACCGTTAATACTGATCGCTACAAGCAACAATTACTTGATTTGAATGATGCTATACTTGAAAAACGCGAGCAACACAAGAAACGGCAGCACAAAGTGATTTTCTTTTATAACAACGTACCTAGCCACCGTGCTAAACCCACCAAGAAAATCGTTAAGGCCCTCGGCTGGAAGCCATGCGCTAGCATGCGGCTTTTTCGCCAGTCTTGGCTCCTTCCGATTACCACCTATTTGCATCATGGAGACACGCACTGGCTGACCCACGCTTCACTTCTTACGAAAACGCCAAATTTTGGCTTGATGACTGGCTGGCCTGAAAAGACCGATTATTTTTTTGACGTCTTGTATTTTGTATCTATTTTCGTTTACGAAGTGTCGGCCTGCGGAACAGGCCTTTACTTCTTCATCTGTGATAAGTCCTTGAAGGAAGACATTGCGGTACTGACAGGGAACGCTAGTCTTGAAGCGTGAAGAACCGAGTCTTGGCGGTGAGAACCAATCAGTAGAGAGCTGAGGGGCAGAGCAATGAGTTGAAAATTTGTATTCTTCTTAAGAATAGAGGAAATAATAAAGTTGAAATAAAATTGTTATATACATTGAAAATAGAGAAAAAATAAGAAATAATCCTGAATGAAAGAAGAGTAATATGAGGTTAAGTAAGGCTATATACTCTATATACATAAATTATATTAAATATATTCATATAAATATTGTCTGGTGATTGGCCTATATTTACAGTCTTCTATGAAATACTCATAGCGAAAAACTTGATTAAATGCACCATCTGTGCAGTTAATTCCTTTATCGTAGAATTTTTTATTTAGGTTAGCAATATGCTATAGAACATCAATATATTTCAGATCTTTTGAAATGTTTTTATTGCGAATATAGTAAAGCGCCTTCGTAATTTTTCTAAGCATATTATGTTGATACACTCTAAGTTTAACACACTCTAAGTTTGTGTTTGTCTCTTGACGTTATAGTATTCCACACAGGTGAAGCATAGGTGATGGATTTATCTTAACATTGTAAGGTAGAGCAGTCTCTTGAGTTTTAGTGTTAAATTTGAGTTTTTTCCAATTAACTTGAATAGGCATCCATAAGCTTGATTGGCTTTTTTAATAACGTTATTGATATGTGCAGTCCATGAAAGTTGAGTAGTAAACGTTAATCCAAGATATTTAATGGTTTTCACTTCCGGAATGATTTTATCAAATAGATAGAGTTTATTATGTTGAAGTAATTTTATTTTATTTCTCTTTTTTCTATTAAATATTATTACTTGGGATTTATCAGCATTTATATTTATATTTTTTTGACGTGGTATTTGCAAATTGTTTTAAATATGGCAAAAATGTGTAGCTAACGATGGATATTATTTTGAATAAAGAAATATTAACAGTTTTAACAAATTTATTGTGTTATTTCAAAAAAATTCATCTCATTTCATTTGCATACACCTAATATATATATTTAAAACTTCATTATAATAATTTAAAATAGTAAGTTAAAATAAGTTTAAAATCAAGGTTTTTCCCTTTACATCAACACATCAAGAATGCATTTTAAAACTGTAAAATTCCCTTCAATTTTTTTCTTAACTGCGTGGTAGTTTTAAAAATTAAAAAGAATATTATAATTATATATAATTAGTACGTTTTTAAGAAAATTAAATTTTGTTATTTAGTTATTATATATATTTTTGCTTTATTCATAATTTAATTGATGTATTTTAGTTTTATTATATTTTAATTATTACGTATTTCTTTTGTATTTATTTTAAAATTGAAATATAATTTTATTTATATTTTTTTTCAAAGTGAAAACCAAAACTTACTTTTTATGTTTGCATTTACATTTGCTCTTAAAATTGGTTTGAGTTAATGATGAAATGCCTATATTTAGGAAAGGGATGAACATCAGCAAGACACTGATTATATCACGCAAGGTGCATCTCCAGGGGAACTAAATATAGAAGCTCACCATTTAAACATTTAATTGGTCTTTCCCAAAATATTTACTTTTAGTAATGCGCATCGGTGTGAAGGTTTAATGTTTTCAAAAATCATGAGGTCGCTAACTCGATGCATTTCAACTAGTGGTCTCAGAAACAGATGAAAACGCTCTTTGCGTGGGTCTATTTAGGGGCAAATTTTGGCAACAACCCATTTGTTTACATTGGAAATGAAATGCGTCAATATTTCTGCTGAATTCCTGGGTAGGTAGTCTTGTAAACTAATATAGCTTTCCAATGATGTCATAGATTTGTAAATTCCATTAGCGCCAGAGGAATTATAAAAATTTTTTTCAAGATCATCATCAACATCACTACATCAGCATCTCACATTCATTAATACTTCTCAAGCTGAAAGTTTTTAAAATGGAGACATAATTAGTCGTATCGTATTCGTAAATCAACGTTTTACTTTATTTCCTCTAAGATTTTCAGTTGTATTATTCTTATAAATAGCAGAGTATATATTTAGTTTTCAACTTCTGCTACTTAAGTTAAAGATAGTTTATGATAACTTTGTATTTCAATTAATTACATATATTTTACACATTACATATATTTTCAAAGATTAATATAATCTCTCATTTGTACAATCATGAACAATGATTATCCAATTAGGACAATGATGAATCAGTTCTTAATTAAATAATACATCCCATATATTTTTATATGATCTATACATTTAACTTCATTTCTGTTATACGAAACTGAGTCCCAAGCAAAGCTAAATAAATCATAAATATCATTATTTTTTTAAATAGCAATTTCATTCTGAAAACAACGTATACGTTTTTCTAGAAAGCCAAAATCAGCTAGTTAAATATATTTTGTTAAACATGCAAATAACAGTTTGGTAAATATGATATATTAGATTTTGTATTTCTCTGTGGTTACGGTTTATAAACACAAAGTTGGTATTATTTATATAATAAAAAATTTGTCAGAAATCTTTATATTTTGAAAGAACTTTTAAATACCTAGGTATAACTGTATGGTTACCGAAACCAAAAGATCCTGAACGTACTTGCAGAAATCAGGAGTTAACAGCTGCTTTTATAAATCAATGCTGCCTAGACTGGGCTATAAAATACAATCCTTACTGCATGGAGATATGGTAAATTTGAGCAAAATATCCCTCTTTGATGAAGGCTGGGAAACAATTTCCTAACTAACCAAATGTCTTTCTGCTTACGTTACATCAATGAACTATCAATTTTAAGTTAAAACTTTGTAAATTACATTTTTTTCGTTAAAACCATTAGATTTTAATAACACGTGTTATGATAAAAGTGATCAATACGACGATTATGTATGTTACTCAATGACTATTTATAATCACCAATAAATTTGGTAAGCTTGATAAACTATTGAACATTTATCACATTTACTGGCTAGTTTATAAAGTCCCTAACTCGTAATGTAGAATTTAGTAAATTTTAATTGTTTTGTAAGCCAATGACTCCTTTATGGAAAAAAATATTTTCGAGTAACATTAAACATTTCGCTCTTAAATATTTGAAGAATATCATAATGACAGAATAAAACGTTCAATAATGTATTTAAATTTGAAATAAATAAGAAAATTAAATTATTCTTTAGTAACTGTGAAATTGATTTCTAGTGTACCCCAGTGTGAAAATTTTCCTTGTTTGGTTTCTAAGAGGTTTCCTTTTTGAACTTCTAATATCATTGCTAATAAATTTCGTAGATCACTTCTTGCTCTGTTTACATCTGGTAATCATAACTTCGCTGTGTCACCAATATTATCAGAAGAAAATTTAAGATTTGAAACTTTCAACATGTCTTATAAATATGATTCTAAGCTTTCTTCTAGAACTTATTCTGTTTTTTTCTGCCTAGTATTTATCTAGTTAAATGGATCAATTCATCATTCTTATTCTAAATCACAAAATTAATTTCTGGTCAACAGTCATTCAACAATAGACCATTAATTTTCACATTGAATAATCATCTTCTATTTCGCTATTGATTTTATTCGAATTGTTTACTGTTTCTGTTAAAAACTGAAGTTCTAAGATATTTGATGGAGTCATTTGGGAAACAAGTTATTTTCCATCCTACTTTTAAAGCATTCCAAATATGCAATAAAAGTTTATAACTTATAAAAAAATTTGTTCTGTTTGCTTAGCTGCGAGGCTTCTACCATGATGTACGCCATTGCTAAGCAACATGGATTCTTAGGCCGTTATTAAAGCTCCCCTTTGATGTCAAATGCAATTGATGTTAATAGTATTTATAATATTATTACATAACTTTTTACCATAATTTATGATGCATATTTACGAATAATCCTACGTGGTAGAAACAGAACTTTAAAAAACTTCAAAAAATTACAAAAATGTCATCAGAGAAACTGATGATTTACTTAAGCTTGTGTGAAAGTTGCCAGAAGAAGTCAAAAGTACCAAGAAACCAACTTGTTGTTTGGTCAATAAGGATTTCAAATTTATAGTTGAATATCAAGATTTTATTTGAATTCTGCTTGACGAAGTTTGTAAAGATGTATGCTCTAAAAAAGCAAACGTGCAGAATAAGTTGCATATCATTTAACTGATATTGTTTTCTATAGTTGAGATCCCAGTTTACTTCAAAGATACAATAGTCTCGAGATCAGTAATCAGATAGAGGAAGAAGCTTGTTCAATGTTGCCAGATTTAAATATTGTGCATAGAAAACCTGGGAATAGCCGAAGTCTATAGCGGCTTGTTCTTGGTTGGAAAGCAATAAAACTAGTAAATGATTCGAAGAAATACTTTTGTTAACTTATGAAAAAAGGGCATTTAATGAAATGTATCCTTATGAAGCAATGTTTGAAATTTAAAAATAGGTTTAAAAATTGGTTTGAAAATATTTTTCCCCCAAATGTTTCTCTCAAATATCTTAGAACCTAAGAAAACCAAATCTGAGTTTTCTGATTAGTCTTTGCTTGTAAATTAGAAGGAACCACCCTCTTCGGAGTCCCGACAGCAAATCGTTGGATGCCCAACTGTATAAAGGTGCTACACTTCCACACCTCGTGCCAAAATGGCGTGACATAATGAAGTCATAGTCAGTTGTCTTGGCATTTGAAGTAGATATCTAAAAGTTTTACTCATTTACTTTGCTCTCGGTCTTTCAATCACCTGATAATTATTACGTACAAATTACATCTGAACCCAATTCAAAAAGTCCTGAAATGAAATTTCGGGCAGCAGTGGGTTTCTTTCTCATAGTTAATCGGTGAGAAACTCTTATTAATCAATCTTCCTGGCTTTCTATGATATGGCGTATGTCAAATCATACAGGCATATTACAAAATAATCTAGATATTGTTTTTCTGCAACCTCTTTCCACGCCATGTTCACTCCTTTCAGATACAACCCATCATCTGAAGCTATTGGCTATATTCACGAGCAGGGACTGTAAGTCCACTCCAACTGCTTGAAAAAAATCTGGGATTTCATCTTAAGTTCTAAAAATATACTCTTCTTTTCATGGAAGTACTGTTTTCTCAACCAAAAATTTAAAAAAGTTTTTGAAAAAATCCCATTATAAAAAATAGAGGCCAAAAAATGAGTTTACAAAAAGAGATTTTGGGAAAGCTATTTAAAATTTGCATTACTTACATAAGATCATATTACAGACCAGTCATTAGTTCGAAAAATTGTCAGTGTTCGTAAATTAGATGCTCGTAAAAACAAACAGCTTTTGTTCTTGAAATAGCTATAAATTTGAAAACAGCCTAAGTGGATTTCACTTTCTTGTTAACAACATTAGATTCTAACAACACATATCATATATGAAACTGAATTCATCTATAAAATGTCTCAGGGGGAAGTTAACCTGTGTGGTGAAGAAAAAATAATTTTTAACCAACGAGATTCGTGTTAATTTTGATGCATGATTCTTTTTAAGTTACTATATTGATAACTGCAGCTCTACTTAGTTTCAAATACGAAAACTTGAACCTGAATATTCTTATTTATTTAACCTTAGGAAGTGAACTAGAATATTTAGGTATTTCTGAATAATTAAATGCGCTTAAATTGTTACAGATTTAAGAAAATAATGTAATCTTTCAAGTAGCACCAATAAATAAAACTCATCAATCAATATCAAGTGGAAATCGTTATTCTACAATTATTTATTTTCCCAAATCCATCCGTTGATATGTTTATTTCATAGATTTATTAGATCATTGTTTGCACAAAAAATTTTCTCTATGATATCATGAGTCAGAGCAATATTAAGCATTCATTGTAAATTTTAGTCTGATAAGATCTGAATAACATTAAGAAAATGACATAGAATGCATGACATTTGATATGCTAATGGTATTTAGAATATAAATAAAAAAATATTACTCATTTTATTTTGGTATTCTCAAGAAATATTCTGTTACAGAGTTAATATTTTTAAATTTATCTCGGTGCATTTTTCAGAACTTTCGTATCTAATTCTGCAAAACATTTACGAAATGAAAAAATATAAAAAACTATACAGGAAAAATATTTATCTAGTTAATACTAAGAAAATTGTATTAACTATTTCTTTTTTTAAAAATAGGTTGTCGCTTTAATATTAAACGTTCTGTTATTAATAATAATTTATTGAGTTAAAAATATAGTAAAGCAAATCCTACTCCACACAAATGTTTTTCTATATTTAATACTAAAATTATTAATTTTTATTTTAAAGTTGAGATATTTTTTTATTTAAAAAAATCATTTTTCTTGTTAATGATAAATTTTGTTCAAGTTAACAACTGAGTATACGGAGATTTTATATTTTAGCCAACTTTTTTACTTTTTTATTATTCACATTACTTTGTCTTGTAATGAGTAAAAAAGCAAAAATTGATTGAAAAATGTAATTATTAGTATTTATTCATAGTGAATTTAAGAAAGTTTATTTGTATTTAGTGAATTTGATTTGAAAGGTGTGAGATAAATTTCCTGAAATAAAGAATCATAATATTTAAAAAAAATTTTAACATAAATTCTTTTTTTCATTTGCAGACTTAAGCACCTAATTTTGAAATATTTCGTAAAATAACTTTTTTTTAAAAAAAGATTTATAACTAAATTTAAAAACTTGAATCTAGTATTTTATCTTTTACTATTTTAAATAAAGATGGCAGCACAATAGGAGTAAGTTTTGTGCTCATCTTATCAATTAACTTTTCAAACATTTATTTTAATAACAGAGTAAAACAGAAAACAAAAACGAAAAAGTAACACATTTGGACAAGGAGAAATTTTCTTGTGTGTATTTATAAGTTCCAGAATTAAAATAATTACTTAACATTTTAAGAGAAGATTTATATTTATAAGGAAAGTGTAAAATCCAGTTTCCGTTTTTTTAATAACCTAAAGCTAGGCTGACAAAATTTTAAGAATATTGATTGATATTAATTGTAGTATATATTTTGAACCTAACTCGTTCCATTGTTTGAGTATCAGATTTCGTCCACTGAATTTCGTGAACTCTATATTTTGATACGATGTATCTACTTTTTTTCCTAACTTTCTGAGATTTGAATTAGAAAAATTTTGTTTGTATTAATTGTAGATTCTGTTGTAGATGATGTAAAATTTTCAATAAGATTTTAAAATGTGTTTATTCATTAAATTTAAGTTGAAAGTTGATTTTTGCTCATAAAGGAGATATTTGATGAATGATTTTTTTTTGAATAACTAGTGAATAACTACAAAAATACTGAATTTATAAATTAACTAAAAAATCAACTAAATAAAAAAATTATAAAAAATAAGCAAATTTTATTTGTAATTTTCGTAAATCACTAAATAACAATTGTGACAGTCGTAATTTCTACTATTCATATTTAATCTCAATGAAAAAATATATAACTTTTACAATACCATTTCCTGAACACAATTCAAACGCACTATCATATTTGTCGATAAATAAACTATTTTAAAACAGCATTTAAATGTTTTAATTTGGAATTTAATTTGCCTTCCTACATCCACTTAATGTCTGGATGGGTCTGCAATTAAACATGCTGTTAGAGTTGCCCCGAACTTTGCAAAAGAAAGTCAAGCTGAAATGGAAGAACAAGAGATGTCTTATTCTTCAAACAATCAGGCATGGAACTCAAGTTGAATGTATGTATTTATATATATATATATATATATATATATATATATATATATATATATATATATATATATATATATATATATATATATATATATATATATATATATATATATATATATATTTATTTACTTACTGTAAGATATATGATTTAAACTCATATATAAAATATAGCAATAATAATGAATAGTTAATCTCTTAAATATGATAAACAGTTTAAAAAATAGAATTTTGCTAATTAATGTTGAAAAAAAATTGTTTTTGTTTTCTAAATGAGCTTACAACACATTATTGACATTGACAATTATGCTAATATTAAGGACCAATTTGTAGCTAAATTTCCTTGGAAGTACATTTTCAATGTTTTTATCTGCAATACGGAAATATATCATGTATTAAAATTGCAAATCACAATGAATTGCAAAAAGCTTTCCACGCTTTAATTAACATTTTGTAAGAAAATATTTGAAATTATCATTAAATTAAAAGTTTTCTTGTTGGCGAAGTAATTTTTAGAACTATTTTTGTAATGTCGCATGTATCAAAAATGTATCAGAACATCGACCGAACTTATTTTTGATGGGACGTTATGTTATTATTCTTCATGAAAATTATAACTATTTTTTTCTGAATGTACATGCTTCATTCCCATTAAAATAGTTTTCAAGCCCTCTACAACAGAATAAAAGTTTATTAAATAAAAAAAATCAATTGGAAATGTTTATTTTGCCATAATTCAATTTAACATTTAATTTAAAAACTTATTTTTAACAATATAAGGAATTAGTGTGCTTTTTTGTGTGTATATATATATATATATATATATATATATATATATATATATATATATATATATATATATATATATATTTTATGTTTTTAAATCACACACACACACACACACACACATATATATATATATATATATATATATATATATATATATACATATATAATTTAAGAACATTTATTCCAAAAAAGACTAGTATCAGCTCATTTTCACAATATTTTCTTGAGATTTCTTTTGTCATTAACATTCTCTTCACATTTATCTTGAAGAAAAAAGTGTTGGTGCAGATCCCTGTTGTCTAGCAGCGCTAGACCGAGTCTATGACATGAAGAAAAAGTGCATTGTGTTAATGGTATCAAAGCACTCATTCCGTGAAATAGCATTTAAGTGTGTATTTTACTTCATACAATATGTTTCACACTTTAGAAATACGTATTGCAGAACATCACTATCTAAATTTTTTTATGCTTTCAAAATATTTAAGTGTACATTTCTGACTGTTGCGTGGTTGTCACTGCTTCAAAGTAAGTACACTAGGCTTACGAAAAAGGCTTGGAAATACTGATGTCAGATGTTCACTTCCGCTTTATTAAAAAGAACTGTAACATTATTTATTGTCACGTATCTTTTCACGCGAGCGGCAAAAACATTCTTTCGCCAAAGGGGGTCAAAGAAACATGAAGCTTTTATTTCGGAGGATCGCATAAATCCTTGCACTCGGAGAACAGCGAAACATTTCCATCGCAATTTGTCAAAAGGAAAGTGCTCCGCAAAATAATGTATTTCTTGCGGTGAAACTTATCCATAACTTCGAGCCATAAAGCGGGCAAGCAAAAGGAAATCACAGGAGAAGATGCTTAAGCGCATCAATATTCTTTCTCGAACAATATCAGAATTTCAATTAAATTCCGCTTTTTCTGTATTGATAAACAGGGAAGAGATTTATTCCATAAATATTCATCCTTTTTCAAAAACAAAAATATTATGTAAACATCAAAAATTGAAGCATAAAATCGGAATATATATATATATATATATATATATATATATATATATATATATATATATATATATATATATATATATATATATATATATATATATATATATATATATATATATATATATATATATATATATATATATATATATATATATATATATATATATATATATATATATATGTATATATATATATATATATATATATATATATATATATATATATATATATATATATATATATATATATATATATATATATATATATATATATATATATATATATATATATATATATATATATATATATATATATATATATATATATATATATATATATATATATATATATATATATATATATATATATATATATATATATATATATATATATATATATATATATATATATATATATATATATATATATATATATATATATATATATATATATATATATATATATATATATATATATATATATATATATATATGTATATATATATATATATATATATATATATATATATATATATATATATATATATATATATATATATATATATATATATATATATATATATATATATATATATATATATATATATATATATATATATATATATATATATATATATATATATATATATATATATATATATATATATATATATATATATATATATATATATATATATATATATATATATATATATATATATATATATATATATATATATATATATATGTATATATATATATATATATATATATATATATATATATATATATATATATATATATATATATATATATATATATATAATATATATATATATATATATATATACATATATATATATATATATATATATATATATATATATATATGTATATATATATATATATATATATATATATATATATATATATATATATATATATATATATATATATATATATATATATATATATATATATATATATATATATATATATATATATATATATATATATATATATATACATATATATATATATGTATATATATATATATATATATATATATATATATAATATATATATATATATATATATATATATATATATATATATATATATATATATATATATATATATATATATATATATATATATATATATATATATATATATATATATATATATATATATATATATATATATATATATATATATATGTATATATATATATATATATATATATATATATATATATATATATATATATATATATATATATATATATATATATATATATATATATATATATATATATATATATATATATATATATATATATATATATATATATATATATATATATATATATATATATATATATATATATATATGTATATATATATATATATATATATATATATACATACATATATATATATATATATATATATATATATATATGTATATATATATATATATATATATATATATATATATATATATATATATATATATATATATATATGTATATATATATATATATATATATATATATATATATATATATATATATATATATATATATATATATATATATATATATATATATATATATATATATATATATATATATATATATATATATATATATATATATATATATATATATATATATATATATATATATATATATATATATATATATATATATATATATATATATATATATATATATATATATATATATATATATATATATATATATATATATATATATATATATATATATATATATATATATATATATATATATATATATATATATATATATATATATATATGTATATATATATATATATATATATATATATATATATATATATATATATATATATATATATATATATATATATATATATATATATATATATATATATATATATAAAGAGCAACGTTCTAAAGAGAAAACATAGTAATATATTAAATAATGAAGTTTTCTGATTTAAAAAAAATTAAAATTGTTTTGATTAAATTAAAGAAAATCTGTGCAATTGTTATATTCCTAAAATTGCAATAAAATAAATAAAGAAATGTCACTGGAAGAGATATTCCTGAAAATCATATTTTCTGCGGTCTAAATGCCATTAAATAATTGATTATAGAATTTTCTTTTTATTTAATTTGGGAATCGTTGTAAATATAAATTTTAATGGTTACTAATGGTCTTCTCATTAATGATATCAATAATTTGTAATAATAGTTAGTAAACGTTGTAAAAAAATATTTCTTATTCTTTTTACATCTGCAGTAAAGTATTTCGTTTCATGTAAGACTGAAGCTTCCGATAATATGATTTTATGAATTAAAATAATAAAAAGCAATTTCTGAAATAATATTTTGAAAACGATTTTGCACGTCATGAGGAATATGTATGAAAGAAAATGGAAAATTTATGAAATAACAAATAATTTTTCCATGAAAGAAAAACAAAAATTATAAATGTAGATTAGAATTTTGCATTAATGATTTGTAATTTTTATTTGTTTAATACCAAAGTGCGAAAATTATATTACTTATATATTGATTCAACAACTTGAGAACCACGATAGTAATTTAGACTGAAGACTTTTAAGTTATTAAAGCATAAAAATAATTTTTTATAACGAATTAGGAAACTTGCGCACCTGGATTTTCGATTTAATAAAAGAAAGAAGCAAATGTTTTATTTGAAACATGTAAATATATAAATTGTAATTACTTCACATATGTCACTTAATTTTTGTTACTATTTAAAAAGTAATATCTAATTTGCGAGTAAATTTCTCTCTCCCAAAATCCAAACTTAAAACAGAGAGTCCTCACTAGTTTATTAATATTCGAACACAGTTTTGGCAACAGTTTTAAGATTCATTGTGAAGAGCACATATTTTAAGACACAGAATCGTAGTCATTTTTTGAAGAAAAGAAGCAGATTTCACATTTCACTAACTGAGAGGTTTTATGGTCATTAAATATTCTCTGTAATTTCATAAGAAGATATTTGAAAGCTAAAACATGAGCTAAAGCCACAACTTTTGACTTCCATAGTCATTTCGAATTTGGAAGGCATTTGTCAGTAGAGACACAGCTAGTTGCAAATGCAAAATAACAATATAGAGTTGCTTAATGGTATCTAACTAAATATTAATTGATTAAAATCTGAGCTTTTAAAATATTTTCCGAATTTTCATTGTATAAGCATTTATTCCACTGATATTCCATTTCATTTGCTGGTAGTTGATAGCTCTAAGCTATTAAAAGTCATTGCTTTCATACTTTAATAAGATAATGATATTATAGATTCAAATGAAATTTTAATAAAAATTTCATTAGAATTTATAATATAATTGTTATGCATTAATTTGAAAGGTAGTTGATTTTAATAAAAATTTCATATGATAATTCATAAAAATTTTCTTCAAAGTGATACTAATGAAATATGTATTGAAAATATAGAAGAATATTTTTACGTGTATATAGTACTACTAGTATATTTGTGTTATATTAGATAAATTTTTCAAGATTTTTAATAAGATGTTTACTTTTGAAAACATCTTTGGGAAATACATCACTAATTAATCACTCTTCATTACTGTTGCTCACTTTTTCAACATAAATATGATCGTTCCTTGGGAATTAAATGATACTTCATTGATACTGAAAAAATGTGGTCCACATCTTACGCTAAGACTTATTCATCGGAATGCGTGGATAAATGCATAATTAATACCTCGCTAACACGCATTTGTCAAAGTCCTTAAAGTCTTAAGCAAAATAAGATATTTATTATATATCTGATCTAACAAAAAATACCTAAAATAATTTAATATGATGATAGAATTTTTTATTGATTTTGCATTATTAAAATTTTTGTAAGCATATTAAATTTATTGTGGTTGTTTAATGTTATATTTATATATCATCTAAATTGTCAATTTACCAAATTAGTTTAATTAACAAAATCACATATTTTCGCATATTTTATGCTTCTTATTGCCTTTTATGTTTTATTTGATTCTATAAAACTAACTATAAAGAATGTTATATTTGATTCTATATTTATTTGATTTTATTTGATTCTATAAAGTGCTGAATTTCTCATTATGCACTGCTTTTACCTGTGCTTCATATTCCCACGGATTCTTGCGATAAATTTTATAACAGATGTGGTAATTTACTCCTAAATGTATTATAAAAACACAAATAACAGTGAAATTTTTGTTTATTTTCTGGTGTAAGTCCATAATACTTTTTCCTTAGGTTTTGTATTGACAATTTCTTCACAAAATAATGACCGTTGCGTTACATTCAGCTCATAATACACATTTTTTTGTACTTAAATATGGCATTGGATTCGATTTTGAATTCAATAAAAATGTCCGGGAAAATTCATTAAGTAAACGTTGTTATAGTTATTTTAATTGTAGGCTGTATTTACAAAACTTATTACATTTATGGTAATTTGCATACATCTATTGTATATGTGTAACATTAAATGCAATGTTTGGATACTTTATTTTACAAAATGCTTGATATTTTTTCATATTTTAAGATTTAATTATAAATCAAGCAATATTTATTTTTGACTTTAAAAGTTAAAAAAATATTATTACATTTTATTAATTTATATTACATTTTAATTAATATTAAAGATTATGTAAATAATGAATCTTTTTAAAATTATTAAAAACCATTCTTGAAAATTATATTTTCAGAAACTTATGATGTAATTCCTTATTGATTTTCTATTGAGAAATGATTTCTAATTTTTGAATATATTTATCAAAAACTTTTATTTCTTAAATATGTTTCCCTTTCTTCCATCTAAAGGAGAAACTAATGCTCTAATTTTCTACAAAATTAGGTTTACATTCCTCTTTTTAAATCCGAGATATCAAGCTCAATAAATCATTTTTAACCCCAGGAAATTTTGGAAGTGTGAAACTACCACATGTAACATAGGGAAGGAAAATCTGCTAGACAATTCCATAGTCTGTGACTACCGAAGTGTGTGATAATAAGATCCGGACTCAAACGAGGAGGAAAACCTAGAAAAATAATTAGCTTTCCATATTTATTATGAAGAACAGTTAAATTTTATAAAAAATGGATATTTCTTAGAAAAATATTTTATAAAATTGTTTTTGTTAAAGATCCAGACAGCTTAATATTAACCGAATGAAATTAAACAGATTACTAAATTTAATTGTATAAAGCTTAATAAAAAATTTCAATGCTTAATAAATGGTTTTATTATTAAAATGCATGCATTTCAGAGCTAATTTAACAATCAATTTATGAAATTTTACAGAGAATTTATTTTGGCACTTTTGTAATTGTATTTTATTTTCACTTGTTTGCGTGAGTAGCGGAAAAAGCTTTTATCTATATGTAGCTAATATTTAATCCTAGCACATTGTTGGTTCTATGATTGATTAGTTTAAGAAATTTAAAATTTAGTTAGAGTATAATAAAAAAAACTATTATGAGTCATCATCATTAAGTAAAATATTACAGGATTAGTAATCATTGATGGTAAGTTCTAATTTAGAAATTATATTAAACAATCTAAGAGACAACAGACTTTATGAAAATTGTCAAAGTATTTGTCAACTGAAGCAAGTTAATTACATGAATGTATATCTAATTTTAGGAGCCTAAAATAGAATTTTTTTATTTGCAAAACTGAATTTGAAAAGAACAAAAATAAAAGAAATTTGTATGCTTGAAGATTGTGTGTAGAACTATATGACATTTATGTGTGGTATTTCTTAATGAAAAGTGAATATAACTAAATATTTATAAACTTTTTTTAGCTACTGGTAGCATAAGTCACATACATTTCTATAATCTATCGTGTATATGTTTTAAAATACAACAAATTATATACATATATATATATGTATATATAATATGTATATATATATATATATATATATATATATATATATATATATATATATATATATAGTATGTATGTGTGTGTGTGTGTGTGTGTGTGTGTGTGTGGGACGGGGAGTGGCCAAGGCGTAATTAACTAATTAACAATTCTTATACAAAGCCTAATATTTAATTAACATGTATTTACAAATATAAATATATACAAGTTTGAGATATTTACAATTAATCATCTTAATAGAATGAAATTTAAAGTTCAAGTTTAAAGTTATGGGGGACAGGAGCAGTCGTCTTACTGGTATCAAAAAGGAATGTCTTCGCGTCTTTAAAATTATTTCTCTTCTGCCCCGCTCACTGGGGAAGCTGTTGCGCCTCTCGAGCTCCTTCTCAAGTGGGCACTTGAAATAGTGACGTCGGCTATTAAGTGGTTCACCCACCACACACACACACACACACACACACACACACACACACACACACACACACACACACACACACACACACACACACACACACACACACACACACACACACACACACACACACACACACACACACACACACACACACATATATATATATATATATATATATATATATATATATATATATATATATATATATATATATATATATATATATATATATATATATATATATATATATATACATATATATATATATATATATATATATATATATATATATATATATATATATATATATATATATATATATATATATATATATATATATATATATATATATATATATATATATATATATATATATATATATATATATATATATATATACATACATATATATATATATATATATATATATATATATATATATATATATATATATATATATATATATGTATGTATGTATAAGTGTGTATGTGGGTGTGTGGGTGTTTGCATGAATTGCTTATTGACTGCGTTATTGTTGCATATCTCCGTTGTTCAGCAACGCTAAATCACGTCTATAAAATATGTAACTCTAAGAAAATTTAACACTAAAATTGACCTTGAGGAAAGATCAATTCTGGAAAGCCCCTGACGATCAAGAATATGTTCGGCAGTGGCCTGATGTTCAGTACACTTCAAGCAGACTGGGGAATATTTTTTTTAATTAATCTAATTAATCTAATCAAGAAACTTGATTCAACTTGCATTACTTTTTATAAAATTCCTCGTATTTGGACCCAATCGGGCATCTTTAGGATGAGGCGTAACTGATTATTTGATGTATTACCACAATTCAATAACTGGAACAGTTCTATCCACATGAACAAAAAACAAGTGACAATAATTTTAAAGATTAATATAATGAATTTTGGATCGAAAAATAACTATAATTTTTCAATTAAACAGTTTTAAAGTTTTTAATGATATTTTAAATAATATTAATGCGTATATTTTCAAAACTTCAACTTATATATGTTAACATCAAGCTGTATTATTTCTTAAGAAAATGAATGGCCACTAGATGGCAGTGCTTAATATGTCATGTTAAGAGAGATGTAGAAGTAATTGTGAGAGAGGAGATTGTGTGAAGGAGCCAGCAAAAAGATGTTTGTAAATAATCCTATTTGTAAATAAATCTTTAAATATATGTAAAAAATTATAAGAACTTCCTTCTCCACCTAAGCTACTCACTCGTCGTCTGATAAATAAAATGGAACCGATAACATATAGTACACCTGTTGAATTTTTTACCAATTGGAAACATAAACTTTAAATAAAATTAAAAGTCACATTATTGATAATAAAATATCGTTTCTTGGATTAGTTTTTTCATTTAAAATCTGCTATCACACAAAGATTTAAAAGATATTTTTATAATCACACCTGAAGATAAAGCTTTTAATAATTATGCATTTTGTTGTAAATTTTTTTTATCTGCAGTTGCTGGATAAAGAGACATTAGAATCTAATACTCTTACAAATTTTAAAGCACTACAGTTAATGTTATAAAGCAAAACATTTTATGTTTCTATAAAACTTAAAATATCAACAATTATTATTTTGATTTTCCTTACCTAATTGTTATCCCTGTTTCATAAAAAAATCCTTAAAATTTCGGTACATCACCTGTGGTGCAAAACCCTACATGAACAAACCAGTGTATTATTTGTGCTCAGCTACTAAACTTAGTTATGGATAACATTTTTTAGGATAAAACAGCTTGGATGGCTAAAAATAATAAACCAATTTTGGAGTTTTTTTCAAATAATCGTGATATTGGTTCCTTTGAGTTTAAGATCTATTTACAAGTATACCTATAAGTAAATTAAATGATGTTTGGAATCTTTATTATTGTGAATATAAGCATTTGCTTAGTATTATTTGTGATGATTGAAACAATTCGTCAAACTCTGCATTTTTAATAATTTTATTTACAATGAGAAGAAAATATTTTTGTTCAACATTTTTGGTATACTACAGGGATCAAAATTTTCCAGTTTACTTGCCAATATATTTTTATATCATTCTGAAAAATATTTTATTTTTCAATTTCCTTCTGCTTATCGCGCGCGTTATATTGATGATTTTATTATTTTTAATAGTTACGCCTTTGAAGAATTTTTTGGAATTATTTATCCTAAGGGGTTAATTCTTATAAAAACTAACATTAACAGTCATAATTCTGAATTTTTGGATTCGATTAAAGATAATTTGGCTTATATTGATATCTATGATAAAACCTACATATAATTTTAAAGTAAATAAATTAATATTTTAGAATTCTCTAATCCCTCTCTTAAAATTTATAGAAATGTTGCAATTAGTGAAATAAGCCGCATTTATAGTATATGCAACAATATTAAAAATATTAGAAAACAGATAAAACGTTTAATTTCAATACTTAAAAAACAATAATATTCCCCTTGAATTTACTTTAATCTATGTAGGAAGTAGGGAATCGCTTATATGATTGAAATTGTGCGTTGTTTTTAAAACTGTAAAAAAATCAACCAAGCATATAAGTTCTTCTAAAAATCCTGAAAATACCTACTATTATATATTTTTGTAAACTAGTTTAATTTCATTACACTTTATTTCTTAAACTACTTTAATTTTAAAGTTCCTTCATTATAAAATGCCATAGTTTTTTAAACTACATTAATTTTTAAGTTTAAATAGAAAATAAGTTATATTGTGTAAATGTATATATAAATTTTATAAAAAAAATAAATATTATATTAGACTATGTTCCAAAATGGTGTTCTAAATTTTTGACGAGTTTTATGAAAAAACTCAATTATACTCAATATAAGCTTACGAGCATAAAGCTCCAAAACTGTTTCTCTTAAGAAAAAATTATTTTGAATTTTGGCAACGAATCAATCTCATTGAACTGTATATTTGGGTTTTGAATTGTTGTTTTAGTTTATATTAAATCTCGTATCTTGAGGATTTGCTAATTTTTTAGTTTTATGCGTTGGATCATTATAAAATCTAGTATTTACTTTTGAATTTGAAATTTTGTAGAGCAGACACTCTTCGGGAGTGAGTTTCATATCTTTTACTCGTTACATGTCAGAAAAGCGTGTTTGTATTTTTTTTGCGTAGTTGACCCTATTCTCCCTGAAGAAGACATGGTCGCTATGATTCTTATATTTTTCCATATTTTGTCATAAATTCAATTTTTTTATCATTCAATTTATATATTTTTATATTTGCAAATTATCGTATAGATTTTTTTTATTTCATATAACAGGGCAAATACAAAGAATAACACATATAAAACACATGAAAAATCACAAAATAGACATGAGACGAAAACAGGACAGATGAATAAATATAAGGACAGGTGAATATGTAAAGGAGTTGACCGGATTCATTCATTCAGAAGTTCTCAGGCTGGCCAATAAAGCGATGATTCAGAGCTGCCATGCAATGCAGTATAGCGGTGGAGGGGGGCTCGGCAAAGCGGACAGTTGAGTGTATTTAAAAAGCAGTGCAAGTGTTCAGCCAGACAGTCGGGAACCGTCAGGAGTGGACGGCGTGGACCAAGAGGAATATTCAGAAGGTCAACACTTGGCTTTTATCTTTTCTTGTAGTTTATAAGCTTGAATTCTTTTAAAAATTTGTTTCAGGTGTAGTTTTATAGTGTGGTACTCTGTGTGTTTTAGATGGAGAATTCCTGCCGCCCTCTTTGCGAAGAAGTTCGCCTGCTCCTTTCCATAGATGCCACAGTGCCCAGGTACCTACTGGAACACGTTTCTTCAGTGATGTCAAAATTTCCAAGTGCTCCAGGATATTGAGAATTTCACAAGATGGGGATGACCTGAATTGCAGTCTGTGAATCAGAGAACACAGACACTTTGTCAAAAATATCAGTAAGAGCTACTTGTTATCGTATATATATATATATATATATATAATATATAATATATAATATATATATATATATATATATATATATATATATATATATATATATATATATATATATTAAAGTTTTATATCTTATCTGTCACTAATTATTATCCAACTGTTTTTCACAATATGTTCCAAATTATCAAATTTATGTACTTTCAAAAAATTGTTATTTGTGATTATTAATTTAAATTGTTCGGGATTCAACATTAGCTACTATTGAATAATAAGAGATGGAAGTTCTGCTCTTGTCTTCTGCAGGCATATATGTGGAAGTGGATGCTTTGGAATTGGCTGCGTTTCTCCCCGGGACTCTTAGATATATCTATGCACAGTTCTCTAGCAATGCCGTTTAGGTAAGTGGATGTTGAAATGTCTTAAGGTGTTTTTAGGCCTCTAGACTGATTACTTTCTGTGGCGTCAAAATATTAATTTAAAAAACTAAGGATAAATTTTTGTATTTTTTTATGGAATGAAGCGAACATCACTAGGAAGAAGAGCAATCTTTCTCCGCTATTATTTCCTTCATCTTTTTCTTTTAAATTCACATAGAATTAATTGAAAATAGAAGTTCATCTAACTCTTATAAAATCTAACCCAATTCCTATTTATTATTCAAAATGAAGGCATGGCGATATATTAAATGAAGTCATTATTATTATTTTTTAGAATATCTAAAACACTAATTTTTAATTTCGTATCCAAAATTACGCATAAATTCTTGGGGTACCTAAATAATACTAGGAATCAATTTTCTGATCTTGTTTCAAGAAAACAAATTAATCTATGGTTTAATGCTTAATTTGTAAAATAGGTATTGATTATGTTTTATAGCATATATGCTTACCGAAGTCTCTTTTTCTCTATATTTTTCTTTTATTATATTTATGTGTAATAAAAAGATAACATTACAAAACTGAAAGCGAATGCGACGAGAGCTTTAAAGTTCCCATCACGACCGATTTGTATTTAGTAAACAAACAGAAGCTAAATATCCCCACTTGTCTTTGTTCTACAAAGGCTGGGTTTCAATCAGACTTTTCTTATTTTAAAACTATGATTGCTATTGATCTATTGTTAAATATGAATTTAATAAATTTAAGGGATTCAATTATGACTGGCGTGGCTATTTTAAATCGAAACACTACGTTTGGATACCTTAAGAAATTTTAAAAACATATTTAAATGTTCAATTTCATTCAATTTAAATTTAGAACATTCGGAAAACTTTTTTTTCAAGTCTCCTATTTCCTGCACTTTTCACACAGCTATATATATTCTTCATTTATACTCCATTCTTTTTTCAGAATTTATTAGTTACACTTTTCTGGAAATGTATTTTTTATCAAGATTTGTAATTCCGAGTCCTCTTCTCTGCAATAAAACTCAAGTTTTTCTTTGAAGTCCTATTAAAAAAAATAAAAAACTGCAGTCATATTAAAAATTGAAATTTATGACCGATTTTATTCGTTCAAAAACGCTAATTCACCATTTATAATTATCTATTAATTTTTGACCGTTTCTTTCATTTAAATTTTTATTTTATTAAGTAATTTGTCTGACTTTTGGTTGCATATAAATATTTATAATTGTTGTAAATCTATGACATACAATCAATTCCTTTAAAAGATTTTTATATATAAAGCTTCATTAGACTACAATTTTATTTAAAATTTAAAAATTGATAAGCGAACACTTAGTTATGTTTCATTTCTTCCGATTGAATTTGTTTATAATATTAATCGTAAAATTCTTATTGGTTTGTTGAAATTATTTTGCACTTAAGTCATACTGTGTAAGTAAAAGTCAGCATTCTTTGGAGCTGAGTGTCTTGAGTTCAGGCATAGCCGCAGATGAGCAATGGAAGACAAAGGACACATTACTGATTTAAAGTTTGCCGGACGTTTTGCAGATTTACTCTTTAGGGCTTCCAATCACTCAAACCCTCTGTAATTAATTATTTCTCAGTGAGGCCTAGTGCTGTAGGCACTTATAACATATTTTAAGCTTAATACGCTTAATATATCGCAGTGAGTGGATGAAGCTAATCATTGCTTGGTATTATGTTAAATGATGATGTCTTTCATAAATATGAATCTTATCAATAGGATCAAAAATATCAATGAAAAAGTCTGTTTGAAGAATGATGATTTTTGAAGTGCAAACTTCACACGAAAACTATCCATTGAAACAAGTAAAAGCCAAGTTAAATACCAAATTTTTTTCTCGTTTCAACAACACATCAAGAAAACAATTTCTAATAAAAAAATCCTTAATTATTGACTTCAGTTCCTTTTTAAGTTGACTTGGGGTAACAATGATTAAACTTCCATATTAGGAAAAGTATTTATTGCCTTAATTGAAGCAGAACAGACAGTAGAATAGTGATTTTATATTTGAATTGCATGATAAAACCTATCTTAAATTCCAAAGATTCGAACAAATAAGGTAAAAAAAAAATAAAAAAGCTTCATTTATCATCAAACATTTTAGTTTCTTTAGTTCGCAGTAAGAGAGTGTATGTGTGTAAAAAGTGATGGAGAGAGAAAAATACTTTTTGGCTGCAAAGTAACAAATGAAGTCATAAAAGTTCTCTGATGAGAAGTAGCATCATATAAAAATGTTAAGCCATTACCAAAAAGGAAGAATGTTCTTATACACTGCAGGAAAATTGCTAAGGACGGATAACACTATCATCCATAGCAATAACAAAATGAAAGGAAGCAAAATGTGGAAAATTAGAATAAGTGTGGGATATAATAAGTATGCGTATGCAAATTTTTTTCCACGTCTGTTCATCACGTGATAGCGTTCATAAGAACTGTAAAGGTTTTGACGCGTGTGGACAATTGTTGTTTCAAGTCAAAGTTTTACAGGAAAGATTTAATAGACGAACTTGAAATTTTTGGCTTGTCTTCCCGACATCACTTAGATGATTTTATGCGTGGCCGAATCATTGGAAAGATCGAAGAAGAGCGAAAAATAACAGATGTTGCCAGGGAGTTTGACATCACTCACAGCGTTGTTTCACGGCTGTGGAGGTCATTTAAAACTACTGGAATTTGTAGAAGGTGGCACGGGGGAGGTCGTGTTAGAAGTACGACGCCTGCAGAAGACAGATACATCGTCCTATCAGCCAAAAGGAACAGGCGCACCACAGCTCAGCAGGTGGCAAATCAGTTTCTTGCTGCCTCAGGAAAGCAGATCTCCCGAAAAACTGTTGCCAGACGTTTGAGGGGAGGAGGACTATACGCCCGCAGACCTGTTGGGTGTCAAATTGACCAGACAGCACCGTACTGCCAGTTTGCAATGGTGTCGTGAGCATCGCAATTGGACTGAACAGGACAGGGCATGCGTACTATTCTCAGATGAGAGTAGGTTCAGTCTGTCATCGGATTGTAGACGCCAACTGATCTGGTGCGAGAGTGGTACTGCTTATCGTCCAGAAAATATCCAGGAAAGGGACCGATATCCGACATACAGTGTCATAGTGAGGGCCGGCATCATGATCAATGGCCGCACGCCCCTACATGTGGTTGCGAATGGGACTATGACGGACTAACCATACACTAATGAAGTTCTACTTCCTCATGTTCGTCTTTTCCGTGGTGCTGTCGGTGATAAACTTGTTTTTATGGACGACAACGTAACATGTCATCGAACACTCGCTGTTCAGGATTGTCTAGACAACGAGGGTATTCAACGCCTCGTATGGCCATCACGTTCTCCAGATCTAAACCCCATTGAAAATGTGTGGGATGCTTTGGGGAGGCAAGTTGCTGGTCGAAACTATCCTCGGACAAACAAGAACACCCTCATCCGTGCACTCCCAGAGGAATGGGTTAAATTGCCTCAACAGCTACTGGATAATATTGTGCATATCCAGTAGCTGTTGAAGTATGATACGACGTGTGGAATGTTGCATCACACTCCACGGTGGACATATCCCATACTGATACCTTTCTTCAAGGTGCCTGCTGACTTTTAGATGCATTGTTCCATTTTTCCATATGCAGCATCAAATGAACATTTTTTTTCTTTCAGATGTTTTACAGCTTCTGTACTTTCCAGAACAATAAATATTCTTTATTCTAATGTCTGAACAGTGTGGCAACTATATTTTATCCTACTAGGCCTCATGTCTCGCTTAATGTTATGGTACATTGCAATTTGTGATCCGTCCTTAGCAATTGTCCAGCAGTATATTACCCTTATCAGTATTATAGCTTTAGGAGAAACCTTCGCTTTATTTTCTCTTATTGTCCGAAGAAACTGCGATGAAGGAACGATATAGATGTGATTTCTGAACAAATTTTATAGAAATAAAAAAGTTAACATTTTCAATAATAAGTATTATTTTGTGTACTGAAAATGTTTTCTACTGTAGTTATTGTTCAAACTTAAAATATTGTGTTCAACAAAATTTAAACTTTTTCTTATCTAATCATACTTTTATTATATTATTTAAAATGACATATTTTGTATCATGAAAATGAAGTTTTACTACCGATAATCATTAAAAATATCAGTTCTGTAAATAATGTTTTTAGAGAAATATTAAATAATGTATTTACTAAATAGCTAAATATTGGATAAGGCATAAAAACGTTCCACATGTATAAATTAAACTTTTGATTTAAGAAATATAAAGGGAAAAAAGGAAACACTCCTAAAATCACGATTTTTGGCTTCATTTAAGAAAGCGTCTTTTAAATGGTTAAAAAGCTTTTTCATTTTTAATACAACAATAACGGACTGAAATTTCGGCGGATAACTTAATTGACATCTTTTTACCAATACTTGGATTTGTTGCTGTTTCACCTAGTAGCTCCTTGAATAAATGTTTGGTTAAGATAATTGGATTTATTGTGTTGGTAAAATCATTTCATGAAAAAGATCTATTTTGCTTTGATCTTGACGGATATGCTTACATAAGTTAATGCCAGATGCTGAATTCATCACTTCATCTCATTTTGAATACAGGAAAAATTCTGTTTTACTGCATCTTCTTGTGATTTACAATAGTTCATTTTTTGCTTAATATATCTAATTTTAAGCTTTTTCTTTAATAATGGAATGGCGATTATTACAGAATTTATATTTAATGTTTTTATTTAGAGTTATTTTGTCCTTTTTGTTTAATAAATGTAAATAGGGAACAAGTTTTACGTTCATTTTAATAACCTTTTTTTAACTGATAAACAGTGAATGTGTCAAATTTTATTACTACCAGCAGATATTGTTCTGAAATTAGTGTTAGATTTAATTGAATTTTGAG
This sequence comes from Latrodectus hesperus, assembly GCA_037975125.1. Taxonomy (NCBI): domain Eukaryota; kingdom Metazoa; phylum Arthropoda; class Arachnida; order Araneae; family Theridiidae; genus Latrodectus; species Latrodectus hesperus. Next base: position 2,081,931 of record CM075860.1, on the reverse strand, counting down.
CTTCCAATGCAATTAATTTTTTACTTGGATATGTGGATATCAATATTATTGAAGTATTATGACTGGTATTTTGGAACTTTTGATATTATTAATTATTTATTTGGATAAAGTGATATTAATATTGTTGAAGTATTAAGGCAAATGAATGAATGTTGAATGAGTGTTGTTTTTCATTCTACATGATTGACACAAATATTTAGAACAATTGCATCAACCAGTACGTTTTTAAAACAACGAGTTATGTAGGGTCATGATGTCCAAGACCATGAGGCACCGAATGTTGAAATTTGACTTTGCTTCACATCTGCAAAGCAAGTGGGTGGACTTACGTAATTTAGATGGAAGGAGAAAATACCAAGACTCAGAGTACCACCTCCAAACATATTATTTCACAAAGAAGAAATTGTATTTTAACAGTATATTTTATGTGTTCCAGCCGCCATGAGCAAATACGATGGATCTTCGTCCTGATTGGGATTCTGGCTCACATCTGTCCAACGAGTAGGACGCCCTAAATAACCAGGGAACCGCAGCTCTTTGAATTATAAAGATATTAATACCAACATAGGGCATATTTGTGTTCGACCAAATCCCTTAGGAATGAAAGTGTTCTTAGAAATGTTCTTTTTCTTCAAATTTATTAGAATTTAGTCTTAAATTTTAAATGAAGCTGAAGAAAAAGGACATGTTTCAAGTACATTGCTCCTTACTCATTGAAACTGAAATATTTATGAGAGAAATGACATCAAACCTCCTAAGAGAGCTCCTTTAATAAAAAATAATCCTATTAATCTTTTTAACAAACTCTACTGAAACGTTTCGAGACACTATCTATATTACCTGAATAACGATTTCATAAAGACATTAGAACTAATACTATATATTAAGAGTGACATGCCCTGATGTTGTTCGAATCTGAAATTTTATAAACCATGAATGAGTTGAAAGAAAAAAATTCTCATTAATATATGTATTCAATATGTAGAGATATATCATAGATATTAATCATTAATGGGATTCCTTAGACAAGGATATGATTGATAATGATGATATCGCGTCCACGGAGTACGTGCGAAAAACCCTAAATGTCCTCGAAGCTGTCGAAGACTACCCTGGTGATCTCTACAGCTTTATCTATAAAAAGAAGCTGTCATCCATGCTGATGTTAAAAAGCTTGGCCAGCATTGATGGACAGCTGAAGATGTATTGTGCAGACAGTCGGGTGTTATCCGATCAATGAGGACAAAACCTGGTGTAGCTCCTTTGTCCATCGGTAGAAATTCTCATGCCTTTCAAGTGTCTTGTTCTATGTCTGGCTATTATAGCTCAGATGGTTCTGTCGCTATTTAATTTTGGAATGAAACATTTTTTAACTATTTTTTTTTTTTTTTGCTGGCAATTTAATTTTCGACTGGCAATTGCATTGGCGTCTATGAGAAGAATATGATTGATTTTCTTGATTAAACATCATTCTAGATCAGTCCAATAGAGAGTTGATTTCCGATTCCTTCAAGTTTAAATAACTTGCTGGATAAAATAAGAATTTCTGGTTAGTAGAGTCTCTTATGTGCAAAAAAACACGCTTAATTTTCTTTTTAGCTTTAGTAGGAATTTATAAAATCCTAAAGTATTACTGTAAGATAATGCAAATAATGATGTAAATAAAGATTAAAATATTTTTTTTTTAAGAAAGAAGGCAAATCAGCTATTCTGAGTTACTATCAGCTATTTTAATACCTGGGAAATTGGATTTATCAATAAAATACTGATAATTTATTATATGCTTTATACATTCTCTCTCTTATTATAAGCCCAAAGAAATATTTGTCCATCATAAAAATAATTTGTTGATTCTGCTTTACAGTAAAAAAAAAAAAAAAAAAAAAAAAAAACCTGAAACCCTTATCATCAATATCAGAACATAAACTAGATTTATCTAAAAAGAAGATTAAAGAAAATTGAAATCAATTTTTAAGAAAAAGTTGACACTATCGTAGGCGGATACCTTAAATATTTCTGCTGTATACGGAATAGAATCTCTCAATAGAATCGTCTTACTTTACGTAGATCAAGTACATAGTGGTACTATCTTTCATTCCAGTTATCTTCCTAAACAAGTGATTCATTGAATCTAATTTTCGTTAAAATATATTTTTTTTAAATCAACTCTTTCTTTTGTTCCCTAATCTGGTGTAAAATTCATATTTTTATCATAAGAGCTTTCAGTCTTTTACATCTTTTCGATTATTCAGTTATGGCACTTCACAATATGATTTTGTGCCTGCGTTAATATAATTGAGACTCAAGAGAGCGCACAACCTGTAGCCTAAAATTCGAAAGCTGAGGAATTGTCCCAGTGCTCAGAAATTCAATTTCACTCCCATCATGGAGTCCACCGGAAAGATTAATGGCTCTCTTAACTCTCTCGCTCTACTTACTATCAAAGTAACGAAAACGCGGTTACTCTGTCAGCTTATGGAGGAAATATTTTAATATTTCCCCGAGTCTTGTGTGTGCAAAATCTCTATCGATTGATTCAGGAAAAGTTTCAGCTGCTTTTAGCAAAATGACATTGTAATAGCTTTTGGAGTAAAATGTTACGCGTTGTCGTTTAAAACTCGTTCTCCAAAGTGTAAAGTAGTTTTCATACAGAACACGATTTTCGATAGAAAATTTATTGCTTGTATGAGCGAGATTCATTATTTAGATTTAACTAAGCTATATTGAATTCAACTGCTTGTTTTATAACTTTGATATAGCAGATTGAATTAACTTGTTAGAACTTTAAAGTCAAATTATATTTTGTTATTTTAATAAAACAGCATATTTTATAAGAAACACACAGAAAAAATAAATTCAATTTTTACTGAAAATTTTTGCTTTTGCTAAAAAAGACTTCCTTTAAGAAAAAATATTAATTCTAAACTTATTTTAACATAACAAGTGATAAAGGGTATTTTTAGGCAATGATTTGCTTGCCAAAATTTGATTCTACTTTTTACACAACAATCCTAAACTGGTCAACCTAAACATTAATAAGATATCGAGCCACTACAATCATCTAAGCACGTGGTAGGTTTGGTGTGGTTTGTTGTCACTCAACTGCCAGTTTTATACAGAAAGACGACTCTGACACACACACACACACACACACACACACACACACACACACACACACACACACACACACACACACACACACACACACACACACACACACACACACACACACACACACACACACACACACACATATATATAAGAAATTTAGATTTTCTCAGAAGTTTTTGACTACTTTGGATAATTTTAAATGCATGTTGTCCACTCATTTGATAATCTTTTTGATCCAGGCTTGTAGTGGTGGATCCATGTTTCCTTTATCGTCTCATACCGACACAAGAAATTCTTTTTATTTCGCTTGAACAGCTGAAAACAGAGTTCTGTATCATGGACGCGCATGGCTGTTTCTGGTCCGGAGTAAGCATACGCGGAAAGCAACTTGCGCATATCGAAATATTTATGTGAAACTGTACAAACACGATCTTTTGAAATCAACTGTAAATATCTTAGGCAGATTCAATTTACTGACTCTTAAAATTATTTTGTGGATATTTGCATAAATACATACATACATACATATATATATATATATATATATATATATATATATATATATATATATATATATATATATATATATATATATATATATATATATATATATATATATATATATAATTATGCTTGGCAAAGGTAATGATAGTGCTTTCAAATAGATGGGCAATAAGAAATTTAAAATAACGTCAAGTCAAACCTTCTTGTGGGTAATAAACGCATACAAAATTTTTATAACATTAAATATTGCCGTTATTGAAAATATATATAATTTTTGAAATATCGTGGTAGTATTTTTAATATAGTCAATGATAAAAATATTTTTAAATTTATTAAATAAGCTTAGGTACATATATCTCTTACGCTTTTAAGGGTTTCTCAGAGAAATATGAAAAGATATTGGAACACACAAAACTCCTATATTTTAATATAATTTTATGAAAATTGAATGACATTGCTAAAATGTATTATTTTAACAGCATTAACTTATTTAATAAAGTGAAAACAATCCATTTTCAAATTATTAAAGTTTAAATGGCAATGTTATTCCAAAATTTTTAATTTTCAAGTAGTTTTTTTCTGTAAAGATTATCAGGTGGGTAGGATATTTAATTTTAATGAATAGAGCAAATTAAACTGTTTTCGTAAATATATTTACATCTAAAATGTAGCATTTAAAAAATTTTAAAATATTATTTAAAAAATACATTTTTAGTCCAAATAAAATAATTTTTATTGATAAATTAGTATTACCCTTAAAATTTAGTATAAAAATGTATACTATTTTAAGACAACGCGATCGTTTAATCATATATTTTTAAATAAACCTTAAATTACTTTAATTTATAAGTATATTTTTAACTTGTATTCACATAGTATGTATCGTAATGAAAATATATTTTAAATTATTCGGTTTAATTTTACCACTATATAGAAGCATAACACTACAAACCACTAATAATTACTATTCATCACTAATAATTGTGACTAAAATTAATTTTAACCATAAATAATAAAATATTTTAGCCTAGGTCCCGTGAACATTTATTTTTCATGTCGAAGAGATTTAGGAAAGAAATATATTTTTCTTCTTTTCTAATTCTATGAAAAAAAGCCAACTAATTAAGTTTTTACATGAGTGCTGCTAAAAAGATCATGTAAAACCCTTTTAAACGCAATTAAATATTTCTGAAACATAAGTAATTTTATATTATTTTACAATAGATATGAGATGTTATGGGCACTAATTTTTGTCAAATATAAACTGCTAAATATTGCTTTCTAACTGCGTTATTAACTTTTCTTTTAATTGCTTCGTACAATTTTTCCTTCTTAGTTAAGCAATACAAAGCATTTTCTCTTAAAATATGCAATATAGTTTAATTCATTTATAAAATAATATACTCAACACTAAAACATTACCTTGTTACAATATTTTTTTATTACTGATTTCAAAATATTTATCCATAAAGAGGAATAAGTTTTTGAGTATTTTAAATGCCCTTATTTAAATAAAAACTTTCTAAAAAGTTCTGAAAATTATTATTTAACAAAATATTAGGAACTAAAATATTTTCTTCCTTACAAATATTACACTTTTGAACATATACTAAAGAGAAATACGCGCTATAAATTGTTTTTTAAAATTTTGGTATACTCTTTTCTACCTTATTTTAAATCTTTTTATAGGCAATATACTTTAGTAATAACGCAACATTTTTACGATTTCATCATATAAATGGTAAAAATTTTCTTTTAATAGCTTGTTTGAAGTTTGCTGATATACACAAATCTCTTATTTTTTCCGATGTCGAGTTCACTGCTATTTTAAAGAGGAATCCTTATATGTTTCTCGTATTCGACATTTTTATTATACTTAAGAAAAATAGAGATTTATTTCAAGAAAGATTTATATATTTTTTTAAATTATTGAAATAATAGAAGCATCTTTGAATGAGAATAAGATGAATAGTCTATATCAAATTTAATGCAAATGTCATTATAGTTATATAATAAATATATAATATAAATATTCTTCCTATGTTTCAATATCAATATTGTTCTGGTTGTATTTATTTTTATAATAACTGGAAATGACATCACACGTACACTTTTCTGCGTGGGTTGGTTTTTATTTATCTCTGATGTGTTATATTTCTCCCCTTTATATACATGATGACATTAACTCGCAAAGTAGAACTGTCAATATAACAAAAGTCAAGGACTTCTTCCTCAATAAGATAGGGCATCACGAGGATTATGATGAAATAAGATCTACGCCTTCTTCTATTGATCAAGATGTATTTATATGTCCAAAGGATGAAGCGGATGATCTCTGCAAAAAATTCAAGAAGATTATCTGGAGTAAATCAGGTACCAAATACAACCTACCTCTACCTCTTAGGGAAGAAGCGGACAAAATAATTAATATCATTAAACAACAATATTTGTCACAAAAAGTCATAAATTCCCCTACGAATAAGGAAAATACTACAGCTTTTAAGGACAAACTGGAAGAGATTAACTCAAATCTAGAAGAAATTAAAACTCAAGGCCTAGAATCAAAATTACTCATTGAAAAAGTTTTACTCCAGAGAAAGTGCGACCCACATACAGCCAAGTCCTCAGTGAAAGATTGCGGAAAGATAAAGAAGTCTCCCTCATTGTCAAGCCAGCAGAGGGAAAAACAACAAAAGAATTAAGATCAAATCTGGAGAAGATAGACTGCAATGTTAAACTAAAGAAAATAATATGGGGTAAATTCGTAACAAAAATATCCTGCCATAACGTCGAATCAAAGGAAACATTAAAGCAGCAGTTAGCAAAGCACTCGTTTGTGACAGAGGAGCCTTCCATAGCCACAAGAAAACTGATACTCCTTAACGTTCCTGAAAGAATAAATGATAACAATGTTGCTCAACATCTTTCTGAAGAAATATCTATAGAAGACATACCAAATAAAATTAAAATTATGGAGATCAAAGCACATCGTAAGAAAGACAACTTACAACACCTTGTTGTGGAAGCTAACAAAGATCTTTATCAGGCTCTGATCAAAAGAAAAACACTTTACTTTGGGATACAGAAAACAATAGTTCGTGAATATAAAATCCTACGAAGATGCTATAATTGCCTCGACTTTGGGCACATAGCCAATAACTGTAGATCCTATCGCATATGCGGAAAATGCGGAGAACATCACAGTGAACTAGCCTGCAAAACTAAAACGATATGCTGCATTAATTGCAAAGAATCTAATAAACGAGGAGAAAATTTCTCAACCAGCCATGCAGCCTTTTCGATACAATGCCTAACATACAGAAGCTTACTCAGAAGAAATTGAAGCACATACAGCAATCATCTGCAGCTCAAAAGTCAAGACTCGGAACTACTCCATTTAAGGAAAACCCTGGAACAGGTACTATTAATTTACACAAATAAATCTACAAAAAGCTAAAGCGGCAACATCTCAGCTTACTACTTTTATCTATCAACATAATGCAGATATATAGGAATCCAAGAGCCGCATACTATTAAAGGTAATATTCCGGGTTTCCCTCAAGCATGGAATTGTAATTACTCGTCAAATACTGATTTTTATCTTAGAGCAGCTACTGTTAGCACAAACAGTGACTGGAATTGGATCAACATTCATGCCACAAGAGATGTTACTGCAAATATTCTTAATTTCAAAGATTTAGAACTATTCATTATTAGAGCTTACGCATCACCACTGGAAGACTTAGAAGACACCTTGAACATCATCCAGAACCTTATGACTACCTACAAGCATCTCCCCACAGTTATTATGGGATATTTTAACAGTCATAATAATATTTGGGGTTACACCAGCAATGATGGAAGAGGTATAAAAATGGAGGATTTCATAGCCTCAAACAACTTAATTATTGCTAATACCTTTGGATGTCCACCTACATTTATGACAAACCAAGGAAAAGGTTGGCCAGATCTCACATTGTACACTGGAGCAAACATCATCTCAATTGAAGATTGGAAGGTAGAAGATGAAATTTCCTGTTCTGACCACCTTTACAATCAAGACTGATACTACTGTTATAACAAACCGAAGATACAAAACAAACTGCAGATTGAAAGCTTTTCAAAACTGGATTAAACCCTATCTTCTCTTCGAAATTCCAAAAATCCAGAATGCGAAAAACAGAGAAGAACTCGAATATATAGTCGAAGACATTAATAGCAATATTATTAAAACCTGTGACGAGACATTAAAAATAAAAATTGCTAAACCGAAAACTAATATAAACTGGTGGACTTCTACATTGAGGCAGATGCGTCAAAAAGTCAAAGCTTTGCGAAGACGCATGAAATCAACACCTGAACCAGCAAGAGGAATAGCGCTTCAAGCATATAAAAAAGAACTGGCTATTTATAAACGTTCAATCCAAGAAGCCAAGTTAAGTAGTTGGCGCAAATACTGCACCAATAACAAGGAAGTATATGGCACACTACAGAAGCTCGCTATGGGCAAAACATTCAAGCCAATTTTCTTAACAGATAATGGTACAGGTCCACAGCGCAAAAGACAAGTCATAGCGGAAGATATTATAAACAAAATAATGACTTCTTGTTTTCCTGAAGATAACATTGAAGAAGATACACCCCATCAAAAACAAATTCGAAATTTCCCAACATTAAATACTACTCCAAATGATAAATGGTTCACAAAACAAGAAGTCACTCACGCCATTAGAAGACTTAAAACAGGAAAGGCTCCGGGACCGGATGGTATAGATAATGCTCTTGTCAAGGCTAGTCACTATGCTGCACCATCACTCTTTAATATACTATTTAATAGATGCTTGGAACTACACTGCTTTCCCTGTACTTATAAAAAAGGCCAAATCATATTTTTTCTAAAAAATGGGAAAAAGCCAAATCAACCTGGATCTTACAGACTTATCTGTCTTCTGCCGGCAATAGGTAAGGTATTGGAAAAATTGCTGGTAGAAAGAACGAGTTACCATCTCGAAAATAATAAGAAGCTGAGCGATTTACAGTTTTTATTTCGAGCTAACAAATCAACAGAGCATGCTTTGAAAAACTTGATAAGAAAGATTGAGGAAAATAAAAACAGAGGAGACTACACCGTAGTAATCAGCCTAGATCTCAAAAGCGCTTTTGACTCCATCTGGTGGCCAGGAGTGCAAAATAAAATGGTCAAGCTTAACTGTCCCAACAATTTATTTAAGATGTGGGTACACTTTCTCACCGATAGAAAGAGTTTAATTAAACACGATGGAGGTTTTGTACTACACCACCATAACAGAGGCTGTCCTCAGGGATCCTGTGGGGGACCATTGCTTTGGAACATATACTTTAATGATTTCCTTCTCCAGAAATGGCCAAATAACACATCATTGCAAGCATTTGCGGATGATGCACTGCTCATCATTTCGGCAAAAACAAAAGAGCAGTTAAAGCTAACAGCCAATATCGCACTCTCACAATTTGAAGATTTGTGTAAGGAGCACAAATTAACTATAGCCCATGAAAAGACTCAAGCCATCTTTTTTGGCAGCAGCAAGAAGTGCTTAAAATCATATCCAAAGATTGAAATGTGTGGACGAAGCATTAAAAAAGTTAAGGAATTGAAATATTTAGGAGTAATTCTCGATTGCAAACTATCATGGCTTCCTCACATCAGGCAACAAAAGATAAAGACTATAGCTATTGTAAACAGCCTAAGACGAATAACGAATAGAAATTGGGGTGTAAATGAATTCTTAAAATTTGGTATAAAACCATTCTTGAAAGAATGATCTGCTATGGATCAGCAGTCTGGGGGAACCAATGACAAGCAGAAAAGTCAGACAGCTATCCAGTTTGCAGAGACACTTCACCTTAACTATCACTAGATGTTTCCGCACGACTTCTACGGCAGCATTAAACATCTTGGCAGGAGTCTTTCCATTACATTTAATGGTCCAACTAGAAGCTGCTAAATCTAACATTCTCCAACATCAAGAAAAAATCATTTTCCTAGATGCAATTTATAACCCAGAAGACTTTGAAATTCCCTTCAAAGCATTATTCCACCCAGCAACACAGATGGAAGGGATAACGGTTCACACTTCGAATCCTACACAGTGCCAAGGCATTCACCAACACTTTTTCACTGATGGCTCAAAAATAGAAGGTCAGGTGGGAGCAGCTTTCTGCATTTTCGAAAATGGACAGGAGAGTGGTTATTAGCAGGGATAATTAGGAGAAGCTAACAGTGTTTTCCAAGCAGAATTGGTTGCGATTGATAAAGCATTAAAATATATAGCCAAAAATGATTTATACAAGGCAGTGATTTGGTCAGATTGCCAATCAGCTCTTTTGGGAATGTATAATCCATGTCACAGAAGCCCACTGATTCAGGACATTCAAAATTGACTCAGGACACTTAGCAATAGATGGAAAATTTGTCTTCACTGGATCAAGGCTCATGCCGGACATACTGGTAATGAACGAGCTGACACACTGGCAAAGCAAGCTGCCAAAGCATGCTCAAACACGCAAAAAATTGAATTAAAATGGCCCAAATCATACTTGATTTCTAAATTGCGCAAACATTTACTAATGGCCTGGCAACAAGAATGGAATGAAACAGAACAAGGTAGATGGACATACAGCCTTAAGCCCTCTGTCTCTCTTGATTTCCTAGTCAAGGACCACAAAGAAGCACAGTTTCTTTCTGGACATACTCCAACACCGGAGTATCTCAATAAAAGGGGTATGGCTCCAAATAGTGCTTGTTCATGCGGTCAGGTTGGGACCATTGTTCATTACGTATTTGAATGTGATTTCACAAAACAATGGCACCTAAAAGCGCCTAAAAACTCGGAGGAACTTACTCCGTTTCTTCGCTACGCTACAAAAACTCCTTCTCTTCTGCATAAGATAAAGAACATAATCACCTTTATCTATGAAAAAGGATCCGAACTCTGTAAGGATAATGCCATAACTGAGCAGCGGATTTCATTATAAGAACAATTTGGTAAAGGGTAAAAATCATTGTAAGGTATTTCTCCACTTTTTGTGATAGAATATTATAAGGTATTGTATTTGTTTAGCAATTAATTTTTATATTTTTGATAATAATAATTATTCATATTAAGGTGCTGAAAAATATTGATTGACTCAGCACAATGTAATGTGCAATATTAAATATCCTAGCAAAGTTTATCAATTAATAATTTTAATGTCTAAATTTGCATTATATTTCCTAAACATTGTAAACCATTATAACTTGTGAACAGACAATGCTAGTTATTTATGTGATAAAATAATGCATTGTAATATAGCACAATTATTTTTATTTATGTATATACTATCAATGAATTGTATATATTTGCGCTTTTTCTAATACAATCTTCATATCATACGTCATGTAATACAACACTTTCCTCTATCTAACCATTGTATATAAAACTGGGGGTTAATATTCAAGATTACTTTGAGTCTTCAGAAATACCCTATTTAGCAATTTTAGTGCAATATATTTTCAATATTATTTCTAGTAATGTTAGAGTGTCTGTAAAATATTTTGCTATATATCTTATTCACTTTCTTAAGCTTTTTTTTATTTATTGTATTGAAATTTTATTTTGTTCAATAATTTTATTAATCGTGGTAACTACAGTATACAGATTGAGCTGCTGCAAAATATTAACTGAATCAGCAGATTGCAATCTATTATACTTTAAATATTCCACTGTTTATCACCAACAGTAAATGTTGTTCAGTAAGATACCATTCATGCATATTTAAACTTGACTATTAGTAAATATTTGGTCTTTTTCTAATACAATCTTCATATGGTACGTTATGTGATGTAGCACTTCCCTCTATCTAACCACTATATATAAAACTGGGGGTTATATTCAAGTTTGCTTTGTGTCTTCAAAAATACCCTATTTAGCAATTTTAGTGCAATATTTGTTCCTTATCATTTCTAGTAATGTTAGAGTGTCTGTAAAATATTTTGCTATACATTTTGTTCACTTTTTTAAGTCTTTTTATTATTTATTGTATTGTAACTACATTTTTGTTCAATAATTTTCTTAATCGTGGTAACTACAGTGCACAGACTGAGCTGATGCAAACTTTTAACTGAATCAGCAGATTATAATCTGTTATACTTTAAATATTCTACAGTTTATCACCTGCAGCAAATGTTCAATGTTCAATAGGATACCATTCATGCATATGTAATCTTAACTATCTGCGTGTAGACAATGCAGTCCTTTGGTATTGTGATGTTACATTAAAGGACCCAGTTAAAGCATGAGGGAGTTAGTCTTCTACTGAAACTTAATTATATTGCTTGCAAATTTGTGTTATAAACTACTTAAATGGACTGCTATGACAATCATCAAGATAATTAAATTGTATTTTTACCAAGGTTATTTGGAGTGTGAGGATAATCTATTTTCATAACTTTATTGCAATGTTTAACTCATATCATCTCCCATAGTGAACATTTTGTAAATGTTTTGTTGTTGATGTTATTTTTCTGTCAAATTATCAATTTCAAATATTAGAGACCTATTGAAATTTAATTTTGTTATCAAATTTCGTGACAATTCTGTCACACCAGATGTATTACGTGATGGAGCTATACCTGATAACCTAAGGTACAGAACAGGTGTTCCATTGCGTACGTCTATGTCTATGTTTATTTCTCCCTTTATGGCGTTATTGTAATCATTAAATTAGAATCAGTCAGAGTTTCTAGAAATGCAAATTACGGATGTCGTACCGTTTCATTGAGATATGGAAAGAAGAGTATGCTTGTCTATATGTAATTTATCTATAGATTAGCAGAGGTCTGCACATTTGTAGATGAAATGTATCGATGATCAATTGTTAGATGCAATCAGATTCAGAAATAATTTTTTTTTATTTATGTTTGGTTTTTTTTGTTGATGTTTCTTACAAAATACAAGTTTGTTCTTCTCTTGGAGCAGAAATGAGCAAAAAGAAAATAGCAAACTTTACTTGATGAGTTGCTTGAGAGGAAGTTCTTTAGTTCTTAAAACATGGAACTTCGAGGAAAAAAATAATAGCTGTGAAAGCACCGAGAATTTTTTGGTCAAATCCTATTTATTTTATCTGGGTCACTAGCCTTAAAAAACTTCGGTAGAAGCAAATGTTTGAAAACAAAAGAATGAAAATTTTTCTGAGTACATCCTAATCCCTCAATTAAATAAAATTTATTGTTTTACTTATATACCAAGAGATTGTTATTGTTAAATATACGGTAATAATTTTATATAAAAACACTGGCATTGTTTAACATTTTCATCTCTCTTTGTCATAGAGATTGCTGAACTAATTCCTGTCTGAGTTACTTAAATGTAGAATGGCAGCAGTCATGATCTTAATATGGTATCGATATACATGGAAGTGATCATATGATACAAGATAATATCGTTTGAAATGTTACTGGCAGAGAAATCCTTAAAGGCAAATGTTATAAGTAAGAAAATAATCAATTAAAAAGTTACATCACATAACTATTTGGAGCTATATTTTCTTCTACCATTTTATTGCATCATTGATAACTGAATTTTATGCATCTCATTTAGTTTTTGAGATAGTATTTCTAATTTCAAAATTTTATCGTTAAACGATAAAATTTTGAAACGATTAGACACTCCTTTAACTTTTTTTCTAATGCCCGTCTGCCCTTAAGATATACTTATTCAGCGCTATATAATGGGCGAAGGTGATGGCACCGTATGGAATGGAGGAAAAGAACCTGGGTTTGATACCAGCCACTTTTGAGCAACAGGAGGTTGTGTTTCTGCCATGCACGCCTGATTGTAAGGATGTTTAACATTTCCTGTGTTACCTCATTTGAGAGACGTGAACATTTCCTGTTTATTCTATTTCCTATAAAAATTCCTCGTGGAAAGCAATTTATGCGGTGGTCATTAAAATGCCTTACAACAGTCTTTGGTTATTTGGCATTCAAGTACTCAATGTCAATGCTAAGAGAGTGAAAAAAAACATTATTGGTGAACTTGCTTAGTTTTTAATTATATTCTAATTTTTATCAGTAAGAATTGTTTGTAAGATGATCTTTATAAATTACCAACATGCATAATTTATTCTGTTTGTAATTTATAAGTGTCACCTCATGCTGTGGTTTAGTGCCGGTCTACTAAGATTTCCTCCTTTCAGCACTATAAGGGTCAGAAGCGAGTGGGGCACCCATTGGGTGTGCCATCACATTTCTGAAAGTAGGTATTTGTAATTTAGAAGACATCCGGGATATTACCAGATGTATCATTCCGCATGCAGGACACCACGGCATGTCGAAAGTGCTCCAGCAGCCATGGACGATTTATCTTCTACTGGGTAGAGATTCACTACTTTCCGATAAAGAGAACGAACACCTTAACCATTTGGCAATTCTTATAATAGTAGTTTTTTCAATATCAATCAATCTAATATTTGTAAGTAGAATAGTCTCTCACTGTAATTATATTGTTTTATCAGCATTAAAAACTAATGTGGATTAAAAGAATAATTTATTCTGAGATAATTTAAAATGATAACATTTTCTTTTTAAATATGTAAGATACTCTTTTTAAATATGTAAGTCCTAACAATATCAAATGCAATCATTTAAATATTTGATTGCAATGCATAAAATCAACAGTTCAAAATTTATATCCAAATGCAATGTAGTTACATAAGAAAACAAATCTACACTTAGTGACTTTAATGCTGAACTTAAAACAATAGCAAAATTGCTTGATGTTTCAAAGTTGATTGACTTAAAACAGAATCAAAATTGAGGTATTTAAACTTGCTATAAATATTTTAAATGAATTTGATTACCAATGTGTTATAATGCTAATGTGTATGAAGAATATATCTTTAAAACGTTTTAGATAAAATTACATTTTTAAGCTAAATAAAATTTTGAAATGAAACAATCTAAACTGATTACAATTTCGAGCAATAACACATTTCCAAATTTTAGAATGTTTCAACATAGCAAGAATTTGTTGCATAGTTGGAAATGTATTTCTTAGTGTAATCACCCATTTATTTTAATGTTATCAGTGATTTATCTTATACACTTTATCATTGCTTAAAGTATATGTTATGCTTTTAAAAATATTTTCTTAAGCAAATCTAAGCACTTTCAATCAACTTTATACATTAATAATAAACACAAACATTAATAAAACTCACAAATTAATAATCAAAAACTTTATAAATAACTCTAGTAAGTTGTCTTTAATAAAGTAATTTTGAAAACTTTATTAACATTTAATAATTTTCTAACATGTTACACATTAAAATTGTTTTCTTATGTAAAGTGATTTGTATAACAATTGTTCCAATTTTTTTAAGAGATAGACGGTAAAAGATTGATGTGTGAAACGAATAAAATATAAATATATTCAAAAATTCAATTTCAAGTAACTGTTCTTTCTTTCCAATTCCTCTCATCTCTGAATATCATCCTCTTACTGTTTATTATAAAGCTTAACTTTAATGACGGAAATTATTTGGTTGAATTTATATTGCGTGTTGTCAGTGTGAAAAACCTACTCAAGATGTAATGAGTATGACATGCATAAGAAGTTTCTAGACTAATCAATATGTTCTAAAATTCAATAACAGGTGCTATAAACAGGAGCAGGTGCTTAAGTAAGCAGATTAAAACAATACACGTGACGGGAACTAAACTGATTTCAAGTGAATTAAACATGTGAAATTAATTGTTCAAAAGTATATTACATGAGATTAATTTGTATTTTATGTTATATTTATTGTCATGAAATATATTATACCAAAATAAAATTTGTAAAGTTAGTATTTTTTTAATCGAAAGTGTTACTTTCTGATGTAAACGATCAAAATTCTGATTTAAGTGCATTCGTAATTTTACGAACTTGTGGTTATTTTCTAATGTGGTCCTACAGACACAATGATCATTTTAATTCCAATTTACTAACTAAAATTTCTAAAAATCTCTTTTTTAATTTTTCTTTTTCAAGCATCTTTCAGTTACGTTTCTTTTTTTAATCACCAGATTTCCTATTATTTTTTTTTATTTTATCGTAGAGAAGTTTAGATGGACTTATTTATTTGACATTTGCAAATCTTTGGGATTACGGAAAAGTAATTTCATTGGAAATGTTAAAACACTGAATTGATTGTAGCACTTCCAATGTAATTTTTCTCGCGAAATCTAAGTTTCATCTTGCAATGAATCAGTGTCCTTACCACAATAGGATCAACAGTCTCAAGTGCAATACGCAAGGCATTTTTGAAAGCGTGTTCTATGGTTTGGAAACACTGTATGAAATTAGTATTCTTTGGTCAAGAACTTATCAATCTGTGCTGAGAATGATAGTTTATAACGTTTAACATAATTTATTTTACATTTTTTGAAAACTGTTTGCTTTCAAATCTTCCTAAGGGGCTAAAAATCTCTGAAATTTTACTATTTATAAGAAATTAAAAAATGAAATTTATCAAAAATATTTAAGATTTGAATTGAATTGAACAATTCCTAATTTTATAAAATATTTGATATTACATCTATTGACAATATGATATTTAGATTAATCAAAATCATAAGAAAGGACACTGTTAAAATATAATATTTTTAAGTCTTAACCTTGATATTTTTGATATCTTTGTAATCTTTGATACCTTTGATGGCTATGATATCTTTCAGAATATAAATATTAATATGGTATTTTAAAAGCAATAAATTTCTGAAGTGCATTTCTGAAGTTTATTTCCTAGAAATAAAGCGTGAGAATAATTTCTCAAAGCTGCTAAATTAGAATATATGGTACAAATAATTCAATTTAGAGAGATTTTAGAGTTTTCAGTATAAAAATGAATGTATGACACCATAAATGGCAGTTTGGATGTAATATATTTGATATCTTCGATCAAGTGAAAGGCAATGATACTTCGTAAGAGAGATTATTCTCTCAAAGCTCAGGCTTTCAGTAAACGTGTCACATCAAGCTGCCCCCCACTCGAAAATCATGTTATTTATTATGTCGTCCTTTCAGATCAGATACAATTTAAAAACATTTTTCAACTTTTTATATACTTGAGGTACAGAGAAATATATAAAATAAATTTTTTGATAATCGGCTTTAAGGGTATTATTTATGGTATTACAAATAGAAAGAAAATTATTAAAGATTATTTACACGATAACTTCAAATATTGTTTTTAATAAAAGTGGACAAAAAGTTAGAAGGCATTCTTTGTCAGTAAACTAATTTTCTTGAAACTATTTACATTAAAATATTGATGCTTCCAATTTTTTTAAGAAACATGTATTTATATATGTTACTTAATAGGGATGTTTTTGCATTTTTGACAAAAAAAGTATCCTTACATCAAATAAATCCTCATTGTGAAGAGCATTTTTGAATTTTACATTCAACTACTTATTTCACTTAACTTCACATTAATTTATCAAAGTTACCTTTCATTTAATAAATAAAATGTTTTAACTTTTATCCTTTCAGTTATCAGTTTCAAAATCATAAGAACATTAGTTCTGTATTTTCCTTGGAATTGTATCCCTGTCAGAAACTTATATATACCGTGATTAGAATGTGCTAATAGCTTTAGTTTTAGACGTTATGTGAC
This sequence comes from Latrodectus hesperus, assembly GCA_037975125.1. NCBI lineage: Eukaryota > Metazoa > Arthropoda > Arachnida > Araneae > Theridiidae > Latrodectus > Latrodectus hesperus. Next base: position 2,064,639 of record CM075860.1, on the reverse strand, counting down.
GTTATTCTAGTAAGAGTGAAAATATTGCAAAGTGAAAATTAAGTTTACGAATGTATAAAAATTATGAAAGCGAATTTTCCCCACAGTGTCTCCAAAAACCCGTGGTTTGTTACATTTCTATTTAAGAAAATACGAAAATAAAAGAGATTTGCTTATTGAGAAGAATATTGAAGAAACTTTCAATCAATGATAAATGAACAAATTTACAGGTGGCAAATTTCCATTTCATTACATATAAAGGATATCATCCAATTTGATTATACCTCATTAGATATATTGATATCCTCAGTACTTGATCCAAAAATGTGTAATTAAATCAATATAACATCAAATTAATGACTTAGTATTGATTAAATCATTTCAGTAATAATTAAAACATCATGGTAAATATTAAGTTATTAAAATTCATAAGAATTAATTTATTAACACAAATGGTAGAACAGTATTTAAAATGACATCATGGTTATTGCAAATTGGTAAAATTTCTTTTGTTTTATGAATGCAGTCCAACGTTTGATGACATTAAATTAAGTTGCCAAGCTGTCAACATATTTTACAGAAAGCTGCAATTCTGAAGATTTGCTCCGATACATTTGCAAATATTCTTTTCTTGCATTTAAGAAAATCATTTTTTTCAGCATTTGCGCTCTTTCTAATAATTTCTAAATCCAGTTTTATAGTTAGATAAAAAGTAGTAACATTTAAACAATACGAAATAATCTCTGTTTATTTTCAAAACAATATTAATATTAAAAACTAAAATCTTTATTTTAGATTCACAAATTAAAGCTAATATATATATATATATATATGTAAAAATTAAGCACTAATTATTCAGAAAAATATTTCATGCACAAATGTAGTAAAAGTGAAGAGTAACAACTTACTTAATTTTATTAAATATGTATAAATGAGATTCTGATGGATTTTAAGTTAAAATGTCCTAAGTTTATAGTTAAATTAACCTATATATTACTATGATACAATCAAAGGTTTCTTTTGAAATCTCTTATAGAAAATAGATTTATTGTTTCCGGAAAACGAGAATAGATTTGTTATGAAAACTGATATCAAATATTTTTCAAACTACATTTTGATATCAAATGACAGAATCTAAAAACCTTTCTTCCACCATTTCATTTCCATAAGATTGTTTTTAGAAGAAGCATATAAAATTATTCCGAAAATACGCTTTCCCTTTTAAAAAAATGGAACTTTCTTAATACTCCAAAAACAAAATCCATCCAGATTCGATGTATTGTAGTTTTTGATGGATAAAAAAAATTTACCCTTTTTCAATTTGAATTTTTGTTTTTAATAATTGTCTATAATAAAATGTTTATATTTCAAATAGCAAACAGTAGTACTTATAAAAATATTTTAAACTTTTTTTCGAATTAAAATTATTTCATTTAAATTATTTATTTCATTTTATATTGTTTTTGTACATAATTCAATGAAAAAGTTTATATTTTTTCTTATAGATTATAAATTAAAGCATAATTCCTACCAACATGTATACTTATTTATAATTATCCTGAAAATACTTATAAAGTTTACATTTATTATTTATTAGCTGCATTGGTTCTCCAGCATTATTTTGCTGCAATGGAGCGTGTTAATTAGAATGCTTTTGTCTATTTCAATTAAAGTGTAACATTTTAATTACTTTATGTTCTCGCTAATCATTGAAAAATAACTTAAACTAGTTTTCAAATAGAAAAATATTTCTGACTCAAGGTTTAAAAGTAAAATGATAGATTAATAAAAATCTTTTTCATTTGTGCCCTTGAATGATTAATATTTTTGTATGAGATACATATGGTAAAAATTTAAAGGCCATTGTTAAACTTTAGTTTTTTATCAACTCACATGTCAGTTATTTATTATAATAATAACAGATAATTTATAACTATAGTGCATCTCAATTCTAAAAATGAATTTCATATAAAAAATAAATGCATGCATATTTATTTATTTGCATACAAATTTATTTAAATATTTTAGCATGTACAAATAACTCTCAAATTTATATTTAAAATGTCATACGCTGTTTTCATCTCAATATGAAGTTAAAATTCAAAAGTTAAGCTTGTAATGATTTTAAAAATTATGTATGTCATTTATGTGTCTCTTGACGTTCTTGTCAAATGTTGACGTTGTTGTTGCATATCTCCAGAGTTTAGTAGCTGTAAATCAAGTCCATGAAATTTCTTTCTCTTCAGTGAATAGAACTTGTGTTATAATTAACTAATTTATTCAATGAATATTTTTAAAGGTCCTATAATGAGTATACCAAATCTGTTAGCTTTAATTACAAGTTATTTATAGGGGTCCGATGGTCAACTGCACTGCTGTGTATATCATTTAAGAGGAATTTTTCTGTAAGAAATACACCTTTTACCAATATCATCCAAAAAATAAATACGTTATTCCAAAAAATCTCAAAATCAGTTTTACAGTAAGTAGGCATTCTGATTATGGAGAATATAATTAAAGTTCCTAAATAATGCTCAAGATAATTTTCTTTTTGAATTTTCTGGGAAATTGTTCACGTAAAATATTTATGCTGTCAGATCTCGCTAATAAAATATAGTAATCAACTTTTTCCATTGTACTTATGTTTCTATTAGTTCTTTCCTTACATTCCATTACTTTAAGTAAATAGTAACATGTTTAAGTCAAGCATTGTTTCAGGTATAAATGCACGTGAGATTGCCACAGAAACTTGTTATTTTTGATGAACACAGTATAAAAGGCACTACTGAATATGTCACATGGGGCATACTTTTTTCAACGTACTTTACTTCAATTTTATTAGTCGGTCTTTAAGAAATATTGTATTTATTACTATCTAACATCTTTCTTTAATATCTCTAGCGAAGTAAGTGTCACGAAAAAGTATTACCAACTAATTTAAAATTATTTAATATAATTAAGATCTTAGACACAAATTTTTTGTTAAAAACAGCACAAACTTAAGTACCAATAAGTATGTGCTATTTCTTAATATATGACATACAATATAAAATTTATTTCTCATTTTAAGGTGAATTATTCGTTGATTAATAAATTTTTCAGGAAAAGATTTGGGTGACTTAATATTATCGGCACGTTCATGCATTAAAGAAGATTATGTTCTTTTAATCTATTTAGTGGAAATTTATTGAGGCTATTTATAATTTTTGAGAGCTAGAACGATGAAATATTGCTTTAATAGTTAGTGTTTAATGTTCATAATAGAATATAACTTGATAATTGGATGAAAAATAAAAAGAGGACAATTCAGACTTATGGAAATGTTTCTATAAGAGCATTTCTCTTGTTACATGAAGAAATAGTTTTCTAATTGAATAATTGCTAATGGCACCAAAGATATACTGTATTGACACTTGGACATTTTTATATGGAATTAAAATTTATATTGTTTGCAAAACAGAAATTGTAAAATTTAAAATTTATATTATGGAAGTTAAATCCTTCTGAATAAATTATTTTTCTCATTCGTTTCAAAGATTTTAAATTTAATAAAATTATAAATAAATAATATTATATGATCATGAATTTAGTGATTTACAAATAACTCGAATATATTAAGATAGTCGCTTTGTTATTGCTGGTTGTCAAATTAGGATAAAAAAGAAAAATAATACAATTTATAAACAAATGTTGCTGTATAAATAGAATTTGGAAATTTTTATACTTTTAAATTAAAAACAACAATGGGTAAGCAATTTTTCTACATGGTATAAATTAAATATCATACTCAGCATTAATTTTTGTAATATTTTTAATATATATAAATTCATCATGCAATATTAATTTTGTAATAAAAGTTCATTAAAATTTTCATGTTTCAATTTTAAGACTTTTCATATTCAATAAATTCTTTCCACAGCACTCCAGCTTTGCAGATAATTGATGAAAATGATGTCTTAATCAAGGAAATGAATTCAACTCAACATTTTCATAAGAATCCAATTTCTTCCACTTATTTTTTAAATTATGAAAATAAAAATAAAACGTAAACTATCAAAACTTTAGAAGCGTATAAATATCATTTGTATTTTGCATTCCTTTCAAAATTAAGTTGGAAAACATCATAACAATTGCAAGCAAGTTAATAATAATTTTAAGTTTTGCAATTTGGTTTAGCATTTTACCATAAAATTAATAAAACTTGCGAAGAAATTTCATTAAAAGGTCGTAAAATGTTAATCAGTATTTATTTCACTAATTAAAGGTTACATGAGATAAAACACACTGAACACATTAAAAAAACAAAAAAATCTTACTGAGAATGATAGTAACAAGAAAAGATGCATTTGGATTCTATTACATATGAAAGAACTTAAATATACTTTGATTTATTTTCAAATTAAAATAAGGATTTTATTTTTATTGATTTAATGTTAAATCAAGATATCTTATATAAAATGCTTAGTTATAACTTTTCGCAGATTATTTAGATCACGGCTGTTCAATTTCAAGTACCTTTTAATAAAGTGGAATTTGGGTGGCCTCATTATACAATACTCCGTATCCAACTTTATCAGTGAGTTTTAATAAGTATGGTATACAAAGAAAAAACGGGTTAGTATTATTATTTTAGTTTATTCAAAATTATCATATTACAATAATGTTAGTGGGAAATTTAAAGATAGTGATTTTTCTTAACTAATGCATCGATATTAATTTTAATATTTGTTAATATAAAAAATTAATTTTTGTAAATTAGAGTAGGACCTAAGTCTCCCAAATTAAGGTATTGTTCTTTTGGCAGCAACTTGTAAAAAGTATAATCAAGTTATAGTTCTTCCTTGGTAAAAATAATCGTCTTCAAATCACACAATATCAGTTGATGGTCTCTGTTTACATTCTCAATTGGAATTGTAAGAAGCTGAGTCCAAAATGAAACCTCTGCAGACTTTTTAAAACCATAAAATCAGTTTTCAAATTATTGTATATGTGTTTTAAATTAGTTAAATTTTGAAGTTCTTCAAAATCCTTCATTTCTTGAAAACGCTTTTCACAACTTAAAAAAATGAAATCTTTTTTTTTTCTTCTAATAAAGACTTGAAAATTGTAATTTTATTTTGTAAATCCATTTATGTGTCCAAATGCATCGACTGTTTTCCTTGAAACCCTAAATTCAATTCATATCTATTAAAAATACAAGGTCTGCTATAGAATTGTGCATCAACTATTTCATTATCCACTTCCTTAGTGTTGGATTCCTCTTAAAGACAAAATAGGAATTTCCTTACGTAGAGCGAAGGATCCTTGCAGAGTCAGCCAATGGGTATCGGTATGAAATTACAAGTCCCCGTAAATAGCGTCGACTTCGGCTAAAAAAATTACAAAATTTCTTGAGTTGATCAAAACACAATTGTTCCCTTTAACAACAAAGTAATACAGGACAGTATATCTTGTTTTGTGTCACTTGTAAGTCCTGCAAGTCTAATTTCAGCTCCTATCATAGCCATGGCTAAATAAGTAGCAATACAGGAATATTTATCGAAACCTCGTAGTCTGACATCACCTTATTTCCAACTGAAAAAAAATCCGTACCCTTGGTTGAGAGGAATAAGATCAAGCCTTTCCTTTACTACAGTGAAATCGTTCCGAACAGTTCGAATAAAAATTACAATTACTATTACAAAACTACAACTTCCAGCACTACTTCATAAGAAGCAGCCTTACTGTTTTTTAAAAATATTGTTTTTTTTATAATCTGTAATGATAGTCTTTCTTTTGTGTGCGTGAATCTCTTGTCTACTCTTGAAAAGTTCTCTCGTATAACGTATTGTCGTGTCATATTATAATCTTTGTGAGCCGATAGTTGCATACAAATAATATACTAAAGTTCATTATTGTTGTTTGTGATTAAAAGTCTGACTCCCAAAGGTCGTTGTGAACTTGATGTTCATTTGTTATTTTTCTTCTCTACGAATACATGTTTCACCAAGTATTTCATTAAAAAAAGCTTTAGAGTTAGTTCGTACCAGTTTATAATTAGGATATTTTGATTAATTATAGTTATTAAATGTTATAAATTAGAATATTTATTAAATGTATTGCAGCGTTTTTAACTCTTCTCGTTCCGCTTGATTCAACATTCTTATATGAATAAGCGTGGCTTCACGAATCCCCAAGTGGATCGAGCAAGATAGTTCTGATTTCGAGTTTAACTGGAAATCGGTCCAATCTTTTTAGAATTCCAATTCTAAATAGGAATTGGAATAATCTACCTCTATCACCCTCAAACATTCGAGAAACCAATCTGGTATATAAGAACAGCTGGGATTCGAGAGCTCGGTCAGACGATACTCATGTATATATGAACAACTGAAACTCGAACTGTATTGCCACATTTCCAGTTCCAGTTCCGATTCCGATACGACTTTTTATTCGTCAAACGAATACAAATGTGTTTTAGTTATGAAGTATAAAATATCAATAATATCGTAAATATTGTGCGATGAAACATTATTCATTATTTCCCATCAATAATTGAGTTGTCAGTAAATTTAATATTTCTCCTGATAATAAATAAAATAGTGTAATTTATAACATTTAAATCCAAATAAAATTTTTAAAGTGTATAGTTCATATTATATTACTACCAGATATATGCACTAATATTATATATCTATAAAAATTATAACTAACTTTTAATGTTCAGTAGATATAATATTATTTTTAAAAGGTTAATATAATATACTATATTAACATTTTAAATATAAGTTAATTTTATACTATAATTTTCAGAAGTTAGGAAATCAAATTAAACACAAACTTATAGCAAATGAAAATTATATTGATATATGATGAAACTATGAATTCAAATTTTATTTGTTAATTAAATTAAATAAATGCAGATTGAAATTACACATTCTGCAAAAATTTTTTTAATTAGCTTTATTGGCAACAGAAATGTATTTTTAAGCTTCAATATTTTTCAGTGGTTAAATTTTCGAATGCTTTTAATTTTGTTTTCTTGTAAAAGCTTTTTATCAATTCCTTCGAATAAAAAACAACTGTCCTCTTCCCATAAAAAAGAATAAAAACTTTCTATTTCGATCTTTGAACAATGTTGAGAAAAAAGGAGACAAAATATAAATTCCCACATTCTGCTCCCATCTAAAAGTATTTTCGCCAAGTAAGCTTCAAAAGGTTGCTAGGAAATGTGCGAATTTAGGAGATCGCCAAATAATGGTCGCCAAAACATCAATCATCATTTCTAATACAAGAACAGTGAGCTTGAAGAAACTTTGTGCAAAACAATATCTAAAAGCAAAAGTGCATTGCTTTTAGTTCAAAATGACTTTATTGGTTTTTCATCCTGAATTCAATTTACTTTTTCTTTTTATGTAATATTTCGATGTTTCTATTTACTTTTTGTTGTTGTCGTAAGAAATGTTCAGCACAATAAATATATACTTTCTTTGTTTCGATGTTATATTTTAACCATTTTTTAAAATACTAACGAAAGAGAAATACTTTTGACTTATACTTCTTTAAAAGTCATATCATCTTATTCAAATATCATACATATTTTAAAAAAAATTGCGAAATTTTATGAATAGAACTCGATGAATAGACTAGAATGAATTAACTCGATGTAAAGTAAGAAAACATATTTTAAATAAACATAAATGAAAATAAATAGTTATTTAGAAACCAGAAAATATTGTAGAACAGCTTTCATATATATATATATATATATATATATATATATATATATATATATATATATATATATATATATATATATATGTATGTACATATATGATTTGACGGTGAATTTCCATTTTAAAAACGTTTCAAATATTCATGTTTCTTATTACTGATTTGGAGTTTACGAGTGTAAATTATATGAATTTTTGTAAAAATTCCAACAAAAGCACAAAATAAAAATAGTAAATCGATTACTTTTAGAAATATAGCAGAAATATTTTTTTGATAAAAAATACAAATGAGATAACAATTCGTATCTAGAATGAAGATTTATTTGTAATTTGTAATTCGTAACCGAGTCTCGTTTTAAACATTCATATCACATTAGCATCAGAATATTTTGTTTTCCTTACAATGAATTTTTAATATAAGTCCGGTTAATATTTTCACGTTTATCATTTCTTATTCGAATAACAAACCTGACTTTTTTTGGAATTTATCCTTTATTTATAAAACAGTTTTATATTTGACAAACAAAATATAATTTTTAGTTCACTTACATAAAAAAAGTTATGTGGTGTGAATAACTATTATAAGAAATGAAGTTTCAGTCAAAATTAGGTATTCATTAGTTATAATCTGGCCATTAGCTTTTAACTCTATAAAGTTTTTGTGAAATTATTTATCATACATTGCAATTTCTGACATTTTTTAATCCTATTTCAAAATTTTAACAAATGTAGTTTTTTAAAAATATTTTTACCACTCCAAAACTATTTTAATATTTTTGCAATTTTATGATGAAAGCAGTCATGGAAAAAAGGTATAGAAATGTAAATAAATCAATTTGCATTAGTAGAAAAAAAATCTCATTCTCTGGTGATTTAGTATTTAGAAATTACTAATATATATTTATTATGCAAACTTTATCTATGACAGTAATGAAAATCTTTGATTGTAAAAATTTAAAGAAAAAAACTGTATATATCTAAATAAAAGTTATAATGTTATCCTGGCAAAAATAATTCGGAGACACAAAAGATTGGGCAAGAAAGAGAAAACAGATAAAAAAATTTCTTAGACTTAGAGCATGTCATTAATTTTAGATAGGCTACTAACTTAATGCAGATAAAATCGATCTTAATTCAAATAAAATCGGAATTTGCTCTGATTGAAAATCAGCGTTTCAATTTTTGCAAATAGAATACTAAATATTTTAAAATTTGAATAGTTTACAAGGAAAACCTTCAAGTTTTTAGCTGCTTATATTTATTTAAATTAATTGCATTTTATAATATGGTATTGTTATGGCTATTTAAAAATATTAATTTAATTTACTCAGGACCTAAAAAATTATTTCTTTCTATTAATTTGATATAGTGCTTATTCTTATGCAATCAAATTTATCATCAGTTTATCTGTCAAGTCTATTATTATTTAATAAATGAAATCAAACAAAAAAAAATCGCATTAAAACTTAGCAGAAAATTTTGATTTCATTTTTAACAGAAATTATTCTTAAATATTCTTTTACAATATTTACATTTAAAGTACCACTTCAACATAAAATTGATTTGTCAAGAAGGATCGAAAGTTTTAAAAAAATTTCAATGAAAAGATGTAGAATGAAAAGATTAATTTCAATACGAATTTGTTTCAAATCATACAGAATAGATTGATGTCGATTCATGAGGCTGCATATAATTGATGAGTGTATATAATTGATATTCCCTATCCAATAGGGAAGATGCGCGCTTAATTCCCTTTTTAGGGATTATTTTAGTTACGTTGCCACAACGTTTGCCTGTGAAATTATTCTTTCCGATTGTATTTGACCGGCTGGATATCACATCCATCTCTTTCTAAGGAATGTTCGATGTGTAGACGGAGGATTTTGAGTGTACCATTTTCACTTACTTCTATTAGAGTTTTCCTTTATTATTATTTTTAAAATTTAGAATGGTTTAAATTTTTTCTGAAATATCCTTCACAAAATGAAGTACAGATTATTTTATTATGATGCCTTTTAATAAAAAGAAAACTTAAGAATGAGTGTCTGAAGGCCACTAAAATAATAAAAGTATATTGTTAAAACAATCTAATAATTTATGTTTAGAATGAAAAGAAGTAAATTTTCGTTTGAAGACTTATTAAGTAAAAAAGAAAGCGTCCAATTAAAATGACACAGCAGAAGTAAATAAATAACACAGTGAAAGAAAAACCTAAGAAGAGCCAAAATAACAAACTCATACAAAAGGAACATAAAATAACATCTTTATCGAAACCACTGGAAAACAATGAAAATTTGAATTCTTATTCTGTAGTGTGAAATCGAAATAAACAGCTTTAGCAAGTGACCAAGAAATTATCATTATATGTTCATCAAATACCTACATTATGATTCAAATACTTATAATACATTATAAATATTAAATTTATTAGCAAATTAAATTTATATATTTTATTACAAAAATGTATTCCTGTAAATAACTTATGGTTAACTAATTCACTTTAATAATTTCATCTTAAAAAACGTATAATAACATAATCATAATTTTTCTTATTTTATTTTAGATGAAGAATGACCCTAATAATTCACACAACATTCATTTGGTTTAATAATTTATCATACTGTTGCACTTAGTTCTCATTTTCATGACACAATTTCTTAGACAAATGGATTTCAAATTATTCACGCAAAAACCATAAGAATGTAAAATAAAATGTTTCAGAAAAACTCTATTTAATAATGATCAGTGGATTGTTTATCTATTTTCCTCTTGCATTCTGAGAGAAATTATTTTTCTCGACGTTACATCTAATATAAACCAGAATGTAAGTTAGGACCAATATCTGGAGGTGCTTAAAATTAATGGTTTTGTTTCATGAAAGAACGGTAATGAATGACTTAGCTTCTAATAATGTTTTCTACCCCATTTGGCCCAAATTTTGTGTATTTTTAAAAAACATTCATCATACGATTATTATTTTTAAAATTTTTTACTAATGTTTTTTAACAAGCACGGCAAATACTGCTTACAAGAAGATCTGCTTTATAAAATCACTAATTTCATTTTGTAGAATTTTTTAAAAAAAAAAATTCAGTAAGTAAGCATACTTATTAGGAATTTCTTGAATATTTAAAAAAATGTTCTAAATACTTATAATCATTAATCAATTTATAAGTTTTAAACTAGATTCATTAATAGAAAGATGATAAATCTGGAATTTCGAGAAAGAGTGTTGTTCGTATGAAAAATCTTGAGTAATGAACCAAATTTATATAAAAATGATTATATTAGCATCATTTAAATACTCTTTATTTTAAGGAATATTTAGGTTTCACTATTAAATTGAAGGAAGTTTCAGAAGATTTAATTTGAAATGTTCTTTATTAATCCTCATCATGAAATATTTATAGTATGTGTATGCGCATTTGCTATAATGTAAAATATAATCTTAAACTAGCATTTACCCTTAACGTTACTTCTTAAATATTCCATATTTTGAGAACAAATATTTAAAATTAAAATATTGCGTGCATCCATTTTTCTACCAGAATGCCATTTATCTAGCAATCATTTATAGCCGAATTTGTTATAGCAGATTTCATCTTGAATAAATTATAAAACTAACTTCTACAGAGATAAAATCATATATTTAAATCGAGACATAACTGAATGTAGATGCAGATAGTGTTTATCGGGCTTACATAGGAGATTTTTGAATATTTCCTCTAATACATTGATGTTTCTTCAAAAATTCCTCATGATATAGATGTTATAAATAATTATAATACGCTGTGCACGATTGAAAAATTCTTTAGTACCATTTTGGACTCTAATGCTTCCCTGTTTTAAATCAATCTTACAACCTGCACAGAATTCATATCAAAACCTTAAATTAATTACATTAATTGTAATAGTTGTGTAAATTTGGCATTCTGCTGAAAATGGATAATTCGATAAAAATTTAGAGGAAAAAGAAATTAATGCTAAAATAAAATTTATTTTAATTTCTATTTCTTTATAAGCGTTATAAGGACCACTTTATACTAATTTATAAAAATAACTTTTAATTATTCTTATAGGTAAAAATTCAAGTAATATAACAAAAATGGAAATTTTATATCCTAATTAAATATCTAAACGTTTACAAAGCAAAACGAATGAAAAAATAGAATACTAAATTGGAAAAATATACTTCAAAATGATCCATGGCGAAAAGTGGCGATTTTTTTCCACCAAGTGTATTTTGGGGTACGTTTGAAGAAATAAAGTGGAGTTGAAAACATGATGACATGAATCAAAGTAAAATAATTAAATAAATATTACAAGTGCTTTATATAAAAGGTGAAAAAAGGAATTTTTAAAAGTAACAACTATATTTATCATCAAGAAGTTTAATTTGACATATTTTTCTCGATAAACTAAATTTTGTAACGTGTTTTCGAGAGTGTTTAAAACAAAATTGCATCAAAAACATATGCAATATCTCACAATTAAAAGAATTGCAAAAATTTTACAAATTTGTGTAAGCGTAATTATATTTTTTCAAAAAAATAAATTGCATCAGAGAATCTAAAGAAATGTGCACAGTAAAAATGAAACATGGATTTGTCAAATTTACCAAAACAAAAATGAGATCTTGAATGTCAAAAATACTAAGGATGTCAGAAATAAATCAACATCGCTTATAATATGGCACCAAATTGACACGAAACTGAGGAACACTCTGAAGCAAAGTTCACCTTTTTTATTTAGTAGAAAAAATTGTAAAAATTTATTTTCATAAATAAGATATATCTTGAACAAATAATGTTTAATTTCAAAGATGGCTTAAGCAAGCCCTGACGAGTAGAATATCGCATATTATATTCTTGTAGTTATCAACTATGACATTATTTATTCATTATCTTATCATATAAAAGATAAATTTTCATTCTCCAAAATTATAAATATCAAACTTGACAAGTGGCTCTGCAGGTTTTAAATTATTGATTCCCAGGAAAATGGAAAATGTACAGAATAAATCCTTTAAGTACATTGTCACGGCATGAAACCTTTAAATGAATAAATTAAATGAAAAAGTTACGATGAACAAATAAAATGAATGAAAGAAAATAATTCAGAACACAAAACACTTTTTTGTTTTATAAAATCTTAACGTTGTATTATAATACAAGCATAAATAACTAAAGTAGAAAATATTTTTCAAAAGTTAATGTTGTTTTTATAAAGTGTTAGAAAATATAAATGTCTTTACGTGAAAAAATTAGGAACACAGGATCTATGAAAGAAAAAACTTTATTTAAAAATATTTATTACAAAATTTTCTTTCATATGAATATATTAAACATTCGGAAATTGGTTTATGTGTATATTGTACTTCTGTTTTAGTTATATTAAACAATACATTTATGTGAACTTAGCACTTTCCTATTTAATAACGTCTACTCTGAGTACATAATGCATACGATTTCACTGCTGATTGTGAAACGCATGGAACCAGATTTAAAATTTGGAAAACTCCTCACTAAAGAGGATCACAACCTTTCTTAATGTGACAGAAAAATGCATCACATTTAAAGACTTGCAATGACATAGATAAGTATTCAGTCGCATAGGTATTTTAATCCTTTATCAGCGCAAAATAGATTTACGAGTTCCAATATGAAATCCTTTAAAAATATCAAAAGAAGTTTCATAATTCTCACATGGTTATTATATTTAATTTTATAATGGAATTCTTCAAAACAATGGTTCTAAACAAGTTATGGTAATAATTACTGAATACTATTTATTTCGGACATATAATATGCTGAATTTACTAAAAGTTAACTACAGTCATTTAAGACAGTATAATTATGACAAAAAATTCGCATGTTTCAGATTTTTTACAGCCGTAAAAAGAAACTGAAAAATTAAATTAAAGTTTTAAAGCATTAAAGTTGGGTAATTTGTATTTCGTTTTTAGATATTAACTAACTGTGTCATTTTAGTGAACCATAGTGCCAGTTTGAAATGTTTAAGATTTTGAAAAATTTAAAAATCAAGTTGCTACAACCATGTGATCAGTGTAAAACAATTATAAAACTGTTTGAATAATTAAATTTCTACAACCTAAAGTGAAAGTGATTTTATCAAGTTATATATATTACTTCGAAATGCTCATATTTTTCCTTAATAAAAATTTGTCTTCTCTCATTTTCTTTCTTATCCTTTACAAATATAATTGTAATGGAACATGTAAATTAAAACTAATAAAATGTTTCAATTATTCATCTTTTTAAAGAAAATACAGTGCAAATTCTTTTATCTTGTTTTAGAAATCAATAAAGTATTCATTCCAAAAGTTGTAATTTTTCTATTGAATATTTAACAAATTGAATATTATTTTCAAAGGTTTTATTTATTTTTTTGAAATATATATACATATATTCACATTGATTTTAAGTAACACAGAAATGAAATGGAAAATTTAATAAAAATGGCCTTTTTGTGATTTATTCACTTTTTTTTCACTCGTACTCGAAATTCATACTTACTAAATAAAGGATAACTGCGCATTCGCTTGGAGCATTTTCCTTTTCTTAATAAGAAGTAGTATTATTTTGGATATATTTACTAAGAAGTAATGTTATGGATATCCTCGATGACTATTCTTTTATAATTCTTAACATTTTCAGATGATTTTATAATTTCAAAGAAATATTCTTCTTATAACAAGAAATTTATTTTATATTAAGTACTATTGTTATTTTTCAGAATTTTGTAAAAATAGTTATAATTTTGTTAAAAAAAAAGAGTGCATTTGGTATTCAATTTCCTTAAGGTCATTCCATTGACGATTAGAGGACTTGGAATCTACACTCATGCCACAAATTAAGGATACTTCAGAATCACACAGAAATTAAATTCTAAAATAAAAATTCCACATGTAGAATTATCACACACATCTTGAAGAATAATATGTAAATTATAAGAAACCGCCAAATGATGCCGATAGTACGTCACAATGACGAGAGTATAAGAGAGGGATATATAAGAAATAGTTGCAAAGAAGTAAAATTGTTCAAAGGCATTTTAAAAGACTTTCAGTGCAATGGCCTCATAGTTATGGCACAAAAGCAGCATTTGGATGATGTTTAACGTGGTAGAATTATCTGCCATCTGGAATGTGGACGTACCTAGCTGGAAGCATCCGAGGAACTTGAAATCTCCCAGAGTGTCATCTCCAGACTTTGGCAACGGTTCCAATATTATGGTAATGTGAGTAGACGCTATACGCACCGAACGAGGACCAGTATTTGGCAGTTACTGCCAAAATAAAGATATGGAACACAGCATCAGACCTGTCTTGTCAGTTCTCTTCAGCTACCGGCACGACCGTTTCAAGGCAGACCATGTACAGACGCTTAGGGCACATTCGTATATATGCTCGTAAGCCTGTCAGATGTGTTCCACTTACTGGAACTCACTTTCGCCTGTGGTTAGCCTGGAGTAAGGAGCATGCATTGTGCACAACATAACAGTGGTCTTTTGTGATGTTTTCCGACGAGTACAGGCTCAGCTTTCAGTCTGATTTCTCGCTGGACTTTCATATGGAGAGGGCCAGGTACCCGTTACCACCAAGAGAACACCACTGAACGACACGGTTACGGTGGTACAGGATTGCTCATTTGGGGAGGGATTATTCTGGGTTCCGGAATTTACCTGCATGTTCAGAATGTAACCATGACAGGCCATATCTATCGGGATGCCATTCGGGAACAACATGTACGCTTGTTTTGTGGCGCCATGGGTGAAGAATTTCTGTTTATGGATGACAACGCCCGTGCTCAGCGTGCAAAAATTGTAGACGAATGCCTTCAATCGGAGGATACCACCCGTATGGAATGAGCAGCATACTCACCGGACTTGAATCCAATAGAGCATATATGGGACATGCTTGGCCGATGAATTATAGCCCATCATCTCCATCCCACATGTCTACCGGAACTTCAGAGAGCATTACTTGATGAGTGGTGTAATATTCCTCAAGATCAGATCGATAATTTGATACTCAATATGCTTAGGCGTTGTATTGCATCTCGTCTAGGGGGCTTACTATGTATTAATCTTTATACCAACCCTGTTATATTGGTGTTTGTAAATAGGTTCTTTTCTGAAATTTGCTTCAGGGAATAAAAATTGCAACTTTTATTAATGGTGTCAAACATATAGCATCTTTTTTTAAAACCCTTTCTACCTTTAGTTTAATAAATAGACTTTACAAAGAAGTGACATTTGTTTTGCTTCTGTCTCTTTCTTTGCCTGAACTTGCATTATCCTTTATTTATGGACACGAGTGTAATATAGTGATCCGATTACTAAAATTATTAGAAAAAAATATTTTAAGGGACTGCTTGCCGAAAATTGGCAATTTGTTTTCATTCTTGTTTGAGGAAACTAAATGACACTGAAAACATATAATAGATGAACCAGAAATAAACGAATATTGCTAGCAATATAGCACCATATTGGCGAGAAATAGAGCGATAACCTAAAGTATAGACTATTGAAAACATTAATAACCAGTTGATAATAAATTTAAATTCTAAATTAAAGCAACTTTAATTCTATCACCTTTACTTATCAGTTTCAATAATCTATAATATGTGAAATTATAGTTATTAACAAATGGTCATATAAAAAAATACACAATTATTTGATTACGGGAAATAACTGCCTTATTTTCAAAAATATTGATTCGAACAGGATATTATATTCTGTGTTATAATTGAATGCAATGATTTCGGTAAAAGTATTTGTTGTTTAAAATACATAAGTTAAGTTATCCCTCTACGTTCGAGCTAACTTTTTCTTAAAAGTTAATTTTATTTCATCTTGTTTTCTCTCTAAATTATGCAATAAAATCATAAAATTAGCAAAAATTTTAATCACATATATTTCGGGAATTGATAATTTTTTATTAAATTTTAGAGACATTTTAACAACGGATAACATTTTACAGAAAATTGCAATGCATCAACCTTAATTTAAATTTGTCATAAGATGTGATCACTTTTTTGAAACTAAACGAAATTTTAGAAACATACTGATAGATAAAGAAAATATTAAAAATATATGGCAATGTGTGTATTAAAAATGTACGGCAATGTGTAAAATAGCTGTGAATGATAAAATGTTTTCATATATATTAAGCGTTTTGCTTCATTTCATAGATATTAATACTTAATACATGCAAATTTAATCTCGTACAAATATCTTCATTTTTACTTGAGATAACATGTTTGGAGATTTTCTAAAAAATAAGTTTCGAGAGAAGTGATCTTCTTCTTCTTCTTAAAATTGAGTTTGTATGTCATTGGGCACCTCTTCTTTTATCAGCATTTTGTACCATTAACTCCAAAGCCCAATGTTTCCTAGTTCCAGTTGCTCGGGTCACCCACTTTACTAATAAAGTCCGATAACTCTTTAATGGAGTCTAGGTGTAACTCTCTAGTATGGATGAAGCCTAAAGAAGTTAATCTAGGGAGGGCAAGAGCCTCACATTCGTAAATGACATGCTCTGCCGTTTCCTCTTGCATATGACATTTCCAGCAGATAAGGTCTTGCTGAAATAGTCCCATCTGGTCAGAAAGTCAGTCATGCTAGGAATAGCTTCCTGACTTTCACCAGAAGAAGATGGTTTGGAGGTCATTTCTACCTCAAGTGAAGGATTCATTACTGCCCCTTTACAAGATTGCCTCTGAGTTCCCTTGTCTTTTTCAGCAAGGTCTACTTTAGAGGCTTCACCTGCAGATGCAGAAAGGTTTGTTACTTCTTGTGTCTTTTCAGCCACAAGATAACAATTAAAAAGCTCAGGTAATATAAGTCCACCCAGCATTGCCTGAGTTACTGGGCAAGGCAAATTACTCTAGAAGTTCGCCAAGCAACTAGAGGCTCCGTTAAGACACCAATACCGCGGTGCCAATTAGCCCTAGGCACGGATCGCATAACACCAGGGTTTACGGGAGCTTGTTCGCGGCCTCTGATTCTATATTCAAGGCTATCCTGTAATTCCTACAGGATATTCGGCTATCCACCACTTGTCGACGCGCCTGGTGGCTGTGCTCAAGCCCCAGGAAGGTACACGTACCCCCTGGTTCCAGGGAGAGAAGTGATAATTTCACCTTGTGGTGGAAGCGATGTTTCCACTTATTTCCAAACGTATAAACCAAATAACGACCTCTCACTTATGGCTATCAATCAGCACATTATAAGAAAATATATAAATTAAAAATATAGTAAAAAATTTAAATAACACTTTTCCTAATGAATTCCAGTTTGAAAATGCAACTTCCTTCTTCATTTACCAAAAAACGACGTATTTTAAACTTGTAACTTAATTTCTGTTAGATATACAGTAAAACGAAAAACTATTTTGCTAACTGTAAAGTTATGAATACAAGAATCACAAATAAAAAAAGTGACACATGTAGTCGAAATTCAACTTTTCAGTGAAGGCGAATGCCTAAAACAGAGCAGAAAAGTAATTTTTCAATATATTTTCAAACTTTTATTAATTTAAATGACATAATGCGTATTAACTCCAAAAATTTAAAATTTTTTTTACACCATCAAATGTGTTTTTTGTGTTTGAAAATATTTTCCCTTCTTAAGAGATTTTTAGTCTTAATTTAACATTAAATGTCACCCCAGAAAAACGCAACAAAGAAACTTAATTTTAGTTAGAAAAGATTCAAGTACACTATTTCTTGGAATTTTTCTTTTTTAATAAAACTTTAATTAAATTTTAACATTTTGATTAAAGTTATTCAAAACATAAAATTCAATTAACGAAAGCTATGTTAAAAGAACAGATCACACAAATCATATTTGTATTTTTTTAGAATTAAATTTTATACAAATAATCCTTAAAAATTACAATTTAGCAAATATATCCCTAGGTAAATAAAAACAATGCAGCAGCTATATTAGTTATTCTAACCTACAAAATGATTAGAGTTTAAATATTTATTCCAATTAAATCATTAATATATTTTCCCACATTTACACACAATTATAATTTATATAAGCATACAGTATTTTGAGAGTTCCTATTTATACGCGCACACATACATACATGCATATAAATATATTTTGACATTTATCAGCGTAGTTTAACGAAACTTATATTCTATTATATAAAATATTAGAATCCTTAAATATTTCAATCTGTAAATATCAATAATAAAAAGTAAACAAATAAAAGATGTATTTCTTTATATTTATTGTTAAATGAGAATATTTAAACTTTAAAACGTTTAGTTTTTTTACAAATTCTAGTCACAGAGTTTCATTAGTTGATTAAATTCTTAAAAACGAAGTATGTATCAAATTTCAATTTTTAAATATTAGAAGTTTTGATTATTTAACTTGAATACTTATCATGCTTTGTTAAGGAAACTTTCACCTTTATTGAAAAGTAAATAAAACTCCGATGAAAACTTTTATTTGGAATTGATCTTTAATATTTAAATGTTTGAACACAATATTATAATTAATTTTGTTAAATTTAAATTAGCGTGTTAATATCCCTCCCTCCCTTTCTCTCTCTCTCTCTCTCTCTATATATATATATATATAAATAAATAAATAAATTAAATAAATAAATAAATATATATATATATATATATGTATATATATATATATATATATATATATATATATATATATATATATATATATATATATATATATATATATATATATATATATATATATATATATATATATATATATATATATATATATATATATATATATATATATATATATATATATATATATATATATATATATATATATATATATATATATATATATATATATATATATGTAACAGATCCATAATAACTATACTGACGATAGATGGCGTTACTGGCCAATACAAAATATTCTATATACAATAGAATTAGACTGTGAGGAATGGAAGCCGAACCATCCGGTTCGTAAATATTTCCGTGTTTATAGTGTGCAGGTACTATGTAACCTTATTATTAACCAAATGTTTTTTTTGTAACTATTATTATTTTTTTATCATGTGTAATGTCGTAATAAATATAATATTTTTTTCTGCATAATTCTAACTCCATTTTCTTACGTCCCCTACAAAATGGCGCTCCAACTAGTGGCCCTTCCCACTGTTTTCTATTTAATTAGTTTTGAGTTATAGCTATATTAATTTGTTAGTTATAATTTCACATCGGAATTTCCCTGATTATGTGTTCATCCGGAATTTATTCCATTTGTGAGTTTTTCTGAGTCGTTCTTTTTCATCCAGAAACGGAACATAGGTATTTCATATCGGAATTTCACCAAGATATATCGTTTTCATCCAGAAAACAGGTAAGTTTATTTTGTTCTAACAAATTTCATTATCATCTTTATAATGTGTGCATGTTGTAATAATAGCATGTTTTGTATTAAAACTAATCCAAATAACATAACTTTTGTTTTGTAGTATTAGTTCCTTATAACTTCTGTTTTGATTAAATTTTGTTCAGACGTGTGCATGAATGTTATAAGTTTCGTCCACTAATAGTGCATGTATTTGATATATATTTTCTGCACGTCAATTTGCATGTATAGTGGAATTTTATCTTTTGAAATGTATAATGTGTTCAGTAAAATTCTTGAATTTAAACTGTTTATATTATAAAACAGAAGTGACTCAAAACGCTGTTCTATATTGTTCTAAAAGGATAAAATCGAAAGAAATCGATTGATTTTTTTATTCTCTTAAATTAGAATAAGCTTTTGATATTGCATATTTAAATTAAAAACTGATTATCTTTGTTTATTTTCATTGAAAGAATTCAGTTAGAATAATTTCTTTGCATAAAAAGAGTCAATGTTCTGTCTAGACAAAAGTATGGAAGTCGAAGTAATGGCTCCATGAATGTTGGTTTTGATAAAAATAAGTAAATATTTCATTTGTTTATTTTTAAATCACAGTGTCTTATATTCGAAAGAAAATTTAAATTTTTTTATCTATGAGGAATCTGTTAAGTTTTAAAACGAAAACAAAATAAAATATAAGAATAATATTTCTGTTGTGTTCTATTCTATTTCTGTTCTATTTTGTTTTTACTCTTGATATCTTAAAAATTTTTATTTCTTTTGAAAGAAAATAATACTTAGTAGAATTTTGTATTTTATGACATAGCTTAAATAAGATATTAGAAATAAATGTTTTGTATATATCTGTTTATTTTGAGCATTGTCTATGAGTATATTATAGTTTAAAATTTTTCAAGATATGGGTTTTATTAAATAAAGTATAAGAACATTAAATATTTATACATTGAAAATAATTTGCTTATAAGTTAGTAATTATTAAACTTATGATGTGAAATTGTTTATCAAGTGAAATGCAGAAATTAATTTTTGAATTTATTTAAAAAATTGTAAAAAATAAAATTGTCATTATTTTTAGAAATAATTTTGTTTTCATTCAGAACAAAAATTGTGTATTATTTGTTTAATTATTATGGAACTTATTCATTAATTGAATAGTAATTGAAGTTGTTAGAAGATATTGCTTATTATTCATATTTATTCCTTTCTTTTTTTTAAAAAAAATAACTTTAGTTATTATCATAACTTTTGGTTTGTAATTTAATTTGAAATTATAATTTCAACATATATTTACTAGTTTTCTGTATTGTTTCTAGTCTTAGAATGTGATAAATGTGAAAAATATTTTAAAATTATATTATTGTTGAAATGTAATTAAAAAACATGTGTTTGATTAATTTAACAACTAGTATTTAATTAATGTTGCTTAAGAAGTGTTTAACAAAACTTGTTTAATTGATTAAATTAATTTAAATAATAAGGTTTAAAATTAGAACTCTTGAGATCAAGAATGGCTTTCCTTTACCGTGCCCGAAAAGAAGATTTAAGGACCTTAGCCGACGAGCGTGGTTTGGTAGTGGGAGATAATTTAAAAATAGTCCAATTAACAGATCTCATTAGCAAAGCTCCTAATTATGATGAAACTGTGGTCAAATGTATGCTTCAAGCAATCACTGAAGAGCGAGTTGCGAAAGAAACCGCAGCTTTAAGAGAATCCGAAATAGCTGATGCGAAGGAAAAATTTGAGAAAGAGCAAAAATATGAACTGGAGAAACTCCAGCTTCAAATTGAATCTCAGCGTTTGGCAAGCATAGATCCTCTATCGTCAACTGGTCCCTCGGTAGCACACCAGAAGCTGGATTTTAGTAATTTCAGCACTCTTTTGCCAAATTTCGATCCGAAAAAAGAAGAATTAGGTACATTCTTCACAGTTTTCGAAAGACAAGTTAAATTTATGGAATTACCTGAATCTTCATGGATTCCTTACTTAATAGGCACCCTGCCATCTGACATTGCAGCTCTCATAGTTCGAGAATCTGAAGAAACACAAGATTATGCGAAAGTAAAGGAACTACTTCTGAAAAGATTTAAATTGTCTGGAGATCGATTCAGACAACTTTTCGCTCAACACAAAAAAGACCCAGAGAAAACATGGAGAGACTTCTTCTTTGATCTGTCTAGCTATTTTGATGGCTGGCTTGAAGAACTTAAGGTTCAGGATTTTGAAAAGTTAAAACAACTTATTATTGCAGACCAAATCAAGAAGAAAGTTCCCCCTGATGTTAAAGAACATTTTATCGATATTTGGTCTGAATTTATTTCTCCGGTTGATCTCGTTGAGAAGCTTGATGCTTACGAAAGTGTCCGGTGTGGTGTAAAGAAATCTCTCCTTCCAATACAACAAAAGAAGCAGTTTCCCCTTAAACACTTTACCCAAGAAAGAAAACCTCGACATGAAAGAAATGAGAATCTTAAGAAAGAGTCAAGCGAAGTTGCCTGTTATGGATGTGGCAGTCCAGGAGTTATTAAACCAAACTGTCCTTCCTGTAAAGGAAAGAGAAAGAAAACTTCTGGTACTTTTAGTAGTGTTATTCTCCAATCGGCTTCTAGTGCACCCGCACAGATAGCAACGTTAAGAGTAACTATCAATGGAGTCATGGGTACCGCTTGCGCAGACACTGCTGCAACCCACTCAATCGCAGGAGAAACACTTTACCACATCCTGCAGAAACAAGGTGCAATCTTTGCCTCCAGTACACTACTAATGTCTTTAGCAGATGGTAGTAAAATAAAAAGAGAAGTTCACACAACAAAGGTAAAAATTCGTCTTGGAGGCCGTACGTTGCCTTTGAACCTTGTTGCCATCCCTGAGGCAAAAGGAAACAACACCCTGTTGGGAATGGACTTTTTGAATTCGGCTGGGATTGTGTTAAATTTGAAACGGAACATTTGGTTTTTCAATGATCAACCCAAACGACACTTTTTCTTTGAAGAGCCGATGCCAGCTCTTTGTGGGTCGCTACAAACAAATGCTTCCCAAACGGTTGCACCGCTAACTGTGAGTGAAAAAGGTGGTACTGTTGAAGATGAAACATTCCATTTGACTCCCACCCGGGAAAAGAAATTAAAGAATCATCCTCATCAACTGCGTGAAGATGAAGGCATTCACCTGACTGCTAAACAGAGAATTGAACTAAATGAACTCTTATCCCAGTATGAAACTATCTTCAGTCCAGGGGGAGAGGCAACCCCATTTATTGAACATTACATTGATACGCAGAACCATCCTCCGGTTTCTGTTCCTCCGTATCGAGTGTCTCCAGCTAGGAAAGAAATCATGCAAAATGAAATTGATAGACTCTTAAATGAAGGAATTATTGAGCCTTGCGAATCTCCGTACGCAGCGCCTGTTGTGCTCATCCCTAAGCCAAATGGTGCTTATAGATTCTGTGTGGATTACAGAAAATTGAATGCCATCACGAAGACAGACTCTTACCCTCTTCCACGCATAGATGATTTACTTCAAGAAGCTAAACAAACTCGTTATATGTCGACCATCGACCTTAAAGCTGGTTATCACCAGGTAAATGTGGCTGCTATGGATAGAGACAAAACTGCATTTATCTGTCCGTTCGGGACATATCGTTTCATACGAATGCCATTTGGATTGAAAAATGCCCCAGCGACCTTTCAGAGACTGATAGACAAATTCCGAAGTGGTCTTGGTGATATTTTCCTTCGTTCCTACCTTGATGACATTATAGTTCTATCAGAGTCATTTCAGGAACATTTAGAAAATTTAAGAGACATTTTTCAACGACTTGAGTTATTCAAATTAACAGCTAACCGAGAAAAATGCAATTTTGCATGTTCAAAGATTAAATATCTTGGGCATTATATTACCCCTGAAGGTCTAGAGGTTGATCCTGCCAAAACTGCTGCTATCTTGGACATGCCTGAACCCAAAACTGTTAAGCAAGTTCAGTCCTTTCTGCAAACTTGTTCTTGGTACAGGAGGTTCATTCCGAACTTTTCTGAAATAGCCAGACCTCTCAGTAATCTAACCAAGAAATCCTCCTCGTGGTGCTGGAAAGAACAAGAAAAAGCTTCGTTTCAAAAGTTAAAGACATTACTTACTTCACCACCTGTTCTTAAGCAGTGTGATCCGAGTAAACCTTACATCTTGCGCACAGATGCTAGTGGGTATGCCTTAGGTGCTGTCCTCCTCCAAGGAGAATCCCTGGAAGATCAACATCCCATTGAATATGCAAGCCGACTACTAACCAGTGCTGAGCGAAACTACACAACTACAGAGCGTGAAGCCCTTGCAGTTGTTTGGGCTTTAGGAAAATTCAGATGTTATATTGAGGGACAAGAAGTCACAGTTGCCACAGACCATCAGGCGTTACGCTGGCTCATGTCTTTAAAGTCCCCGTCAGGACGACTTGCTCGTTGGGCTCTTCAACTCCAAGAGTTCAACCTCCGTATCGAGTACGTTCCTGGTAAAAGCAACGTGGTAGCTGACATGTTATCTCGCCCACCCTGTCACCAAGGAGATGACCCATGCGAGATATGTTCTGTGACTGTTAACCAACCCACTGTTGTTTCAGTAGATTTTCCTACCAAAAGTCCTAAAGAAATCAGAGACAGCCAACTTCAAGATGAAAATCTGAAGAAAATAATAAATACCTTGGAAGCAGTCGACTTGACTGAGGAATACAGAAACTGGACGGAAAAAGGGTTTTTGATGAACAGAGGTGTCCTGTACAAATATGCACCTGATTCAGGGTCTGATGAGGCTCAGCTTGTCATTCCAGAAGATGCAAGAGAGCAGATTCTTAAAATTCATCACGATGATCCCACCGCAGGTCATTACGGTGCTGAAGGCACTTTTGATAGAATTTCTAGAAGGTACTACTGGACTGGCATGCGGAAATACATCACCAATTATGTAAAAGATTGTATAGAATGTATGCGATACAAGCCCTCCAACCAAAAACCTGCTGGTCTGCTGCAGACTCCAGTACCATCCCAAAGGTTTGAGACGTTATCCATTGATTTGTTCGGCCCTCTTCCAGTTAGTCATGGGAAAAAATGGATATTTATACTAGAAGATGTTACTACGAAGTGGATTGAGCTATTTGCCTTAGAAAATGCAACAGCTAAAGAGTGTGCTGTCACTCTTGTAGAAGAAATCTTCATGAGATATGGAATACCACGCAGGATTATTAGCGATAATGGACCACAATTTGTTTCTGCTGTGATGCAGCAACTATGTTATCTCATGAAAATTCATCAATCCTTAACCCCAGTTTACCACCCTCAAGCGAATCCAGTTGAAAGGAAGAACCGTGATTTGAAACCTCGTCTTGCCATATTAGTCAAAAATCGGCATGATAGCTGGTCCGAGAAACTCCCTGCAATTCGATTCGCACTGAACACTTCAAAGTGCAGTTCAACTGGAAAAACTGCAGCTTTTCTCAATTTTGGACGAGAGCTCCGCACAATTGATGATGTTACCAACGACTTTCGTGGTATCATCGAAAACGATAACTTCGTCGTTGAAATGACCCCGTATCTAAAAAGGCTTGAAAGATTTACATCTGAAGCCAAAGAGATCTTTATTGAACAACAAAATAAAAGCAAGGTTTTTGCGGATCAGAGAAGGAGACCAGCTCCTACATATAAATCAGGAGATTTAGTTTTGGTTAGCAAACCAAATTTAAGTAATAAAAGTGCTGGTGTTGCTGCAAAATTTTCGCCTCGTCGCGATGGACCATTTATCATCGTTACTCAAAAATCTCCTGTATCGTATTCTGTGGCAAACACAGATTCTCCAAATATACCAATAGGAGTATACCACACTTCGGCATTGACTCCTTTTCAAGGAAAGAAAACTTCCCCTATCAAAGCTTTGCGCAGAAGAGGTAGGCCAACAAAAATTAACTGTCCTAAAACTCCCACTCCTGCCATAGCTCATGCTCAAGAACAAAACCATTCCAGGAAAACTCCTGCTGACCCCTGGTCGGGACGTCTTCGGGGTCAGAGGGGGAGGTTGTAACAGATCCATAATAACTATACTGACGATAGATGGCGTTACTGGCCAATACAAAATATTCTATATACAATAGAATTAGAAGAGAGAGTAGAGGACTGTGAGGAATGGAAGCCGAACCATCCGGTTCGTAAATATTTCCGTGTTTATAGTGTGCAGGTACTATGTAACCTTATTATTAACCAAATGTTTTCTTTGTAACTATTATTATTTTTTATCATGTGTAATGTCGTAATAAATATAATATTTTTTTCTGCATAATTCTAACTCCATTTTCTTACGTCCCCTACATATATATATATATATATATATATATATATATATATATATATATATATATATATATATATATATATATATATATATATATATATATATATATATATATATATATATATGTGAGATATGCATTCAATACCAGATGACGCATTTCAACATCATGACATCAAGTGGTTTCTGCTTCAACAGCGATCCTGGTGTCAAGGATTAGAAAAGGAATGATAGTTGAGAAAAAGACGACGGTCCAACTAAGACGGTTCCGAAATATAAGATGTTCATATCTTTATTTTGTAATTATAATTGTACATATTTGTAAATAATGCTTAATATAATATTGTTAAAATGCAAATTCGTTGTATTACTATATTAAAACTAATCCACATGGGGGCCCTGGCCAATCATTCTCCTATTTCAAATATGATCTGAAGAGATTTGTTTTCATTCACGCTGAACAAGTTCAAGAGGGCCTGGTTAGGATTTATGACTTTCCTACATTCGCGGCTTTTTGATTCCTACTTCGAAGAAAGGTGAGTCACTCTTATTTTCAACATGTTTTTAAGTGATATAAATGAAGTCGCAATTGCACTAAAGACTGAAAAAAGAGAAAAAATCAAACTTCTTCACAAGCTGTTATTTGGCGAAGAAGGTGATAGATTAAATCGCTATCGAATAAGAAACTTTCATGGTTTTGATTTCAAAAAAGATGACACAAATTTTAAGTCTAAATTAGTTGATACCAAAGCAACTTTTTCTTTAATCGAATTAATTTCGATTGCTAATATTTTGAAAATCGATATTAATGGAACACTACCTGAATTGGCAGAAAGAATTTTATCATTCCTCACTGATTTGGAGTCTCTTCAAGAAAATGTAAAAAATTGTGAAATAACTGATGATGAAACTGAAGTGATTCCAAATTCTACTCAGTCGAATGTGCAAAGCGATAATGTGTATCTTAAGAATGTGCATGATAGTCATGTTTCTGATGCTAATTCTTTTCATACAAGATTGCCTTTTAATTTCAATGATATTGATTATTTAGTTCCTAAGTATACTGGGGATAAAAATGAAAATGTCAAATTATGGCTTCAGAAATTTGAAGCGTTTGCTATATCATTTAGTTTATCAGATATTCAAAAATTTATTTTTGCACAAAGAGCATTAAGTGGAATTGCATTGTTATTTATTAAAAGCGAAAGCAATATTCATTGCTATTCTGAATTGAAAATCGCTTTAATTTCGGAATTTGGTCAACAAATTAATTCAGCAGAAATTCATGACACATTAAATCGTCGAAAAATTAAAGATAAAGAATCAATATTTGAATATTTTTTAATTATGAAAGAAATTGCTAGTCGATCTCTACTCGATGACATGGCTCTAATTCATTATGTTATTCAAGGCATTAATGATTCTCCCCAGAATAAAGCAATCTTGTATGGTGCCACTAATTTAGTAGAATTTAAAACAAAATTAAAAATTTATGAATACATCAAAAAAAGTTGTCAAAAAGTGAAAACTAAAATTCCTGTGGTAGAACAAACAATTAAGAATCAAACTCAAACCAAAATTCAGACTACTCCTATTCGTTGTTTTAACTGTGGAAAAAATGGACATAAATCAATTAATTGTAGAGACAAAAGTAAAGGATTAAAGTGCTTTCGTTGTAATTCTTTTGGGCATAAAGCCAGTGATAATAAATGTTCCACACCAATAGATAATCACAATTCAACAGTTCGTACTCTTAACAATCACATCACTTTTCGACAAGACATGCATAAAATAGTTAAAATTTCAGGTATTTTGATAGATGCTCTTATTGATACCGGAAGCCATGCAACTTTATTACGCGAAGATCTGTATCGTCAAACTGAATTTTCTGAACTGACCGATTCTCAATTAACACTAAATGGATTTGGTAGTTCTAAAGTACAGCCTCTTGGTTCATTTCAGGCAAATATAGAAATCGATAATGATATTTTCTCTACAACAGTTTACGTTATTTCTCAACATCAGATGAGTTTACCCTTAATTATAGGTACAGATATAATTACTCAAGGAACACTAACAGTTAATAAAAATGGTATTTCTTTATGTAAAGCAGAAAATAATAATTTTTTCGTGCATTTAGTTAATGTTGTTGACAACACATCAGACATTGATTTAAATCACATACTTGACAAAAAATGTAAACAAGAAGTAAACAATTTAATTAACAACTACAAACCCAATAAGACGCGAAAAACAGAGATGAAAATGTCTATTATTTTAAAAGATGATATCCCAGTTTGCCAACGAGCACGTCGAATGTCCATACCAGAAAAAGAATTTGTATCCAAACAAATCAATGATTGGTTAAAAGAAGGAATAATTAAACCTTCTTGTAGCGAATACGCTAGTCCAATTGTTTTGGTAAAAAAGAAAGATAATTCTACACGTTTATGTATTGATTTTCGTAAATTAAATAAGAAAATTATTAAAGATCATTATCCATTACCCCTCATTGATGATATATTAGATCAGTTACAAAGTGCAAAAGTATTCACTTCTATTGACTTAAAAAATGGTTTCTTTCATGTGGATATTGACCCTAATTGTACCAAATACACTAGTTTCATTACACATAACGGACAATATGAGTTCCTTAAAGCTCCATTTGGTTTAACAATTAGTCCAGCCGCTTTCAATAGATATTTATCTTGTGTTTTCAGAGAATTAATAGCAGATGGTACTTTAATTATGTACATGGATGATTTTATCATACCGTCTAAAACTGAAGAAGAGGGTCTTATTAAATTGAAACGTGTTCTCGAAACTGCTTCAAATTATGGACTAAATATTAATTTTAAGAAATGCCAATTTTTGCAAAGAAAAATTGAATTTTTAGGCCATGTTATAGAAAACAATACTATTTCATCCTCTCCATCAAAAATAAAAGCAGTAATTAACTTCCCTGAACCCAAAGACGTCAAACACTTGCAATCATTTCTGGGTTTAGCAGGCTACTTTCGAAAATATATTCCAAATTATGCCACTGTTGCCAGACCTCTTAGTGACTTACTAAGAAAGTCTTCTACTTTTGTATTCGGTCCCACCGAAAAGACTGCATTTCTCAAATTAAAGGAATTACTCACAACACATCCTGTTTTGCATTTATTTGTGCCAGGTTCAGAATTAGAGGTACACACAGATGCATCTAAACTTGGATTTGGCGCAGCTCTCCTTCAAAAATCTGATAACGGAAACTTTCACCCAATTTTGTATATGAGCAGAAAAACATCTCCCCAGGAAGAAAAATTACACAGTTATGAACTAGAAGTACTCGCTGTTGTAGAAGCTCTTAAAAAATTCCGCGTATATTTACACGGCACTAAATTTAAAATAGTTACAGACTGTATGGCTTTTCAAAAACAATGGATAAAGCTGAATTAAGCGCAAAAATCGCACGATGGGCTCTTTTGTTACAAGACTTTGACTATGTAATTTCTCATAGGTCAGGTAAACAAATGCAACATATTGATGCTTTAAGTCGTTACCCTGTTATGATTATTTCTCCTGATGATATTACACAGAAGATAATAAAGTCGCAATCTACCGATGAATTTATCATAAATATGAAGAGTGCAGTCGAAAAATCACTTAATTCTGATTTTAGAGTTAAAAACGGCATTTTATACAAATTGATCCAAGATCAAGAACTTTTAGTCGTCCCACAAGCCATGTGCAATCAATTAATTCAACATGCGCATTCTAAAGGTCATTTTTCAGTACAAAAGACTACAGAAATTATTAAAAGAGACTATTATATTCCAAATTTAGATAAGTTAACACAAACTTTCATCGCCAATTGCATCACATGTATCTTGTCTTCCAAAAAATCAGGTAAACCTGAAGGATTCCTCTACCCAATCCCAAAAGGTGACACTCCTCTCGATACATATCACATTGACTTTTTAGGACCCTTGCCATCTACGAACAAAAATTACAAACATTTATTTTCTGTAGTGGACGCTTTTACAAAATTTATTTGGATATATCCTGTTAAATCTACCTCTGCACAAGATGCATTAGATAAGCTAAAATTACAGCAAACAGTTTTTGGTAACCCTCGTCGAATAATCTCAGATAAAGGATCAGCTTTTACCTCCCAAGAATTTCAATCTTATTGTAATGAAGAAGGTATTGAGCACCTACCTATCACGACTGGAGTACCTCGCGGAAACGGACAAATTGAGCGTATGCATCAAACCATAATTGCAGTTTTAACTAAATTATCTATAGACGAACCCACAAAATGGTATAAACATGTGTCTAATGTCCAACGCATAATGAACAGTACTGCCTCACAAACAACAAAATTCTCACCATTCGAATTAATGCTTGGCATTAAAATGCGAAATAAAGATGACATTCACATTAAACAACTACTGGAAGAAGAACATCTTCAATATGTAGTACATGATAAAAAACAATTGCGTAATATTGCTAAAACTAATATTTTACAATATCAAACACAAAGTAAATGTTATTATGATAAACGGAGAAAACCTCCCAAAAAATATCAAACAGGTGATTTAGTCGCTATCCAAAGAACACAGTTCGGACCAGGTTTAAAACTTAAGCTGAAATATTTTGGACCATACAAAATTAAAGCTGTAAAAGGTAATGACAGATATGATGTAGAAAAAGTTGGTAATCATGAAGGTCCCAATACAACATCTTCCTCTGCAGATATAATGAAACCTTGGTCGAAGATGTAAATAATTTTTATCAAACTATTGTCTTGTGTATAATATATATTGTGTCTATTGCTGAACTATTCCTATATATATCGTTATTCCAGAAGAAATTTTCTTATATATATAACCTTTTTCTTTAGCATTATTTCAAGTATTAGAGTATCAATTAAACTATTTTTTCTTGTGCGTTACATCAAGATGTTTGTGACACATTTGCATATGATAAAAATAAGCACGACGGAAGGAAAATGCGAGCAACTGAGAATTAAAAAGACGAAGAAGACGATTCATCAAACAGCTTACGAGGAACATTCAAGAAGTTAAGGCGAATCTTCACAACATTGAAAGCCGTGGCTCCCTCATTTGCTGTTGAATAGATGAAAACACAAAATTCTGTTAGTTATTTTTCTTGCTGGTTGCGCTTTACTCTCTTTCTTTGTATTTTGCAGTTGCTGTTACTCTCGTCGCCAGGAGGACCTGAGCGTTTAGAATGGCCGAGTGTGAGATATGCATTCAACACCAGATGACGCATTTCAACATCATGACATCAAGTGGTTTCTGCTTCAACAGCGATCCTGGTGTCAAGGATTAGAAAAGGAACGATAGTTGAGAAAAAGACGACGGTCCAACTAAGACGGTTCCGAAATATAAGATGTTCATATCTTTATTTTGTAATTATAATTGTACATATTTGTAAATAATGTTTAATATAATATTGTTAAAATGCAAATTCGTTGTATTACTATATTAAAACTAATCCACACACACACACACACACACACACACACACACACACACACACACACACACACACACACACACACACACACACACACACACACACACACACACACACACACACACACACACACACACACACACACACACACACATATATGATGTGTGTGTGTGTGTGTAAATACATGTAATTTTTTTAGACATTAGTTATAAGAATTCATTTACAAACCAAAATAATATTTATACAATAAGATACAATAGTCATTTTTTGATAAGCTAAGTTATTTAAGAAAAAAATGTGACAATTCCTGGGTGTGGAAACAGAACTCAGAGCAGCCAGACTTGTCAGCAGAGACAGCCATGCATGTATACACAGGAATTGGATAATAGACATCGTCATTGTATTGTCTTCCAAGTAGTATTAAGGTATGATATTCTAAATCTATCCCAATGTCTTGAAAATATGGGTCAAACAATGATTGAGAATTTATTGTTTGAATAT
Organism: Latrodectus hesperus; assembly: GCA_037975125.1. Lineage (NCBI taxonomy): Eukaryota > Metazoa > Arthropoda > Arachnida > Araneae > Theridiidae > Latrodectus > Latrodectus hesperus. The sequence continues at coordinate 2,032,239 of CM075860.1, read as the reverse complement.
TTTTAATTAGAAAAACTCAAAAATGGAGCTAAATAGTGCAATTATTTTAAGTATAAAAGAACATCAAATACAAGTAAATAAACCAATAAGCAAGTAATTGTGCTTTTAATATATTTATCCGTTCCATAATCTGTAGATAATCATGGGATTGGGATCTATTGAAATTTTGTTCGATGACAGGATTTCAATCTACTTAAATAGGATGAAACTCAGATTCATGCCCTTATTTCAATTAACTGCAAAAAAGTTACCCAAAAGTTTCCTTTTCATTTATAAAAGTTCTTAGCTTTAATGGTGGATTTAATTTCTAGAAGTTTGAAATGATTAAAAAGGTAGAGTATTTGAAAATTTACTGTAAAATATTGATCAAATTCACTTCATGAGTTTAAATCACTCTGCTGGCCACCCAAGTTGCAACACCAAGAAAAACAAGAGATATCACAATAAAATTTATTTTACAGATAACATGTTGACCAAGTATCAAATCCCTAAATTTATAGACTTCAGTGAAGTGTGGTTCCTGCCAAAATCAATAGCCAGTGTAGTCTCCATTGTTGGTGACTACCACTGCCACAGACCTCGGTATTAATTCAGAGATTTCATATGCATTCTTGGAGTACAGTAGACCAAGCAGCTTCTACATGTTGCCAAAATTGATCTGATGTGACAGCTGGGGATGTAATCTGGGTCATTCGATGAGCAATCATGGACCACATGTTTTCTATAAGCGGAAGATCCGGAGAACGAGCCGGCCAGGGAAGCAATTCAATCTGGCGATTGACGAAGAACCATTGGACAATGAGTGCAACGTGTTATCACGCATTATCCTATTGAAATATTGCTATGGGTAAGCCCTGAAGGTAAGGAAGGACAGCTGATTTGAACGCGTCGAAGATGTATCGCTGGCTGTTTAAGTACCGGCAATGCTTAACCTTAATACCCAATGCAGGACCATAATGGTGGTGCATAACGCAGTTGTTCAGCATCCCCATGGTGTCTGTAGACTCGAATGCGACCATCGTGCTGTAGCATACAGAAGCGTGACTCATCAATAAAGACATTCATTTCATTCTGCCGTCCACTTCTTTCTTTCATCACACCATTGACGGTGGAGAGGTCTGTGTTTCTGCGTCTAGAGTAGACGAAGCAATGGACATCTTGCGTACAGATCACTCTGCTGTAAACGATCACATATCTGGATTACAGTTGTTTGGTTTCATCCAACGCGACTGCCGATTTCCCTTAAAGATAATCCACAATCGCGGTAGGCCACTATCATTCCTCTGTCAAACTAGGATACTTGATGAAAAATAATTGCTGATTTCTAGGAGACATGGTTGATCTTTTTTTGGTTTTGAAATAGCCACAAGAAAAACACAATTTCTGAACTTGAAATCGTCGAAATTTCTTGAAATGCCGCCACAGGGGCATTTGATGTGCGTTTACGCAGAAATTCTAATCATTTAGATATCTAACATCCGCTAATGCAAGTTGTAAATATCGTGTTATTTGCAAGCTTCCTTCAGAGTGATGCATTCACGATGCCAAGCAGTGAATAAATGTTAACCCTTCTTAAATGTATTCTTCATTGTAAATAGAAAAGTTTTTTTAATAGAGGATAAAAATCAGAACAGAAGCTGCAAGATTAAATAGGCATCCTGAGGAAGGCGACCATAAACAGTATATAATTTCAGAGTTCACTTTAATCTTTGCATGTACATCTGAAATTTTATATTGAATTTAGTTAGCAACGAAATATAGCAGTTAGTAACGAAATAGAAAAAAAAATTCTGATTACTGCTGTAGTGTATTAATTTAGTTTGGTATTGAGAACCGTGTTAACCCAGGTTCATTGCTCAAAGGTTAAATATCAGCGACAACAATTCAGTATAACTAAATTAAATATATTACACACAAATAGTTTTATTAACAATTTCAACACAACAGTTTACAGATTATAAGCGATACCATTTTTGATTATTAATCAATTTAGCACGTGTTCCGTATTAACAAAATAATTATGGGGCCAAGGCAATGAGGAAGAAATTAATAAACTCACTCAATAGGATAACCACTTGTGCATAACATTCCATCCCCTGTTGAAGTCATCTCCCCTGTCAGTTATTTGTCAGATGTCTTATGGCTCCATTCTTGTTTATCAAGACAGGGCTATCCTCTCGCAAATGCTAATTAGCCTCATTTGATCGGTAATCCGAAACAGTCATTCTCCGTTTACCATCTAAATCTTTCAACTTCCTTCATCTTCCTTTATGAAGATGCAACCTCTAATAGGGTACTCAAATTTCTCGGGGACATCTTTCCTCTGCTTCTTCTTTTAAGATGCACCTTTCGATTCCTAATTCCTTTATTTATTTGACTTTTAGACCTGGTTCCTTTTTGATTATGATGATCCTCCTATATTTCCAAGAATAGGTATAAAATCTTTCCCCTTAACCCTGACTGGCCACACAAAAATACAAAGAAAACATGTTTTTTTATTACAAAAGGTTACCCATACATACCAAGGGAAAAAGGACTTTCGGATGTAAAACTAAAGTCTTCAGATGGCACATACACTTTTGTATGACATTCCTTTTTACCTGTTTATAGCCATTTGTAACAAAATTTTATTGATTTCATTTCCTTTCTGTTTAAAACATATTTGCCGAAAGAAATTGTTATTGAACTCATAAAAAAATGAATGTTTCCTCTTCGGCTTCTATGTCGCTTGATCTAAGACAATTACAAGTTGAAAAAGTCAGTTCTTATATTTGCATGCGAAATAATTGATACATTTTATAGAGATTTTAAGAGTACTCAAAGTAGAAGATCACTTGTTCGATCTTGAATACTGTTAATTGTGGGAAGATTACAATGCTCTTGGTTTTATATGCTTATGTGTCGATATGTTGTTAAAGTTTCTTCCAGAGTTCCTTCGTTGAAACTTGTGAAAGTTTTGACTCCCACACAGGCGTTCATACAACTCTCTGGTCATTAAAATGCATCGCAACCTACCTTGTAAGTAAAGTATGCTCAATGCTGATTATAAGAATTTTTTTTTTAAAAAACAAACATAGAAAATTATGTTTTTAAAGTTCTAGAAAAATGTTTAGAATTTTCATTAAAAATTAATGTTCTTTTATTTTTTGTTTACATATAACTTGAAAGTGTGTTTAATCTATAAATCATCATGAGGGTTTTTAAAATAACTTCTATAAAATAAAAACCTTCATCCAAAAGTTTCATTAAATCTTCAAGAACAAATTTTCAGATTATATGTAAATAAATATTTGATGTAAATTATTAATTGGCAAACATCAACTGGTGAATTTTACAATTTAATAAAAATTGTAAGAACCAATTTACTAGTAAATTTATGTCTGTATTGTTTTTAAAAATACGTATATCATATAGATTTAAGTTGGAAGTATTTCAGTTGTTCTCTATAAATCAGAGCTTGATGTAAATTATAAGTTTTGATTTAAGATTTTCACAAGGAATTGCTAACATAAAAAAGACATTTACATTAGAACTTTTTAGTACAATATATTGTATTCGCACAAATTTATGTATAATCTAATCTTAAAAACACATTTTAAAAATAATGTGTTGAAGTGTGTCCACTATTTTCCTTGGACTTCCGAATAATTCCATATTTCGACTTTAGGGTAAAAGTTGTGTGATTTTCAAAAATACATTAATTTGACTTAAAGTGTGTAAAGTAATTTTGCTTTAATAAATATCTTACATAATGTACAGCAAATTTCCTTTCATATATTCCATACAGTTATATGCAATGTTTAGAGACATTAAAGTAAGGTTGTATGATGTTATACAAAAAATACATAAAAGATTTATACTTTGTTCCCTTCACCAATAATGAGAACACAAGTTTTCTTTCAAGACAAAATTGAATAACAAAAATAAACTTAAATTACCATAAATAACCTAAATGTTTGGCAAAGAAATGTAAATTTAAATTGTATCTGTAAAAATATGTGCAGTTGTTATTATCATAGCAGATAATCCTCCCAACTATTCGAAATGGATGCATTGTGCAGCTTTGAACTGATATTTTTGTACCAAGATAATCCATTTGAAATTTAAATAATAATAAAAATATTTCACTAATGTTATTTACTTGTTATGCACTACCCCTGGAGCAGAATACATAGTAACTACATTTTATATCACATTTATGGTAATTACTTAAAATAAAAAAATTACATTAATTTAATCATTTTAAAAAAACTTTTTTCAATTAAAATGACTACAGTGTGTTATAATAAAATTTAGAATTAAAACATATATTGTTAATAAATTTTGTATATAAATTGCAAAATGCGCGATGAAATTAAAACTGTAAGAAATTTCATATGCGTTCAATATTTAAACGAATCTAATTTTATTTTTGTGATAAGTATTTGAAATTTCAATATAGTAATATTAATACCAGGAATTATTTTATATTAATTTGATGGATGAAAAATGATTCTTCATCCATCTCTGATCTGTACAAGAATTCACAATAGAATCTTTTTTTAAAAATCAAAAAAATAATGCTGTCGAATTTTTTAGTTTCGTATATATTTATAAAAACAGAAATTCTAAAATTATAAATTTAAAAATATGTATTCAGAGTTTTTCAATATCTCGTCCTTTTTTATTATTAAAAAAGCTCTTTTCAATTTTTCAGTTTATCGAAAAAATGTTTTTTTTTTTCATAAAATGTTGAACATGTTTTAAGGAGTTAGAAAGAATTCCAGGAAGATACTTAAAATTTATTGATATCTTTTGAATACACAATAATTAATGAATTTTATTATTTAATCTACTGAAATATGTTGAAGAATGAATAATTATCTAACTTCACTGTAGAAGATAAAGGAACCCTTCCATTATTAAAGTAAATATTGTTTTAGTAATTTATTCTGAACTAAATGCTTTATCTTCTGGGAAAATAAATAGAAATGACCTTACTAAAATCAGTTTATTATAAATATTAAAAATGCTTTCAATAGAAATTTTGAGTAATAGTTTATTTTTTAAAATAATTATTTTTAAAATAATTATTATTAAAATAATTGCTTAAATTTGGAAGTTCAAAATTTAAGTAATTATTTTCTAATAGCAATGACCTATTCTTGCTTAACAAGAATAATTAGAAATTGATGTAAATAAAAAAAAATTGATCCATGATCATGATGTAAAAATATGCAATGCTTTAATTCGGAGGACCATTTTCATTAAAAGATAAAATAATATGAACATATTTTTATAAATGTTTCATTCTATAATTAATTATTGAAAAAGGTAAAATAATTGTTCCTTATTAAAGTTAAATGTAAAAAATATTCTTAAAAATAATCCTTATATATCAATATTATGTTTGAAGTTAATTACAGGATAGAATTAAAATAAACAATAAATGCCATGAAACATAAAGAAACAAGATATACCGTGTGCTTAAAACAAAAAAAGTATAAACAGGGTTAATAAAAATTAAATTAAGTGTGGTTGTGACATTTAAACTTTGAAATGCACAGTGAAAAATAATGAAATAAATCAACAGTTGGAAACTCTTCCTAGAGTTGATAAATAATTAGTATGAACATTTAAATTATTTGATGGTGTTGCAGAAAATGTAATCGATGTAAAAATTCCTAACAATATCTCTCCCAAAACCTTGTGTTCAAGAGTCATTTGCGTTTTTAGGCTACTCAAAAACATACTGCTCTATAAATAATATTCAATATTCTTAAGAGAAATATAAAAGTAAAATTGCACTTAAAACTTTTTCACCACAACAAATACACGTGAAGCACTACTTTAATTAGAATTATTTCTATTTAAAGTAATTAAATTTTGTGAGTTGTTTAAATTTGCTCGTTAAATGAACACTCACGCCCATTCTAAGGAAGAAATATTGGCGGCTGTTAAACTAAAAGTAGAAGTTCTAAAAGCAGTGAGTATTTTGTAAGTATTAAGTTTATGAGAAAGCATCCGTATAGCACTTGTATACGAAAACAATATTTGAAGTACTTAATGAATCCTTGACAACATAAATAATTTTCCGCATAGAGTCTGGTTGAACTTTCATCAAGTTAATTTTCAATAAATATTTCTCCGAAATAGTTTTTCATTGTAATAGAAAGGCTTAAGACTTCAAATTTATATTATTACTTCTATCTGATTTTAGTTCTTATGACATGTTTAACGACTTCTTATGCAGCTTGATTCTGACTAATTAAATAATTTCAAAATATTTGTCCCTCCTCTTGTCCTCTAAATAAGAGGACTCTTATTTTTATTGAAATTTCAAAAAATATCATTTAGACTTCAGCATATTTAAGCTTCTTTTTCTAAAAACAATGTTTTAAAATATTTTGATGAATTTTTTTTAAATTTGATCATTCATTTAAAAATTCCAAGAAGATATGAGTTAAATGAATTTAAATTAGAAAAAAATAGAATTTATTTTTTAAAATTATGTCAATTCAAAATATATCTGGAAAAATAAAGAAAAAGATCGTAGCTTAAATGAATGCATGAAAAAGTTTCATGCTTAAATAAAATCAGCATACAAATAATCAGGAATCAAATCCAAGATAATTTAACATGCATGTAGTTCGAATCCCTGTTACTAGAAATACTTTCTGGACGAATTGCAATGGAAAATATGAAATTATTTCTAATTCGTAATTATTTTAGAAGTCAACTGTGATTTCAAGAAGTATGTAAAAACCAATATGAAATGAATTTTTAAAAAATATCATGTATTCTCACTTTTAAAATTCATTACCAAAGGAATTTAGAAGATTACTAACTAGAAAAAACTCGTACATTCTGATGCAAAACATTTTAATTCAGATGGACCTGATGGTTTGAATAAAAAATGACAGAACTTACAGAGAAGAAAAGCAGTTAGCTGGAATCATTTTTTAAACAAGTCTGCAATGCTTTTGGGGGAAATTTCTACAAGTAAAAAAAACTGATTTAGTACTCATTGCGTCAATAATAAACTTAAAATATATTTATGATAATACTTCTTTTTCGACGTGTATGATGAATAAATTTGCTGTATATAATTTAATGAGGGTAACGTATGATGATTAAATAAGCTTTGAAAATTTTTTAAATTAAATACAATTCATTACCATAAAAGTAAAAAATTTAATTTAAAAAAAATTAGACTATTTTATTTTAATATATTTAAATTACTTTCTTTTCAGAAAACAAAAAAATAAAAAATTCTGAATAAAGGATATATTTTAAAACAATTGTAAATTTATAAATGCAAATAAATTTACTAAAGAAATAATTTTCTCAATTCAAAGTGAAAGGAAAATATTTAATTCGCTTATAAAATATATTAATTTTTATTAAATATTTATATTTGTTTTGTAAATTTTATACTTGTTTAATATATTTAAATGTAAAGTAAGTGTTAAATCTCTGAAAAAGCCTTTTTCTAATAAAATAGTAAAAAAATTCTTTTATACTCTTAGATACAAACATAAATAATTTTAAATAATATAATACTTCATACTTTTTTCACCAAAACCTAAAATTGAATATTTAAAATAGATGTATCAATAATTCTTCATTAAAAATATTTTAGAGCAGAATGATCTAGCTTTTTCTATAAAAATGTACTGAAAAAAATATTTAGACATGATATTTAATCTGTTTTGAGCTTTATTGCATTTTTTGTTACAGTATTTTGTTATTACTTTTTAAAATGGCGAATATTTTTCTGATATAGAAGGATTACTTTATAATATTTAAGTAAAGATACATATTAATGAAACTCCTTTTGGGGATCAGAATTATAATCGTATCGATTATTAGAATAATCTAAATCTGATGAGGATTACACTAAGTAAATAAGCTGCAAATTCATCGATTTCCGCAAGCAATATATTTTAAACACTGCAAATATTGCATATGATTTTGTGAAAGAACATAAAATAAACTGTTGTCTCAAATTTTATTTATTCCCTATTCATATTTAACTGCTGCAGTTACTTTTATTCTATTCAACATTCAATATAATTTCCATCTAACCTTATTATCTGTCATTTTCTAAATTCCTGTATAAGTTTAAACCACAGTTTTCTTTGAAAATATGCTGAAGTTAAATATTCTAAGAATCTGCAGTTATTGCCAGAATTCAAAGAAAACACAGGTTGAAATTTATTTAATCTAGTTTTCGAATATCATGTTTAAATGCGTGGACTGTAAATTCGTGAGGTCCAAAGCAAACCTAAAGAAATTTGTAAAAATCATTTTTTTTTTGCATTCGCCGTATCAACCCTTTCAAGAGAACATATTAGCATTTACTCAAAATCAAGAGCTATAAAATAATATATTTGGTTGATATATTTTCTACATAGAGTCTTTAAATGTAAACTTAAAGGATTCAACTTACTCCTACACTAAAGTATTATGTTTAAAACTAATCATATCAGAGAAAATCAACTGTGTGATAAAAATAGAAAGCCAATGAGACAATAAGAAAAACAGTCCTACCGAAATGTTTCTAAATTAATGTATGGGAAATTTATATTCTTAATATTATTAAATATTTATAACATAGATTGAGCCCCATAGACTAATATTAATCTCTCCGATATCCCAAGTCACCGATCCTCAGGTTGTGCATCCCATTCGTGGCAACTCAAAACTGGCGTTTGGTAGACCCTCTTATTATTTGGACTCGGCCACGAACACGTAGATATGGCCACAATAGACATATGTCTTGTCCAGCCAGAGATTTAATTTTTTTAAAAATTTAATACAAAGCAAATAAGCATTTTAAGACGGATACTTTAGAGCATTATTGGTTACTATTAATCTAAGACTTATTTACATTTATTATTAATTTAATTTTTATTTATAATAGTTATAATTATGAAACAATTATAAGATATATTGATTGCTTAGGGTATCTTTTTAAACATAGAATTAAGTTGTGAAAAATTCAAGGAATAGTATAAAAAATCTATTTATTGAGCTTGAATAACTTGTTGCAAAACCGTAAATAACATAACACAATGATCCTGTTTCATAATTAGAAAAACTGTCCAATCTTCTAGGAAAATAAATTATTTCTACAAGGAAAAGGGCTCAGAAAAATAACACCAGTAAGCAAACAGTATTATTCACTTCAATAATTATGAAAACATTCTGATAACGGAAAATGAATGCAATCATTTGAAAGCGCTTTTAATGAAAAGCACACATTAGCCGTTATTCATGCTGTCCTAAATTAACTTGCTTTCTTCATCATGTTCTCCTTTATTTATTTCCTTTTTTAAATTTTTTCTTACATTGCAATTTTAGTTCCAGAAATATTTCTTTCTTTCATCTGTATTCAATACGATATCAATAATTAAATTGCATAAAAAACACTTTTGTTTATCATGTGCATATTAGATTGTATGGGAAACTAAAATCAGAAGCATGAAAACTGTAAAATAAATGTATAATAAAGTCAGTCTTTTTGTTATTAAATAAAATGTCCTTTAAAATGTGTTGCTTAAAGAGAAGCAGAAGTCTAAGAACAGGGAATATTTTTTAGTAATCCAAAAATAACATGGGATGTTAATAATACTATAATAAACCGAAACACTTTGTTAGTACACATGATGCATTCATATCGTTTAATACATAAAATGACTGTTATTTATATAATGTGATATATTTACCAATCGCGATGAATTTTTTATTTTCAAATGTGAAGAACAGGATATGTTCTGTAGGTATGCATTATGGTTGCTGTGAATCACTGTCTGCTCGTAATAAAATTATGGTAAGTTATCAACGTATCTTTTCAGTTGAGTAAAGTATATATAGTCCCATTATGGGACACAGTTTTCATTGAAAAAAAATCCTGGAATATTGCATTTCTGACTTTTGTATTGACATCAAAAGGAGCGAGTGCTTAGGAGTTTCCTTAATTGTAATTCGAGAATACGGCCTTTACCTATGAAAAGTCCTCATGATGTAGTTATTTACGTTGTGGATAGTAACATGTCTCCCAAACATCGAAAGGCAGGCAGTCTGCTATTATAATTTTATCATGAGTGATATTATGTCAGCGAATACGATTTTCATCGGCAGGAACTTAAAAATGAATCACATACATCTTAAATATACATATAAATAAAACACTATTTGTAACTGGAAGAAGTATTTCTCATCATGAATATTAAAAATACTCTATATATGAACTATATTAAAAAGTAAAAAATAAAATAATATTGCTACATTCTAATGAAAGATTTATACATGAATTGTGGGAAATTTACTTCCATTATTGGTTTTTTAAATTCCAAATTAAACTCTTTTAGAATTGATACTGTATTGTCACTATATTTCACCATTAGTAATGCTTGAATAAAGTCATGAAATAATCTAGCTTTAATAATAAATTCGAATGAATTAAATTTCCCTTAGTTTTTTGGCAACAGCACATTAAACGCCCTCAAATATTCATGATGAAACTAGTTCCGCAGAATGACGATATTAAATGCGAAATCGAAGAATCGCATTTGGTAATAAATATTGTTAATAAATTCTTTTTATTTGTTGAAGGATGAAATACCTGTATTTCTTGTGAAAGATATTAGATTATACATAAATATATTTGATACAACTAACCACTCCGTAAATACTATTTTATTTAGAAAACATCAGATTTTTATATATCATAAATAGAGTAAAACACTACAACAAATGAAAATATTGCATTAATTTTAAATCCAAATAAGTCATTTGTTCTTCAAACATTAAAAATACTGAGTTTATCAGTTATTCTGTTGAAGCTAGCAATCGCTTATAAATTTAAAGCATATGACATAAGAATATAAATATTATATGAAGATTTAAATATTTCAGCAAACAAGTTTTAAAAGCAGCAATAAAGAGAAAATTTAAAAAAAATCATGATCTTTAAGCTTCTTTGATTCCATATTTACTTTTATAGCGCCCTCTGTCTACAGCATCATTCATGACGTCATCAACAAGGAAGCCAGTCCCTCTCCATCAACCGTAAGAATAAGGCGTGTTGAAGCTGCATGGACTGAGATCCCCATACATGCCATAGAATCTCTGTTTGACTCCATGCCTAGGCGGATAAATGCTGTTTTGCAGCCAGAGGTAGCTGCTCTGGGTACTGATTTCTCAAGATGTATACATCCTAATTTTCTGTAAATCTAATCACTTGTTCTTTCCACTATAATGTATGTGTCCAATAAATATCGTTCTGTTATTTGCATTCCTTCTTGGTGTAGCAATTTTAATGGCCAGTAGTGTACTTCAGAAAGAAACTATAAGCCTCCTAACTTTAGTGAAAATAACAAAATCAAGTATTCCAACTATGAAAGTTCAAAAGTTAGTAAAGACAAGCCAGAAAGTAGATTTTCGGTTCATTGCTATGGATGTGGTAATCCTTATTTTATTCAGTCCAAGTGTCCAAAGTGCAACATATTAAAAGAAGAGCCTAAAACAGTTGTTAATGGTGTAAAATGGTATACTGCAGAATCTTCAGATTCATTTTCTAGCTCAATTATTTTAACTGTTTGTGGTGAAAAGCAGCTTTTTGTGCCTACACAGGTGCATCAAATTCCATTGCGGGAGAGAGAATTTTTACTTTATTGAAAGAGAAAGATTTTAAATTTCAAAAGAAGAATATTATAATGGTACTTACCCATGGAAAAGAAAAAAAATGTCCCAGCCTTGACAACAGTCGTGAATCTTGATGTAGAAGGAAAGAAAGTTCGAATGAAATTTATTGCGTTACCAAACGCTATAGGCAATAAAACATTTCTTGGCACTGACTTTCTCCAGGCTGCTGGCATTGTGCTTAACATCCAGAATGACACTTGGCATTTTAGTGATGATCCACACAGACATTACCCATTTTATCGCGAACCATCCGAAACCGTAAGTACTGCAAAAATAATAATGTCTCAAAAATTAACTTCTGATATGTTTGCTGAAATGTCGTGATATTGAGTCGAAAAATTAATTCCGTGAAATTGAGAAATGATGAAAGAAAACACTTGACAAGAGAACAACGTCACAAATTAAATTCATTGCTGGAAGAATTTGAAGATAACTTCAAGCCAGGGGGAGAACCTACTCCTTTTATTGAACATAGAATCCAAACTGGAAATAGCCTACCTATTTTTGAACCTCCATATGGAATGACACCTGCAAAGAAAGAGTTGTTGAAGAAAGAGTTAGATTCCTTACTAACAGAAGGAATAATTTTGGAATGTGAATCTGCTTATGCAAGTCCTGTGGTATTAGTGCCTAAATCGAACGGTACCATCAGATTGTGTGTTGAGTACCGTAAGTTAAACTCAACGACTATTCCGGATAACTATTTACTACCTAGAATGGATGATTTATTGACTGAAGCCAAGTCGACGAAATACATGTCTACAATAGACTTAAGATCTGGTTATCATCAAGTCAAAGTTCATGAATCAGAACAAGAGAAGACTGTCTTCATGTTTCCGTATTTTTTTTACGTATGCTTTAAAACTTTTAAAATTTTACGTATGCCTTTTGGGTTGCGCATCGCACCAGCAACTTTTCAACGTCTCATTGATAAATTTATATCTGGTCTCAAAAATGTTTTTTCATTGTCATACCTTGACTATATCATTATCTTATCAGAAACTTTTGATGAACATTTATCAGATTCGCGAAAAGTGTGAAAGACTTTCAATAATTAAACTGAACGCTATCAGAAGCAAATTTCATTTTTTTGTGACAGAGTGAAGTATTTAGGCCATTGGATAACTGAAAAAGGTGTAGAGGTGGATGCTGGCAAAGTATCTTCTATTCAAAAAATTCCAATACCAAAATGTGCTAAATAAGTTCAGTCCTTCCTACAGACTTGTTCCTGGTTCCGGAGATATGTTCCCCATGTTTATGAAGTTGCTAGGCTCCTTTGTGACCTAACTAAAAAGAATAAACAATGGACATGGGGTGATACAGATCTGGAAGCATTTGAAGAGTTAAAAGACGGCTGATCTCACCACCTGTGTTGTCTCAGCCAGATGGATCTAAACCATTCCTCATAAGAACTGATGCCAGTAATTACGCTCTAGGAGCAGTCCTTATCCAAAGAGAAAGATCGGAAGAACATGTGATTGAATATGCCAGTCGATTGCTCAGTTCGGCAGAAAGAAATTATTCAACTACTGAAAGAGAAGTACTAGCGGTGGTATGGACTCTTGAAAATTCCTATGTGGAAAATCAGGAAATTATTATTGCATCAGATCACCTACCCTTGAAGTGGCTTATGTGTATTAAATCGCCTTTCGGACGCTTAGCTCGATGGGCTCTTTAAATCCAGTCATATCATCCAAAAATTCTGTACACTCCAGGAAGATCTAATGTAATTGCAGATCTTCTGTCCAGACCATTTGACAAATTTGACAGTGGACAAATTTGTTAGTAACTTGATCACTATTTCCATAGATTTACCATCCCGGAAATCTAAAGATATTCGCGAAGAACAATTGAAGGATGAGGATGTAGGATGAGGATGTAAGAAATAACATAGACTGCTTTGAAAATGAGCGGAAAGATGAAAATTATGTAAATTGGACAAGTAGAGGTTATCTGATGAATCAGGAAATACTGTATCCATATGCGCCTGAAACAGAGTCAGAAGAAGCACAGCTAGTTGTCCCTTGTCACGAGCGAGAACGTGTTCTGCACCAATATCATGATTCTCCCACTGCAGGACATTGTGGAGCTGAGAATACGTATTATAAAATTGCTTCTAGGTATTTCTTTCCTGGCATGAGAAAGTTTATCGCCGAATACCTGAAAGATTGTGCTGAATGCAACCGGTACAAATCTAACAACCAGAAACTGCTGGATTACTCAGAACGCCTATTTACTCACAAAGATTTGAGACGGTCACAATAGACTTATATGGTCCCCTCCCAGAGACCCCAACTGGGAAAAATGGATTTTTCTTGTTGAAGATACAAGAACAGGATGGGTCGAACTTTTTGACTTAAAAGGTGCTACAGCTATCAATTGCTCTAAAATATTGATAGAAGTCTTCTTACGCTATGGCCTACCTAGAAGGCTAATCAGTGACAATGGTGTACTATTCGTCAGGGCTGTAATGCAACAAATTTGTAAGATCCTGGGTATTAAGCAATATCTTATACCTTTATATACCTTATACCTCAAGCAATTCCTGCTGAACGGAAAAATCAAGACCAAAAACCCAAATTAGCAATTCTAGTTGGTGACTCACATGATACTTGGGAGGACAAACTACCCATGATACGTTTTGCTTTAAACACCGCAAAATGTGATTCTACAGGTCATACGGCAGCATACCTTTAATTCAGAAGAGAGCTTCGAACCGCAGATGATGTCAATTATGATATTAGAGCTGTCATTGATAACGATAACTTCGTCACAAAGATAACACCTTACTTGAAAAAATTTGCACGTCTTACACTCTTAATTAGAGAACGTGTAGAGCAAAAACAAGATGCTAGAAAGGAGTACTTCGACAAGAAGCATAGACCCGCTTATTAGCAACCAGACGATAAAGTTTGGATCACTTTATATCCCGTAAGCTAGTCGAAACCAAAACAAGTAAAAAAATTCATGCGCAAGCGTGAAGGACCTTATATTATATTAACGAATTGATCACCAAATACATATGATGTTGCAGATCCTGCTGCCTCTGATCAAGTACTCGGTACTTATCATACCGGTATGTTGAAGCCCTACCAACAATCATCTAGAGATAAAAGTCTCGTTTTCACTTTGAAAAGTAGAGGAAGACCTCGTCGACAACCTCAGAAGCTTCCTAATCTCAATCCTGTCTCCTTGCCGGGACTTCGGTGGAGCCAGAGGGGGAGTCTATAGCGCCCTCTGTCTACAGCACCACCCATGACGTTATCAACAAGGAAGCCAGTCCGTCTTCAGTAACCGTAGGAATGAGCCGTATATCGATAAGACTCTCATGTTTACCCTTTTCCCTTTAAATTTATATGTTTATATGTAATTTTTTTTTATTTGTAGCATATGTATCTGTGTTGTGCTCAAATCGGACCCTAAATTGTAATAAATTATTTTGAGCTACTTAAGGAACTCATTTCTTTGTTCCTATTAAACCAGATAAGTGCTACACATTCCAATTTCCTCCACATTCTTTGAAAAACACATTATTTAAGTACCATTTTTAAAACATAGTCTTAGAATGTTTCAGTATTACATTTGTTAAAAATATGCAATGATTATACTTACTTTAAATAATTTCTTAAGTCAGCAAACTAATAATTTGTCTAAAAATAAGGTCATTTATGTTTCAGGAGCATGTAAGTATTACATGTAAGTATACATAAAAAAATTAAGCATTACATATTTTTTTTATTATTCTAAAGGGATGAATGTCATGAATAATAATAGCTCAATTATACAAAATTCTTAATGGAGATACTAAATATTTATTAAAAAAAAAAGAAAAAGAAAAAAGAAGAACTAACGCTAGACTTAATTATCCATGAGTGAATACTCTACCGCGTCGTGAAGTGCTTGCAAGATGAAGTTTTCTTGAATCATGTACGAGTTCCATGTGTATTACTAAATACTTTAATTAAGACTTAAAATCATTAATATCAGCACGTTCTCTCATAAAACTGCGTTATGTAGCTTTTTAACATGCTGTAGGAATTCATCATAAATTTTAACTTTTTTAGAAAGTAAATAGATGGTTTTAGTTTTTTCCCATATAGATAGCCATGAGGCTTTGGCTTAAATGCATAAAAACAAACTTCACATTGATATCACCACTATTTTTCTTAAAAATAATATTAATACTTAATTTTAGTACCAAGAATAAAGAAATTGACGCTTTTCAGTTTTTATAAAAAATATGAAATATATATTTCTAAAAATTATAAATTTTTTTGTATGAAATTATATATTTTTTAACATTGATCTTGCTGAAATTAAAAGTTGCTTAGATGACAAATTTGACAACTTTATTGTGGAGGGCATCTGAAAGGCATATTAATGTCCACCATTCATAGATGCACTTTTCATAAGTCATAGGCGTATCATGAGACAGGAAACTCACAAGCATCCAAGCCAATGGGAAGGCACGCCGAGGGGAAACATTTTTTTTGAAATTTAACGAATTTTTTCAGCCGATGTTTTACAAACCAGCTTTTTATTATTTCAGCAATATTAATTAAAGGAATATTTTTAATATTGACGTAAGCAAAACAAGGGTTTTAAGATTCAAAAGATACTGTTTGCATTATTATTTTAGAATTCTATTAATTAACGGAATTTTTAAAAAATTAAATCGTCTTTGCCGATTTAAACTAACCTTGAAGAGGTTGTTTTGTCTTTTTCATTTTACTTTTTCTGCCATTCTATGGTCCATGTGTTAATGGCTTGAATGAGTGGAAAACAGTTTGTCAAACCGATGCTTACATAAAAATCGGTTTATTACCAAAATGAATTCTCCGGAATTCATTGGTGAACTCCGTCTTGTTTGCGGCCGCGCGAAGGCAGGCAGCAAATTTGTTGACAAGTCGGATTTATAACGCCATCACAATACGATTTGTGACGTGGACGAAACGTTACCTGTCGTCATGGATATTTTAAACCAATAAGAATCGTAATAAAGTGGCTTACTCAGGCTCTCAACTGGAACGCAAAAGCCACTTTATGGTTAAAAATATAAACGTCCATCGCCCGTTGTTCAAGAGTGATTGTTATGGAACCCACGATTTTATGCTCCAGAGAGAATATGTTAGGCCATGTTATGGCTTCTATTGTGAAGACTTGTATGCTTATATAATTCTACCATTAATTACTAACTGAAGATATTTCCTGCTCACATAATGTTACATGACCTGATCAAAAAGGGACATGAACAATTTTACTTTGTTTAATCTAGAGTGAGTTTTCCTTAACTGTAGAGTGGTGTACGAAATATTACTAACTGCATTCATAAGAAAATATTCCCACCTTCCTGAGAAATTTTTCACTGATTGTTAGAAAATATTTTGAATTTACTCATTCACCTTTTTAAGGAGAAAAATAAATTTTTATATCACTGAACCAATGAAGTCATCTTTTAATGTTTCCTTTGCTCTTCCTCATACAATATCAAATAATGTGGAGAATTGCAACAATACTGTTTGTAAATACTCCCTCCATTAATTGTTTCCATCCTGCATCTAGAGAATCAACTAAATATTTTTCTTGAAATTTCTTATTTACATCATTTTCAATACATTAAATTATTGAAGAAGTTATGTAGGTTTTTGTTTGATTTTAAATTCATAAAGACTTGCGCTGTATTAGAATTTTCAAGATAGAACAAAATAGTGTTATAAAGGCAGATGCATCTTAAATGTAAATATCGATTGAAATGTTTTTTGAAGTTGCTGTTTATGCTCATAGTCTAAATTAACTATTCTAAACGCCAGAAAACTTTCGTATTTAAATAGATTAATGTGTTTAAGCTGTTATAAAAAGAAATACGTCTGTTTTCTTACATCATCTACCTTAAAATGTTATAATTTATACTACTCTGTCCACCACGAGAATATCTCCGGATAATTTTTCTGTGCTTCTCTGTTTTTCATGGAAATAAGAAACATTCTATTTTTAATAGAAGAGAAACATATTGAGAATAGCATGAAGTACTATCTTGAACACTTTCACTCATAATACCTTCTTTTAAATGGACATTTCTTGTTACTAAAGCAACTAGGATACTTGAATGGAGCTATTTAGGGTAATAAATTATAGGAGTTTAAAAAAATTCTCAATGAAAAGAGAATCCAAGTATTCTTCATATTAATTATCAGGTGTACATATTATCCATTTTTACTTGAATGAGTAATCAAACACGTAAAAGAAACTTTTACTAGGAATTTGCTCATTTAATCGCTTCATTAAACTTTTGAAAAATTATAAAATTTATATTGCATAGAATTTTATTAGCATGCTTTTCTTAAACCTTATTATCATGCTCAGTTTATACAACTTACAGAATCAGAGCTTAACCTGGGCATTGTAATAGGAAAAGGCTCTTTAAAGTAAAAGGTCGTCGGTACATACCCAGCCTCTTTGAAAAAACGACAGGTGGTGGCTGCAGTTCCGCTTTCTTATGCACGTGTGTCGGGGTGAGTGTTTGGGAGATTTCTTCTCTTGCGATTATGGTCCACTCTCTGTCTTCCAGAAAGACAACTAAGGATCAGACATTGAAACTTTTTATGTAAGAAGTCCATTACGTGGTGCTAAAATATTCTTGCATTAAAAAGTTTATTTATTTGCAAAGGTCATCAAAATATTTCCGTTTGGAATGTTTAAAGGATCCACTTTTTTATTATAAATTCGTTCACTCATTTCTGAGTGAATTATTCACTTAAATAAAATCATAAAATTTTAGAAAAATGTTATCAGAAATATAAATAAAATTTTCTTTTTTGATTTTTAGATTAGCATTTTTGACTCACAAGAATGTTTAGAAAAGTGTCATATAATATCTATTCAAGCATTTTAACACTGATTAAATCCAAATTTCTTTATGTCAACTTAATAAAACTTGGAAAAAAGAAGGATTTCTTCAATATATAGATTCGTGTTTCAAAAATTGTTGAAGAAAGCTGTGTAAGCGATGAAACGAATCATGATGCTAGAGAAAATATAAGGGTGATGAAGCAAATTACTGTGAGCTAATGAAAAGAACGAATACTTTGTTTCTTGCTAAAGTATTTATTGGTTTTCTACCACTCTATAAATTGAAAATATATCGAATTATTTCCAGTTGTGTTGATTTTAAAATAAACAACATTATATATATTTAAGCCACTTAAAGTATATATTTTATAAGGGAATTTTCTAAGTTTAGTTATATTTACTTTTAGTTTAATTTCATTTTCTAACATATAATATTGTTAATAAAACAATATTACATAAAACATGAAAATGTTTTATTACAAAAATAAGAGAGCCACTTGTATAATTCAATTTTTTCAATATAATTCTCCCCATATAATGGATTTTCTTAAAAAAATTATTTTGTAAAAATGAAAGATTGACTGATTTTTTTCTTCATTGTTTGTTTCTGCTTATACAGTGAGTGATCAGTTAATGAAGATAATCCATTACAAAACTATGTTCTTCATCTGAATTGTTCGTTAACCGATCATCGATTTACCACAGATGTTTTAGTGAAATGGATAAATTTGTTCTGGAGACCCCCTGAAAATTAGATTAAGAAAAGGGTATATAATTTCTTAGTAAGTTTGTTAAAAATAATACATGCGTCCATATTGCATGTAAATCAGTTCTTTTCAATTTTGGTTTATGGGGCATTAAGGAACATGTCTAAAGTCAATTGCTTTTCTCTATTTTTAAGACTTTCTGGAAGTGTTAAATAGCATTGTTGTTGTAAGGATTTTTAACGTAATTGATATCAGCTTGGTTTGGGTGCTATTCTAAGATCGTTGCTATGACATCCTCCTACTTCTTCAACGAATGAATGAGGGGATGCTCAAAATGACATTCGATTTTATATAAAATCAAGACCGTAACTGATCGTTTACTATGGCTATAAATATTCTACTGGAATTTTTTTTCAATATAGAACTTTGAAGTTAAATAAGCAAGCAACGTAATTCAAGAGAGGGTAAAAACGACTTTTTGTCCATTGGGTTTGGAAACTCTGCACTTCTTGAACGAGAAGGGTTCGTTAGAATTTGTTTTAGTTCGTTATCCAAATACAAGTTCGTTGTCCGAACAGAAAAACCTTTAGTGAAAGTATTCGTTGTCGGATTCATTCGATTAACGGATCACTCTTTCTATATAAATTGAATAGATAGATATAGTATATATGCATTAAGTTTAAAATATTTTAAATGACATAAACTTGCTTTTTGCCCATTGTGTTCCTATAATAATTATTTGATATTAATAAGAAAATGCGTATTCTTTTCCTGATAAATCAGAGAAGTGTACCTTTTATTTTCTAAATTTACAATATTATGTTCGAGATACTTTCAGCCACATTAAAGACAAACATTTTTAGAATTCTGTAAAATTCTAAGATTTGGATATATAATAATATTTTGCATGATTTAACTTAAATTGTGCTATATATTTAATTAATTTAGAAAAATTTATTATAATTTCTATCTTTTTTAAATTGTTTCTATTTAAAACATGATTTGCCTGTAAAATGTGAATTATTACTTAAAAATTTAATGCAAAATGTTATTTTACGTAAGTGCGTCGATATTTCTCAAAATTAAAAGGAATGTTGATTACCATATTTATATTCATTAGCAAATTGTTATTTTAATAATTTTGGAATATCTACGAAGGTAGTTCAAGAAAATTTACCATATTAACTTTAATAAACTTCAGCTTGTTAAATTGCAAACGGGAATCGAAATTTTTGAAAATTCAGAGCTTTTTGACTAATATCTCTTGGTTATTTGAAATTAATAGTTCCATATCAGTTCCATATGAAATTAATAGTTCCATATAGTTTCATCCATTGTTATCAGGTCAAAATATTTGTTTTTATTTTAATCAAGTTACTAGGTAAATTTTAAGTGATATTTTTTAAATTTTTGATGATAGTTAGTAATTTAGAAAAAATACAAGTAATTAATTAGATAATTAAGTATTTTGGTAATTTTATTTTAATTTGCGATCTTATACTTCTTGCTCCCTCAATAAGAGGGCTGATAAACACTCTATTTCCTATTCACAAAATACATTAACATTTATCATATCTAGTAAATTTATTGAAAAATCTTCGGAAGTTATATTATAATAAAAAGGATATCAATGCATTATATTTTCTATAGAAAAGGTTATAAAACTATTTAAAATAACTAAATAGTAAGGGTTTGAATTCGAACAAATGAAAGAATTAAAATGGTAAAGAATGATACATCAAAAGATATTATTGTTTTCAAAATCAAAGTACTTTTGATATTAAACTGTTTTATATTTTATTTTCAACATGTCCATTTAAGAATCAAGCTTGATATATTATAAATTTTGGATTTACAATTTGGATAAATTATATCTATTTAGGACAGTTAAAGTTAGGCAGAAATCCAATTTTATTCTAAATAAGTGATAAAAAATCCAGTTCAGATTGTTAGTTTTAATTTCAAGGTATTCTAATGCATTGCATTTATTTTACCTAGCTCTAATATATACTATTAGTTTTATAATCATATTAATGAAGCTCGGTGGCGCACTTTGAGCTCCAAGTTAGAATCTTCGATCTTGCCTTTCATCACTTCAGTGGGTCTAGAAAAATGGTACCAAGCAGGCTTGGAAATTAAACTTTTGGGGTTTCACGAAAGGCTAACCAACTAACCGGAACATCTGCTTTGCATTTCAGGGCCCTCAGTCAAAAATACGGAAATGAGCATTGTAGGTCCCCATATGGCCCCATGGAGGCTTTCGTCCCTCCGAGAATCGTCACATTTGCTGCAAAAATTGCTAAATATAAATTTGCCGCTGTCATTCAATCATTGAAATCGAAGTTTTCCATCTTGGGTCAGAAATGCATTTCTGAAGATGTGGCTTCCAAAACTATGGTATGTCGTCTGGGTTAAATTATCAGACAGTTTTTCACGACCAAACCTTTATATAAACTTATAAATAAAATATGATATTAAATAGGTAATTTTGAAGTTGTTTCTTTATTACTAGTATTATAAGGACAGAAGATATTGCTGTTTAAGTTTCTATGTAAACTTCTGAACAAATAGAGATTGCGAAATATTTTTAAAATTAATTAAAATATTTCATTGATAAAGATTTTTGAAATGCTAAGCAAACACATATCTATGTGTGAATTTACAGTGATAAATATCAATTAGGAGTTTTCTCGCAATCATTAAAAATCAAAACGAATTTTCGAAATTTTTTTTTGCAATGCGGTATTTTATATTTTTTGCATCCTTTATTATCAATAAGATGTTATATATCATACAGAATGAAAGGCATGAGAGTACGTACTTTCAAATTATTGTATAATTAATAAAATCTCGTATAAATAATAAAATTCAGATAAAATAAAATACTTTAATTTTCTACAGACCATTTTTTTATTTGTTCAAAATACTTCTGAAAAATTATATTTTTCAAAGGATCCATGTATAAGAATATTTATAAATGAATATTTTATATCCATTTGGACTAAAGTCATAAATATTCAATCTAATTGTTAAAAACAAAGAAATTCAAATTTATCTCTTGCGAAAAATCATATTTAAAAGCTTTTAAGAAATTAAATGTGGCAACTTAAAAATTCAGTTTTAATATTTAACTAATTAATTAAAATTTTTTCCATATTTAAAATAAAAAAGCAATGTTTGTGATTATTTAATAAATAAAAAATTTTTTTTTAAGATTATATATGCTATTTTCTCAACCAAACTTCCCCTCTACTTATTCTTCTCTTAATTCGTTTTAAAATGTAATTAACTTTATGCTTTTACCTAAACTCAAGAATACATGAAACTTTGTAAACAAATTTGAATGACTCTTCACAGAATACTTTTTATAAAATGCTTATTTTTACATGCGAAGTTTATATTTTACTTTTCAAAGGGTATTTGTTTATGTTTAAAAAAGTATAAATTTATTTAATTAAAAGATAAAATAATTTAAACCATTTTTGAATTCATTCTGGTAAAAACATTGACTGAAATTACTGCTTTGCATAGATATTACTTTTTAAACTTATTGAAAAAAGGTTCCTAATTAAATATATTTATAAACTAAATTTTTATTATATCCTGTTCAGCAAATTAGTATTTTGTTTCAGAAATTTGCATTTACTTCTGAAAACTGTTTCTTTACTTTTGAAATAAAAGAATCTGATAAGTGCGATTATATATTAATCTCATTTTTGTACTTAAAACCGCTTTATTGAGAGAAAATTTCAAGCAAAACATTTGTAAAATGTTAGATAAGAAAATTTTCCGAAGGAAAAGAATACATTTAAAACAATAGGAAAACTTGAATAATTGCCACTTTAAGATCAAGTATGAATAATTATTTCTTAAAACAACCTTCAAAACTTACTTTTTGAGTCTGAATGATACTGAAAACTGAATGATATTTTTATTAAAATTTTAATAAATTGGTTTAACTGTGTATATTTTTAATCTGTATAAATATTCCTGAAAAATATGAAAAATACTAATATATATATATATATATATATATATATATATATATATATATATATACATATATATATATATATATATATATATATATATATATACATACATATATATATATATATATATATATATATATATATATATATATATATATATATATATATATATATATATATATGCATATATTATTTTATATAATGGTATTTAAATTTATTTAAAATTTATTTAAATTTGTTTAAAAATTATGCTTCTTTTTGTGAGATTCTTCTAACTTCATATATATTCTAGTATTTTATGAGCCAATATTGATTTTGTTTTTATATTTTGAAACAATTTGAATATGAGAATTCTAGATAGATTTTACAACTCTTATTACTGAAAATAGTTAAATGTTTAGCTTTCAAATTTGTGGCATAACTTGAAGTAAATAGCAGCAAAAACTCTTTGAAAAGAATATTAAAAGGAATATTCACATATTGCGTTATATTTGTATACGTCAGAATCGCGAATACCATGTATATAAAAAGGACTATCTTGAACGACTTTTAGAATCACATCGCTTATATTATTAACTTTTATTTACTTATCGATTTAGAATGGAACTATTGAATGTATAGTATAAAGAATAATAGCGATATAAGAGCAAAATAATTATGATAATTCTATGTAACACAAATACATTATGTAGAATTATCAACGACATAAATTTAGACC
Source organism: Latrodectus hesperus (assembly GCA_037975125.1). Taxonomy (NCBI): domain Eukaryota; kingdom Metazoa; phylum Arthropoda; class Arachnida; order Araneae; family Theridiidae; genus Latrodectus; species Latrodectus hesperus. Next base: position 2,008,282 of record CM075860.1, on the reverse strand, counting down.
GTATATGCAATACAAGATTGGAATTTGAATATTTTCATATTTAATGATAATCCTTTTAAATTTGAGGTGCTTTATTATCTGGTTGGAAAAATTATTTCACAGCAAACGGGTCTGATTATAAGGAATTTTAAAATTCATACTGACCATCATTTACTAGGTTTCATCCCTACTCAAGCATTTCGTGAAGAGGAAAGAATGTTCTGTTGATCATGTTTAGGAAGGAAGAGTTTTCTTGCAAATTTTTTTGCCTGCAAAATAACTGAAGAATCATATTTGGCATTGAAAAAGAATAACAAAATTAAAGCGTGTTCCATTTTAGAATTTCCTACTATAGTGTATTTTCATTCAAAACTATACTGTAGAACTTCTAATTATCTTTCTTGTTTTTGAATTCTGCAAAAGATGTTTGATTTTATTAACATCCAATGAAAATTCTCTTTTTGTATAAAATATTTTCGTGTTTTATAAATATAAGTATTTAAATTTCCAAAACGAAGTTTTTAATTTGTCTTTAAACATAGATAAATTGAAAAACAGTTTCAGTCAGTATGTTGTCTTCATTTTAACATGTTTCATATTTCGTATAAATATCTCAAAAACTTAATACCAGAGAGATGTAGCTGAACTGCTTAACAACCACGACGATGGAAATTAATTTAATTCTTAAAATTGTAATACCTATATACATAAAACCGTTCATTTAATTAAGAATGGAATCAATTTTAACTGTGCAACTTTAAATATTTATCAAAATTGGAATCTAAAACTATAAAATCTCAAATTCATTTAAATTCATGCACAAATTATGTTCTTCAAAATTCCTAATTAATTTGTTCAGTCATTTTTTAATATTATTCAATTGATAAATTAGTAAACCTCATCTAATTCTATTATAAAATAGTTTCAAATAGAACAATAAATTAAATCTTTATAGAAATAACATTTCCTTATTTTAAGGACAAATGAATTTGAAATCAACCATTTTTATTAATTGTTTAATAAAACAATTTTATCATTGCCTGAAAGTGAATGATTTTAAATAAGAAGCATTTAATTCACAATATTCTTTCTTATAGTCTTAATTGATTTTTCAAATTTTTATTGCTTATTAAATGAATATTTAACATTAGCCTGCTTAAAATAAATTATTTGACAGTTATTATTGGTTTTTCATTAGCTTCGTTCGACTGAAATTATTTGTAAACAATAAAAAATTCTGTTTTTTTTCTACCTTATTTTTTAACAAATATTTATTGCTGGCATCATGGGATTTTCTTCAAAAATAGACTGTAAATGTATATACTTAATTACTTGCAAAAAAGAATGTGTTTCGATATCTATTATCTTTATAAAAAAGTGTATTATTTCTGTAATTATTTATAGCGTAAAATTATTAAACAATATAAATTTCACGAAAATATCATTTTTAATAAATATTTTTTTGTAACTGCTGGCTGAGTGGTTAGCGCTCCTGACTCCTGAGCTGTGGGTCCCGGGTTCGAATCCCGATTTGGGCATGGATGTTGCTTTCTTTCTCAGTTTTTTCGGTGTTCTCAGTCTTTCTTCTGTGTTGACGCGCATTAATACGCATATTCTTCCATATTCGCATGAATACGCATATTTCTTCTGTGTTGACGCATGACCCACCCTATAAGCGGGTTTAAGGTGGTAAGGCGCGGACAACGCTACTCGCTCGCCTCCGTGACTTGGTTCACAGGTGCCCGTTGGGTAACTACAAATGAGTGGCAGTTTCTGGCCTTGTTGTGGCAGAGGGTTCGTCACACAAGTGCCCGCCGTTGGAAAAAAAAGGATTTTTTGTGTGTAAGCATTTGAAGATAAGTTATTAATTAAAATCGAATACGATTTTTTTCAGTTGGCTTCATCACCATTATGCATCACCACTTTTGATAATAGTTTTAACCTTCCAAGTATGGATTATAATCAATAATATACTTTTTTGTAAAGTCTTTACTAAAGTTTACTATAAATTTCAGTCAAGTAGCTCTCTCATTTACAATAATAATAATGAATTAGTATATGCTGAAATGTTAAAGTTTAATTTTGAAAAATACATTTTATGATCCATCATAAAATTTTTATTTAATTTTAAAATGAGTAAACAAATTTTATCTTTAATTTTCATTTATTGCAAAGAAGTTTCTATTTATTTTTAAAAAGTTATACGAGAAAAGGAATTTTTTTACTGTAAAAAGTATTATAAATTACATTTTTTAAATTTTACAAATGAAATAATTATGTGAAATCTTTTTTAATTCTTATTCTGCGAATAAAGGAAATATAAAACTAAATTTTCTTCTGTTTTACATTGGCAACACTGCTGTTATAAATGTGTGACTCATTCATCAGAGTGTTTGGGGGAAATGTGCTGTAAAATATGTATGTTGTTATTCAACAGAGTTATGAAATTTTATCTGCAGAAGTAATAACGATAGATATCAATATTAAATATTTTAAGTAGATGAATTAAATTATAGTTTGTATATCTTTAACAAGAAGAAGAGAATTCACATTAAGGAGAAAATTCACATTCACGCTGCTTACTAAATTGAACTTAAAAATATTTGCGTAAGTGGAATGTATTTTAATTAAAAAATTCATTATTATTTTCAAGATTTGAAGTAAGATACGTCAGAAAAAATATAAAAACTATTCAGCAATCTGTCTACATTTACTTCTCTTAAGATTTATATAAAATAAATTTCAAAATTCAGGAAAAAATTAAGAAGTTAGTCAATATTCTTTAGTTTCTTCAAAAATATTTATTATTTTGATTTATATTTCTTATACATTGAGATTGTGTGTGGCTGTGTAACATATATACTTAAATAGAGAGATATCAGTATAATGTTGTATGCATTCTTATAGTAACAGCTTTTATTTCTATAAAAAATATTTAAAAACTCATTATATTTATTGAAGATTATATAAAAATAACTTATATTTATTTATTTATTTTGAAATAAAGTTAACTTTGGAGGTTAGATTTGCTCATAATAAATAAAAAAATTTGACTGATAACTAATTGGAAAGAAGCACTTTCGATAATCATTTTTTTTTGTTCTGCTGCTATGAAACATTGTACGTTCTGCTTGCATTTACTTGCAATGATATGTTGCAAAAAAGATTTGAAAAATTTCCTTGCATTTTTTACAAATATGATTGAATAATTTTAAATAACGATAAATAGAAAAAAATAGTGACATATTTTTGTATGTGACATATATTTTAAAACAGAAAAAATAGTTGCCGATGTTATGTTGAATTTTGTTAAATGTACGAAACAATGAATCAAAATAATTCTACTTTATATAAATTGAAGAATGTGTTTTTAATTTACTTATCATTAGGGTATATGAATTAATCTAGCTACATTTTACTTGAAAGTATTAAAATTTTATAGAGCATTTTCATAAAACGTCTACTTTTTTCTTTACACTAAATACATTTTTCTAAACTATAATGCATCATTATTTTTTACAGCTTTTTTGATGCCATATTAAGATTTTGAATAAAAAAAGTAAAACATAACTATAGTTACTTTAAATCACTTTTTCATTTGTGACATGCCTAATAAATTAACCTTATGAAATATTTAAACCCAATTTTTGTAAAATGCTAGGATGCATTTTAAGGCTGTCCCTTAATCTTTCACTATCATTCCTTTAGTCTAATTGTAATTAAAAAAGACTTTTTCAAATCTTCGTTAACTCTGCCGTGGTAAGAAAATGAGTTTCCTGCATTCTATTCATCAGATTTCGTAAGGATGTTATAAAATAGCTCAAAAATTGCTTTTCACCTCAAACAGTTATCATGATCTTTGCTTCTCAAAAGAATGAAAACTTTTAAGCATGCAGTAAATGAAAAAAATTTTTCTATTTGTTACATACTTATTTTTAAATTATAAGTTTTTCACTGAATTTACTCTCGATGATGCGGTTTTATTATTTAGATTATAAACATTTGCTGAAGATGCACCTCATGCAATTGATAGGTGGTCGCACTGGTCTCGTTGAGATTGACGTCCTTCTTGCGACACAAAGGCAACGGTTCTATACCTGACCCAGTTGAAGATTCCTCGTGTTCAATAATGGCAACTAAGTCCCTTAAAGTAGGTCTTAGTCACAATGCTCCTCCGCTGGCTGGTGGAGGATACCAGATCAGATGTCAACCTCTTCATTTGTCTGTGCTACAAATTTTCAGGCCGATTTTCTCTGCTCAATTGCACATTATTCAGAAGAAATAAACAGCCGCATGAGCTTTAGGAAAGCAAGCATACAAATAAATAATTTATAAAACTGAAAATTGGAATTTTTTTAGCAACCATCAGATTCAGTATTGAATATGTAAATGAATAATTTCGAGCAATCAATTCTAATTAAAAAAGGTAAGGAAAATATATACAAATTTAAATGTATTATTTTCATGCATTTATTAACCTTTTACAAAACATCCCTTTTTAATTAGAATAAAAATTGCTTTTGTTTATTTCTTAAATTAGTCCTTTTCTTTTTTGTTGTTGGTAAGAATCTCAATACATTTATAAATCATTCTTTTCGAGTTTGTAAAAAGGTGCTTTTAAGAATAGAGTTTATTGATTAAACATATCATAAATAAAATTTAATATGTAAAGTATGCAAATTTCAAAATAACATAAAAATGAATTTTAACGCCTACAAGGTGAAATATTTCATGATTATATAAATTATCAAAAAATCTATTTTTATTCTCAATGATATCTTAACTAACTGATGTTTTACGCACAACAGAATGATTTATATATTTATATTTTACATAAATTGAATTTTACAATATTGTCTTCATTCTAGTTTTTATTTTATTTCATACTATTTTATATTATAAATAAAATATGAACGAAACAAGTCAAGAGTTAATATATTATACACCCAATAATAAGAATTTAGTAATATGTTTCGTAGCATGTTATAATTTCTAATTAAGTTTGAAGCATGTATCCAAGAAATTGTAGATAATTATCCTTATATTTTGCCACAAACATAAATGGATCTAATTAATCAAATCCTCAAAATACAGTTATTCTATACAGCGTGTTCTTCCCCAATTAAATTATTCTAGAATCAAATAACTTTATGATGTGTTCAGTATTTAAAATGAAAATGAGTGTTCTTTTGTAAAGGAAGTTCTAGAAAGAATAATTGATTTTAGATGCCTTTGTTACTTAATAGCGCTTTTTGGAAACAAGCTTATGAAGAATAAAAGAGAAAGGAATCAATTATTTTCTATTAGGTTGGAATTTTACTTTTTTGGACAAACAGAAACCGAAGAATTGAATGAATTAATTATCTTAGATAGGATTCTCATTATCTTTTCTTATTTTATTTATCCTCACTTTTCAATGCTAATTATTCAGTTCTATTAGAAAATTAATGTAGACATTGTACATAGTATATGCTTCAGCGGTGATTACACATGATTATATTCCAAAATTTCAAAAAATCCTTTAAAAGGCTACATTTTTTACATGTTTATTATTATTATGATAATTACAATTACTACAAATATGAAATACAGGAAATTAAATGAAAATTCCTTCACTATTTCTTTGCATACTAAGCATTAATGTTTTAGCATCACATTAATAAACTATTTTCTATGCTGTCTGCCCTTACAAGAGGAAAATCAAATGCAAGAATACAGAATAAATTTTGAATTTCAAACTCACTGAATTTATAAGTAAACTTACTTTAATTTTGAAAAATGATATTTGCTTTTCACAAGTCTTCATTTAAATTACGAAAAATAGCTTATAAATACTTTAAAAATTTCATTTCATTTCAACTTTATACAGTTCATTACTTTTTAAATCAATTAAGATGTCAAGAATTTGTCAATAGTTCAGGTAAATTTTATTTGATGATGTTAATATTAAGTATGTTAAAAAAAACTGCAACCAAAATAATAATTCGTGTTTTTCTTTATTTATTACTGTAGAAAAGTATTCTTCTGTAATAATTAACGTTTCATCAATATAATTAATTCTTACAAAGCAAATGGCTTAATAAGTTCTTCATTCCATGTTGATTGATTACCTTCTGTAATTAGTCTTACAATTGTTTAAAATTTTTATTTTAGGGATCATAATAACTTTATGCTTAACAAAATTCATTTCATGAGTCGGTAACTGGGAGCTTATTTTTCAGAGGATTTAATTTTAAATTCATTGAAATCTAAAGATTTATTTTAGTTTAGCTGAATGTGTTTCAAAATATGAGAAAGCTTTGTTTGAAAGTCAGTCGATACTCAGCAATCGTTCGATTTATTATTCTGTTTTCTCTTTTTTCACTTACAAGAGTTGTTATGTATCATATTTTAAGACTTTGTTTTGAATTTAGTTAACTTCAAAAATGTGAAGAAATATATTTTTTTCGTAATCCTTATGAGAAATTATTGTATCAGATGTGATTTCTTTTAAAAATGTATAAATTCCTTTTAAAAAGAATCGAGTTTTCAGGTTACCGATTTTTCAATATAAGAGATAAGAACTATATTTTTGTGAGAGTGTGTGATAAGACATGTTACTTATGTTTAATCTATATTGGAAACAAATACTAATGTACAGTGATCATTCTCTTTTTTATTGCTAATCAAATCAATTTATATTCTGTACTTAAATTTTATATTGAAATCAAAAATATTTATTTAATTTTTTTAAAAATAATTTAGTTGTTGCTAATAGCTTTGCCCGGTTTCAATTACGGTCTAATCCACAAACTTGATAACTTACTTTATATTTCCTAAATAAATAATGGAAAGAATAATAAAAATGCTGTTCTATAAAATGCTTCCATCGAAACTCAAGTTTTATATACAGCATTTCCAGGACATACATTTTGTAAAATATGATTGACATAGAATATCCTCTATTTTGTTCCATCTGATTTCATTATGCAGAAAAATATGTATAATATAAGTTTGAAAATCAATCAACCTTTTTATTTATAATGTAATGAAAAGGAATAAAAGAAAGACAATTTTCCATTTTCTATTTTATTCAAATAGTTATTCAGTATCGGAAATTTCCTTACCAAAATTTAATAAGGTACGCCAAAATGAAATTTATTTTAAAGTGTACGTGCACAGTATAAACGTTAATTGATGCGAAATATAGATTTATAGAAAAAGCAATTTTAATATCAGAAATTTTCTTCGTATCATTTCTTAATAGAAACAGTTATTATATCCAACGACATTGTTTATATGATGTTTTAGTTACATTAGTTATGAAATGATAGACGACGCTCCATATACATTTAGTATTAATCTGAAAAGATAGTTGGTGCTCTGTCTAAATTTTCCAAACCGTGATCAGGCTTAATAGTTAATTGCATACCTTTTACATAATTATATTTTTGAAGTAATAATATTATATATATTTTATTACAATAATTCAGAAAGTTATTAGAATTATATTTATGATGTTTATAAGCTTCTAATTAATTTATCGAGTGTAGTTACACGAATAGAAAACTGTGCCTTATGAAACTCATAATGATTTGACAAATTCCTTAATGTTTGTTAACATTATGGAAAACAATGAACAATGCTAACTTCAAAATAAGTGACTGATTTAATATAGTGAAAACTTTTTAAGTAACAATGTTTCGCATTACTTAAGTTATTTTAAACAATTATTATTTATATTTAAAAAATCTTGATAATAATAAATTATGATTATATAATAATAATTATTATTCCATTATTAGTATAATAATTATGATTTTAAAATTATTAATATTATTATAATAACTACTGTTCAGAGCAATGAATTCTTCAGTATAGAAATTTAATAATTTTTCATAAGAATACATATTTGTAAATTATTTTGTTTATAAGTTAACATTATCTCTCACATTAGTTGCTAGAGAACAATGTGTACAAAGCAATTCCTTTTTATATTTACAAATTTGTAATTCGCTTATATAACAATAAAAAAATCATTGAATTATTTACTTTAATTAGATTTATTCCTTAATTAATTATCCTGATACTCACTGTTAACTTGCATTTGATTGTAAAGTTGAATTTAACTTTTACAAATGTGAACATCAGAAATATAAATTAATTGCGAGTATATAGATGATTACCAAATAAATGTTGAAAAGAAGTTTATTTTAAATAGTTTCAAATTTCTTACTATAAGTTCACATTAAATTTTAATAAATATATTTTAATCCTTAAGGAACAGTTATTAAATTATATGGAAGAATATTTTTAATATTGATTTATTGATCTATTTTTGCTAAAAACACTACTTTTTCTTTCATCTTGGAAATTAATTTTTTAAAATTGATTCAGAACATACAAAAATCAAATTTTCAATGGAAAATTCTTAAACATTTTTTAATAAATCTAACTTTAAATGAATTAATTTTTTTATAATAATTTATGAAGTTTGGATACTACAGCTTACCATATATAATCTGAGTAATTTATTTTAACATGATGTAGAATGGTTCGTGAAAGTATACATTGATTAATATCTTTTTCGAAGCATATTAACAGAATATATTAGAAAAATCGTTCAATATTGTGCTTGTCCTCTCAATCAAAATCAATAAATGATTACTACTTTTTTAAAGTTAGTTAAAAACCATCTTAAGTAATTAAATATTTCGCCTGAAAATATATTTCCTCCTTTTATGAACTCAGAAACAAAATTAGATATTTCAGTAAATATCATTAATTTAATTTAAAATTCAATACTATTGGTTGTTGTTTTGAAGAAAGAATAACCAGAGAAATTTAGATGTTTTTTTTTACATTTAGATGTTTTTTTACAGGATGAAGATGTTTTAGAAGAATTTTCAAATAATTGTGAAAGTGAATGTCAGAGTCAAAGTATAATTATATTAATTTAAATAAATCAAAGTGATTCGTCGCGTTGTGTTATTATTTTTTAACTTCATTAAGTATTGGGCATTGATTTTGTTAATTTAATTGGAATTATGAAAAATAATAAATATTAGGATACAGAACACACACACGTATGCTACTACAATTGCTAATTTATTTTCTGAAACAAATATATTCACAAAATTTTTAGGGATTACAAATTTCTTGACTAAAATAAATTAAAATTGTTTCGAAAAAGAAATAAAATTTTGCATTAAAAATGTCATTTATTTTATAATATATTATTTAATTAAGAATGTTTTATAAAAGCGAACAATCAATAAGAAAGAATATGGTTAAGAATGCAGTTAAGTTAAAGAATATATTAATTAATTCTTGTGAAATTAGTTAATGTATTTTATAAAAAATAAATATAAAGTACTCGCGATATGAAATTATGTCTTATTTTCTTTTCGGGAGGGATTAATTTTAATAATCTTTTTATATTTGGCTAGATTTTATTACAACAAACTTCTATGTTCTGTACATGCCCGTGTCATTTAGGTCAAAATGAATTCGTTAGTAATAAATTTAAGCAAAAATAATTTCAATTAAATATTCTCTTTTCAATAGAAATTTTCTAAAAGCGCAGTAAAATTATTTTAATTTCAAATTAAGTATTTATTAGTTTTAAGCTATTGAATAAAAGTGAAACAAAGTTTTACACTTTAGATAAGATTTTAGATATTAATGTAAGATATCATTGAACTAAACCTAAAAAATGAATAAAAAACTATCAAAAAATTTAGTTGCAGTTTTGCACCTTTCCTTACATTAAAAATTTCCATAACTTTAATTTGGTAAGTTAAACTTTTGAAACTGTAGACTAAAACACATTTTTCTTCGCAATTTATTTACCTATGGTGTTTTTTATACTAAAAATATTAAAATTCATCATTATATGGAAAATGGATATAAGATTAATATTTTTTCAAATTGTCATAAACTTGAATAGAAATCACATAATTATTTTTAACAGTTTGAAATTTAACTTCGTAAAAATTATTTTTACTACTTTTTAATTCGATTTGAATATGTTTGTAAATATGTATTGAAATATTGATAACTGAAATGAATATTATCCACTCAATTACGGCTCAATTACTTAAAAAATTATTATATAAATATAATTAATTTACACACACACACATATATATATATTATATATATATATATATATATATATATATATATATATACAGGGTGTCCCGAAAGGTCGTTGCCAAACTTAACGTGGTGGTCTGTCATACCATGGCAAACAAGATTTACATAGGAACTTGTGTCCGAAAATGTGAACAGCGACCGCTAGAGGGCAATGTTTGCTGGCGTAGAGGGGAAGAAAGAAATGATACTGAAAGAGGTTTCAATTTGTCTTTTATTAAATAATATGATTCAATTACAGAAAATGTTCAAAATTCCTTCCATTCGCAACAATGGAAGCTTCACAACATCGACGCATACGTGCTGCCGCTTCCACGATCCTGGAGACAAGATCCGTGTCCGATATGTCACGGGAATCCCGTATATCAAGGATTTCATGTATCCCCACAGGTAAAAATCCAGGGGAGTCAGGTCAGGGGATAGCGGTGGCCATGGGACTGGTCCACCTCTGCCAATCCAGCAATCAGAGTATGTCCTATCGAGATATTCCCGTACATTGTGGTTAAAATGCACAGACGCTCCATCATGTTGAAACCACATATTTCGTCGTGTAGCTGCTGGAAGGTTAACCAACAGATCCGGCAACACACTTTCTAGAAAAGTATGATAGTTATTCCCATCGAGGCGTTCAGGAAGTAGGTAAGGGCCAATTAGCATGTCACCGATAATACCAGCCCAAACGTTAATGCTGAAGCGTCGTTGATTTGCATGAGCACGTGTACATCTTGGGTTTTCATGCGCCCACACGTGCATGTTGTGCAGGTTCAGAACACCGTCCCGTGTAAAAGATGCTTCGTCGGTAAACAAAATCCGCCATGGAAAATCCATCAGTGCAATCCGTTTTTGCAAATACCAGCGTGCGAATGCAATGCGTTGGGAATAATAATCATCTCACAGTGCCTGTACTCTTTGGATGTGGTAGGGGTGTTGCCTGTCCTCATGCAGTATGTGCTGAATGATGGAACGAAGTACACCCAAGACGCGTTCGATAGCTCAGAGGCTTGTTCATGGGTTCCTTTCAAATTCCCGTAAAACAGCTTCCACTGCGACAGGTGTGCGTGTAGTGCGTTCTCGACCGATGTGGCTACCTGTCTGTAAAGCTCCTGCCTCGCACAATCTGTGAAACAGTTGCCCAAACAAAGCACGACATCTGTTTGGGAAGCTGACATCTGTTTGGGAAGCGCTCAAGGTAGATCCTTCCCGCGACTCGTCCATTTCCATCCGCCGCACCATACGCGTAAATCATATCGGCCAATTCTTCATTAGAGAACCGATTCATCGTTCTTCTGCAGCGTCGTCGCCTGAAATAATCACACTTCCCACTCTCCCATCAGCCTGCGAACATTGCCCTCTAGTGGTCGCTATTTGCATTTTAGAACAGAAGTTCCTAAGTAAATCTTGTTTGCCAGCACGTTAATTTTGGCAATGACCTTTCGGGACACCCTGTATATATATATATATATATATATATATATATATATATATATATATATATATATATATATATATATATATATATATATATATATATATATATATATATATATATATATATGTCAAACCAAAATTTTAAATCATCTTGCTTAAATGTATGTGGTTAGAGATTTCTAAGATATTTTGTACAATCTTAGACCAACGGTTGCAATTACTGTAGGGGAAAATCGAAACTTTCAAACAACATCACCCATTTTGTTTCTTCTGCTAAACATTTAGAGGAACTGAGAATACCCAAATGGTTTTGGAATGAAAGGAAATTTGCAGTCGAAAAGCACTTATAAAAAACGAATGGCAATTCAGAAAGTGTGCGCTTTGAAGCCCTTGGCATAATTCACAGGGTTAGACAGAAGAAGCAACGATTACAGAACAAAACGTGCAAAGCAATGCTTGCGGAAATGAAGTGTGGAAAGCAAGGTGGATTTATTTTCGAAATCACAAATTAAGATAATTCAAAAGCTGTGCAAAAAAAGGTTTGTTAAGAAAATTTGAAGTAAATGGATGCACTTGTAACACTCTCGATCTTCGCGACCACTTGATCCAGTTAAAATTGTTGCAGAAGTGCATTATAAATAATTGCAGAGCTCTTGCATATTGCAAAAGTCATTACTTACAGATTGGAGTTTCTAGGAACAACAGTTCTCAAGCAGTTGGTCAGGTGCCCAATCTGGAAATGATCAAATGCATGATAATTTTCAAATTTCTTCCCATCAAATGATGAAGAGAATGGATGGTAGACAGGTATGGATTATTTCTACGACTATGATAAAACTATGGATAGATAGCCTGCTCCAGATGTTATAGACAACAGATAGGTTATGATTTTCTTCAACAAGAAGCATTAACATCAAGAACTACTTACACTGTGTTAACAAAATTACTCACAATATTGTTGTCTCTACACGATGGAGTGACAGTGACCAGCGTCTATCACTCTACCAAAAATCATTTTATGTCATAGAAAAATACACTAGATCTCTTTTCGTAGACCTGATTGAAGCAGACGATAATTTTTGACGGTTTCTCACTCCAAATAGCTATCTACACTCACACAGACACACGCACAGACAGACAGACAGACACACACACATGGGCGCGCGCAGGCGAGCGCGTGCGAATCTTTTATAACTTTATAACATAATAAGAGTAAAAATAATATAACTTTAATAATTTGAATCAATAAATTAGAAAAAATTTTCTAATAAAATTAAGATAAAACATTTAAAAAGGGAGGGAAAATATTAATAGAATAAGCAAAATTAGAAATTAAAAATAGGATAATTTCGAAGAAAGAAAACCAAAACATTGAAAAATTATAGAAATTAAAACTTGTTCCATCTTATCAGAGAGCAGAGAACCAAGAATATGCTGTTTTGAACACATTTGTGTAGAGTTTCTAAATATAAATAATTAACAATCTAATTGTTTCGGTGCGTTCCCCAAAGTTCCAATTCAATTTTCCCTCTCCGATCGGTTTTGAGTTCAACAAAAAGTTAATGAACATTAAAAATGTAAAGTAAAAACTGTATTCAAAAGTTTCTGTAACTAACATACGTAATTGCATTCCATTGACACTAAAGATGAGAAATTATCTCTATGAAGCGTTCTGTTATCAATTTTGCTTTCAATCAAAGAATTTAAGCGTTTTGCTCCAATCAGTTTTATTTCATAAAAATTGCAGTATAAGAAAAATAATTGAATACTTTTGTTACCTATCCAATATTACTTTGCATGATATTTGAACAAATTTCTTGCAAATTTGCTTTCAACAATGTAAATAAATATTTGTAATTACATTCATAATTTCTTCATTTGTTAATTAATAAGATATCACAATTAATGTTTCATAATAAGTTTTATGAACCCTTTATTTTAGAAACACTGTATCTTATTTAATTTAAATATAATTTAGTTAATTTAATAACAAAGCAATATTTATTAAATACCAAAAATAAGTACAAACAAGTACTATTATTTTAATAGTATGAATATTTCTTTTGTTTATACTGATAACTTAAATTATTAATCCTTATAAATAAAACCCACACATTATTACTCATTGTTTTTAACAGATTTATTTGCTCATAATTTTAATTTCTATTTGTAACATGAAACAAAATTAGGACTTGCAGGTGACATAATTGGACTCCGTAATCAAGAGTACAATTTCATGTTATATTAGAAGCCAAAATCAGAGGAAAGGTAACGTAAAACTCCTTTATTTTTAGAATGTGTGTAGGTGGCAATCTTCATTTCTCCTTAAACAAAATTTTTACTTAATAAGAATTTCTACTTAAATATTTCGTAATAAAAGACATGTGACTAATCAAATATAAATACAAAGTTTCTGCTCACACTGTGAGCATATATGTATATTAAATTACAACAACATTAATCCCCGTTTACTATCAAATAATATTTATGGTATCAAAACTTCTTAAAATCAAGCAACATTTGGGTCACAAGAGTTTTGTAAATAATCTATTACCGCATTTTTTGTATTAAAATTTTTACTTAAAGGAATCATTTGAATACTTATGAATTCTTTGATTGATTTATTGATCTAAAATTAAAATGAGAATTATTGTTGGGAAATTTTAGGAATGATTCCACTAAACTGTAAACCAGACATAGTTCATTATTCTGTTATTTGAAAGCTATAAATTACCTGATATTGAATATTCGAACAATATTTAAAAATATCGCTTCATATTATTGTTCTAAAAAGTGTCAACTTATTAGCGTAAGATTTTGAAAATAACAATGACTGAATTTATTCAACGAAAATATAATTTTAAATGAAAACATCATATAAAGAAACCACAAAATATAAATGTAAACCGCAAATTTGAAGCAATTTGTCTGAGTTATCTAATCTTCTGAAAATTATAAGACATTTCTGTATACAGCAAAGGTAAAGAGCGTTGATACACTTCTAGTATATATTACGTATATTGCAATACTGTAACTGAACTGAAAAAAAGTATGCTCCAAAAAATAAAAAGAACTTCTGCCTTTGCAGCGTTCAAACAGAATGTTATGTCAAGACAGATAATTAACGAACATTCCTTTATAGCACTCAATTTATGTTAATGTATTTACATATAGGAAGATTTTACTCAATTATTGTAAACATATTTTTCAGAAGTGAATTGTAAATTTCTTATGTCAAGATAGTACACTTACACACCAAAAGCTTGTGATTTTGCGATTATACAAAGAATAAATTATATTTGAATTTTAAAAATGAATGTACTTTTACAAATATTGATACTAACAAAGGAAATATCAACGTGGAAAATTAAATATGTCGTTTTAGTGACCTACATTTTATGATAAGAGATACTAGAAAAGCCTAACTGTTTTTGTTCAGTTTCTTAATAATGCAAAAGTTGGATGATGCAGTTTGTTTTCCTTCTCCTCAGAATGTTTGTTATGAACATATAAAATTAATTAAAGTATGCATATGCATTTAAAAACAAAGCGAATTTATATTTAAAATATTCCGAGTAAATAAAGTTAATCCAGTTTTTGCGTTTGTAAATATTATCATCATGTCAGTAAAATAATCATCTGTGTACATTTTTCGAAGGAAACAAATTTATTTCTTCATTGTGGTTGAAATTCAGAAAACAACATGTACATCCTTTTATTTGGGGAAATTTGAATAATAATTACTTTGCAATATATTTAACTATTTTTTTCTGATCATAAAAACATAAAAATACAAAATATATTTTTTTCAATTTTTTGTAAGGGAATAAGAATTTTCAAAATAAATAATTTGAAACATAAAATTATTTTATGTAATAATTTATATTAATGTAAAGTAATATTAATGCTTCACCTGTCTCCACTGCTTGTAATTAATCCATGAAAAATGATATAAAATTCCTTTTATATATCTTTTATTAACTTGTATTTCTTCAATAAAATGAGTGTATTTATATGTGGTCACATCAAATTATTATTTTTGAGGTGCAATAAAAATATACTCACAGTAAATGAGGATGAATGTTTACATAGTCGTTTAAAATTACATTTTGTCTCATACAGTTTTATTAAAAATTATAATTTTTATCAAACAAATTACCGAATATTTTTTATGGTGATGGATTTATAAAATCACTATTTCAATTCTTTGTAAATCACGTCAATGTTTTTCACAAAATAATTTATTTATTTCTGAGAAAAAAAATGACTTATCATAAAGTGTTACTTTATTTCTCAGAATTTGTGGCCTTGCATATATACTTACATTTTTTAGAGATTCAAGTATTTGTTACTTACTGCCCGCTTGGAGGAAGAGCAGGAACATAAAAATAACCGCAAAAAAATTTAGCAAGGGAATAAAAGGTCGATAAGTTGAGACTGACTTAAGAGCTATCCTAATTTATTTGAAATGTATCTCATACGAAACTACATTAGCAAGCAACTTTTGGTGAAATATTTTATCCTTTTTTCACTTTATCAGTTTCTATTGAGTTTATTTATTGACTTGAAAGCAGTACATGAATATTATTTTTTCATAGATCTCTTAATTTTTATAACAGATGAGAAATGTTATCTGTAAAGTAGTTTAGAGATTTTCCTTCTGTTTTGTAAATATTAAATACTTCATGTCTCCTGTTTTGCTCTTATTTTAAATGATAAGCTTACATTTATGACACTTAAATCAACTTAACATTTTGTAAGAAAATTTTGTTGTTGATAAGTGTGGCAAAATTTGTATCTCCAGTTTAGGCTATTAATAATATGATTAAAACTAATATTTAATTTTATAATAATTTATAATAATCATTTAATTAATAATAATAATAATTAATAAATAATTTAACGAATTTTGATTAAAATGATGGCAGTTTATAGAATTTTCTAACTGACAAAATGCTCTTGAGAAATAAATTTTTATTTTCATTTATCTTTAACATTTTCTAATGTAGTGAAAGCTTTTGAAAATTAATCTTTGTAAATGAAATCAGAGACATTTCTGCATCATAAGACATGGTGGCATTCAACTACTGTGTAAGTGATCTTTGTTGTTACGAAACCAATCTAAATTAGAAATTACAAAAAAGTAAGAAACAAAGCATCACTAACAGTACACGAACTCTACAAAAGAAATCTCTTGTCTGAAATTAAAAGAACAAGTTTTTTCTCTTTGGAAATTATTAAGAGAAATTGTTTTCATGCAAAAATATAGAATCAACAAGAATTCATTATAGAGAACATTTTAATTAGAGAACAGTATCTAAACTATTATATAACATTAGAAAGAGTATAGTTAAAAAATTATTTTTCTTAATGCTAAATGCGGAGATAAATATGCCTTTAGTTATTTGAAGTTTGTTGCGTATTTTAGATGTTAAGTAAGTTTTAATATGTTAAATGTATATTTTGACATCTTAAGTACATTTTAACAATTTTTAAGTTGTGTATTGATATCTTAAGGGATATTAAAGTAAGCTATGTATTTTGACATTTTAAGTACAGTTCAACAATACATCTTAAGATATCATTCAGTAAGTTATGGATCTTGACATCTTAAGGGTACTTTAATAATATTAAGTGTATATTGACATCTTAAAGAATCTTTAAGTAAGTTATATATCTTGAAACCGTAAGAAAACTTTAGCAATATTAAGTTATATAGACATCTTAAGGAAAATCTTTAGGTGTTTACAGTCTATGAATTAGTCGTCTCTGAAGTTGCCCTCCTGGAGAGCAGATTCCTAAACTGCAGAACCTGTCGCAAGAGAAGAAACTTGCTCTCCAAGCGAATGTATGCTGAAGCGCGTCTTCCATAATTCAATAAAATCGTAACAAAACTGGAAGACGAATGGTTAGCACTCTTGTTTTCGATTCCACAGTTCTAATGTTCAATTCACACCTTCTGTTTGGATGCTTGTAATGATTCAGAATACACTTGAATGTAGGCGGTCAATTTTGGCGCACTTGGTCCAATTAGTCTTCGTGTGCAAGAAATAACCATTGAGTGAGAAACAAAGTGGTCGGATGAAACCGCGAAGGGATCTGAACACCACCAATCAATAGTGAGCCCAGACCAGTTGAGTGCTTAAATGTCAGTTTCTTTTAAATGAAATATATTTATAATATTTTGGTTAAAATATTAAAAATTATTGCTGTGAAAATTATTGATTTAGTAAATATATTTTAATAATTTTTAGAATTAATGTTTACGGAGGATAAATACAATTTTCAGAGCGTTCAAATTTTTATACGTTAGTCTTGAGACAAAGAAAGCTGCATACACCTAATCATCTTTTAATAAAAACATTTGGTTAATTAAAATGGAGACCATATTTTGTACCTGATAATCATTAAGTTAGTGGACCTTCATTCGCAGTAGTTTCCTTCAAATTATTTATAAAATTAATAATGAAAACTATTAAAAAATCATTAAATTTCATAGCAGTAATAAACTATATGAGAAAATTAGCAACATGTAAATAAAAATTATGTTTGGAAAACATTTTTATGATTTTTTATTAATTCAAATATAATGAGATGATGCATTCATTATTGCCACATGAGTATATTTGAGATATATAAGAAAAAATCGTTTTATATATTTCTCTGAAAACAAAATAAATCAAAAATCGAATTTTATAATTACATTTCTATATTTTATTATGAACTTTATAAAGCAATGTAATGATTTATTAGAAACTTAATGAGGTAGTGTAAATATTTGAATTCAGTAAATTTATAATTAAAAAACTTTCTACTTATTATTTATATTTAATTACTGAGATTTATTAAATTTGTTTCCTTTTAAGTGTATAATTATTAACAATTATTATTATATATGCGAAGAATATATTATAAAGAAAACTGCGAAGGTAGAAATATTTATTTTAGGAACTTTTGATAGAAAATACTTATCTTTTAACCCTAAGATTTATTATATTTTGCCGTAATGAGATTTCTGAATCGAAGCTTAAAATAAGATTAGGAAACTTTCATTTTGGTGAAAAAATTTACATATACGATAGCATATTGCTTTTGATTTTGTATCATTTTTTGTTATTAATAATTTATTCTCTGCTAGAGCAGATCCTAGTTTTCTTGTTTTAGCATCATGTTGTTAATGACCATTTTCTATCATTAGTTACATTTTTTATGCTTAATATTTGGTTTATTTTATTTGTTCACCATTTGTTAAAAAAATTTTAATGAAAAAGAAAATAAATGTTTATCTTAGCACATGGTGGTAAATTTTTAATATAATACAATGGAAAATATTTGTATTAGTGAATTCTAAACATTATAATCTTTATATTTCTGAATTTATAAGGGTTCTTTACTTTTTTCAGTGATATAAATAAGTATTTATTACGTTATAAATAAAGAATTTTTTATCTTTTCGATCTTAAATTACCCTTTTTCTTATATTCTTATTTTAAAAAAGTAAATCTATTGATGGTTTTGATAGTTTAACATTGCGGT
Source organism: Latrodectus hesperus (assembly GCA_037975125.1). Classification (NCBI taxonomy): domain Eukaryota; kingdom Metazoa; phylum Arthropoda; class Arachnida; order Araneae; family Theridiidae; genus Latrodectus; species Latrodectus hesperus. Next base: position 1,989,205 of record CM075860.1, on the reverse strand, counting down.
GCAATATTTTATTTGGTAGAGTTATTTACTAATATATTAACACAGAATAGTATTTAAAAAAGTATAACTATATAATTAAATAATTTTTATATAAACTCAAATTTAATTCAATTTTTTATTTAAAATTTTAGTAATAAGATATATTATTAAAACTTTTATTAAATAAGATATATTAAAAGTATACTGTAATAATACATAATAGCAAAGTATTGAATGATGTTATCCAACATGATTCTTTGCATGAAACAGTACTTTGTAATATTATACGATTTTTAATTACCATTTCATATCCACTAAATGCTTTAAAGTATACTGCTATTCATGTTTGCCTTCTATAAGTTAAGAATGCAGTTAGCAAAAGAAATACATGTAGTTTATTAACTTAATTATGGCATGTTGAAAATTATTTTGACAAATAATATTTAGAATGTATGTTAATATTAATTCCTATTGGAAAGTTTTATGGTACGTTTTATTTGTTGTCTTATGTTGCTTAGATTACAAAAAATAGTTATAAATTTTATTTCCGTTATTCGACATACAAATGTGGTTAATACTTGATTCATTAGGATATATTTATGATACAATTACAGTTAACAATTATAATGTTAGTTAATTATTATATAATCCCGATTTCTCTGTCAAAGTATATTTTTATTAATTGATATTACTCAATACACACGTATGTATACTTGAAATAATTTTATTATATAAACGTATTATGATAATTGTGTGAGTATATTTAAATCATCCCAAATCTTATAATACATATTCTACGAAGTATATTAAATGATCCTTGACAAAAATTATATACAATCAACTAGTTTATAGTTATAATTTCAGAAAAATATAAATTCCTAGCTGTTTTAACTTTCAGCATTTTCCACGTGTTTCATTGAGTGGTCAATCTAGCTGACAAAACATTTAATGATTTTCCATCAGCCTAAACATTTTCCATTTTTTTAAAAAAGAAGAAAATCATAAATCTGAGAGAAAGGAAATTCGGCCTAACATGAAATCGTTGGTATGCCTGGATTTAGTCAGCTTATGATGTTCTGATATATTATATATAAATATATATTATATATATTATATATATATATATATATATATATATATATATATATATATATATATATATATATATATTATATATATATATATATATATATATATATATATATATATATATATATATATATATATATATATATATATATATATATATATATATATATATATATATATATATATATGTGTGTAATAGTAAGTTACGTAGAAAATAGCAAGTTCGGAAACAAATAACTATGTTTGCTTTTTTACATTAAATTTTAAAAGTATAAAAATATGTCCTATTTTTACGTAAGTTTAATGCAATCAGCATGATAAAATATGCATATTTTTACAAGTTATTATAGGAAATGCATATATTTATAATTAGTTAAAAGGGAAATTATATGACTCTTACATATTCAAAAACTATCTTGATCTTTATTTTTTATAGAATATTAGCTATGTTTTAAAAGATTTTTATTGATCAAATATATTTTGATAGGACGTAATATTAATTAAATTCATTTCTAAAAATACATTTTCCAGTAATATTTCGAAATTTTATTTGCTATTTCAGTAGAAGAAAAGAAGTAAATATTATTATGTTTTTAGAAAAATAATACTTGTCATATTAACATAATTTTGTTTTTAAGTGCTCTAATATGATTTATTATATTTTATGTATAATCTTGAAAATTTTATCTTAAAATTCCTCAGTAAATCATAATTTTTTAGCAAGAAATATTATTTTTTGAAAACTGTTTTTTACATTAATCTTGCTGCATTTTAGTGCACTGCATTAATCTTGGTGTTTGGTGCAAATTTAATCTTGCTGAAGGATATTTGTGACACATTTCTTTATTTCACATACGTTGTTAGCTGCTCTTTCGATTCAATTGCTCTTGTAAGCTACGCTGTGTAGTTAAATATCGTTATCTTAATTTATTATTTTTATCACATAGTGCTTAAAAATAAGCTTTTGAATTCAAATATATATTTTCTTAACATTGCATCAGTGTATTTCTTTTTTTTTCCCCAGATTCAACCTAAAAATAGATGCAGAAACTAGCTTTGCGTTTTTGTAATTAAAGATTACTTTTAATTCAATCATAAAATTGCAAATTCATTTGTATACATACAAAATTTGATTACTTATGATACTTCAAATATTTAATCCTTACTAACAACTTGGTTAAATACTCACGTGGTAATCATTATTTATACCAATTAATTAATAAAATATGTGGTACCGCAATAAAAATCCTACTGGATGGAAAAATAATTCATGTAAAAAGACACGAAATTATGTAAGAATATTCTATTGCTATGTCGGCCCATTTCGATGACTTTGAAAACTTGTTTAATTAATTTCATCGTTGTTATGTTCACCTTTCAGATCCATGGTACAGGAGAATATATCAACTCTTCCAGTCTGAGAGTTCATAGAAATTTTATTACTTCAATTTTGTGATTTTGCAGTCCCTAAGATATTCGGTAGACAATTAGACTTATATATTGAGTAGAGTTTTTCTTGCAGCATAGAATTTAGGCTTCAACCTCTTCATTTTTCTAACTCTTTTACAATCTCCAACCTTCTTATGTTTTTAATCCAGTCCCGTGCCTTTCACTTGAACCGATTACATACAAGTGCTGTGTTAGAGCAATCCACTTTGTGGAAGAGAGAAAATGGAGGAATAAAACAAGGAATACAATCTTACAGGAAAATGAAATATAAAAACGGACTTCTAGACAAGAAAAAAATGGGTAATTAAGTTAATTTGTAAAAAAATATTCAGCCAGCGAATACAACAGCTATTTTTCATTATTTATGTTAAATATCGATAGAAAAGAATAGCTGAATCGCTTGATAATTTTAGAAATTTTTCAGATGATTGCTATATAAAAATTAGCATTTAACTTTAAAGTATGATTACTCACATGTCCTAATTAGTAGGAGTCTAAACACACACTGGGAAATATAACCGAAATTTACCATAACTTTATTTTGCTAAATCTATGTAAGTTTATTTCTGTTACACATGATATTTAAATTCGATTATGTGCCATGTTTTTCATGAAATTTAAAAGGATTACTAATGTCAGCAATAAAATAAATATTACAGTTTGTCACAATTTACATGACACCTCTTCACTTCATGACACTTTGATAGTTCTCAAAGTGTCATGAAGATCGCGATAATCTAGTCGAAAAAAATTATTCTGCCCTATCGTGAAGGTAGTGAATTCGATACCTGAGACAGCTTAAAAAGGGTCACTGTAAAAAGGCCCGACCCATTTAACAAACATTTGGTTATTATTCCATATTAACCTACAAAATGTAGATTCACAATATTTGGACAGGTGAGTAAAATATAGCAATATCATCTATTTTACGAATTTTGCCATTTATAAGGATTAAAAGAAAAGATTGTTCGTTTTATTTAGCTGTTTTCAACGATATAAATAAGCAATTGGTTGAATATATCCACATAACTTATATTTTGATTTTTTTCATAAAATATTAGTGATGAGTGCAGAGTGCATAATTATTGGGACATAAGTATTCACCTCAAAATTTGTTTATAAAAATGGTCATTTTGTTTGAGAAATATTAAACACAAATTAATTTTCTCTTAAACATTTCACATTAAATGTAATTGCTAATACAAGATTTGTTACAATTTGTATGAGCAGTTTATTTAAAAAAATTCAAAATGTAATCGACTTTTCTAATGCAAAAAAAAGGATTCACAAATTGCTATCTTTCGAAAAATGATTCACTGATTTAGTTTTCGATTTAAAACTACAATAATTATTCGTTAATAAGACCATGTATATGCATTTGAAACTGTACAAAAGGAGGTACTTTCTGTATTATTTTAAACCTGGATGTCAAAAATATGTAGAATGTTTCATAACACAGTTAGTTTTTACAAATCTTTCAAAAAGAAATTCATATAAATTTTTTTTTTAATTAATGCAATAAAATTCCTTGTTAATTTAATAAAATCATAGTTTATCTACTAATTATATTTCTAACTGCTTATACTGATCATGCTGTAAGTACTGATTAATCTATTTATTTTGTATAGGTACCGAAAACTGTATTTAAGTTTTTAAGAAAATATGAGGGGTTGAATTTTAAATTCTTAATCTAAATTTAAAGCCTGTAAACGAATTATGTAAATTGTTTTTTACATTTATAAATCTTTGATTTCAAAGAAAATGCTATGAAACATTTATGTCAACACAAATGTATGTATTTACTTAGTTCATTAAAATATTGTGACTGCAATCTTAAATTCTTTGCTTGTTAACAATCGCTTAATATTTTAAAATATTTAACTGACGATGAAATTCTTACAGTCACATTAGTTATTTATAAAGAAAATCTAATTGATTCAAAACAGTTTACATAAAACGTAATTTAAATTTTCCTACGAGAGTGAGTAATTGTTTTTGGAGACCAAAAATATGATTTTTTAAAATGTTATACTATTTAAGGAAGATGGAAAAATTATTGAAAGTCAGTGCAAGAAAGAAATACATATTACTAAACATATTTCTTTTATAACAGTAAAGGAGCCCTTACTTTAGAGGAAAAATATTAATGAGAAACATCAGTGTCATGGGCAACCATCAAGCATAATGGAGAGAGAGTCGGTCTGAATGGCTTTCTTGCGACATCCGCTGAGCTATCGATTGCCTCTCCGATTGAGGTTATTCCGGTTGGGGTCGGTTTATCTAAAAGTGAAAGGAAATGAAAAGTTTAATAAAGACAGAACGCACTGGTGAGCAAAATTTAGTAATTATAATGTTGGAGAAACACACAGAAAGTTATATAAGCTTCGAAAAATGTGTGTCATTATAATTGAAGAGTTTCTATTAGTAAATGCTTCACTACTGAACACATAAAATATGTACAATAGAACAATCATCCAGATCATTTGGGACCGGACCCTATTCGAATAATCAAAAATGAGGTTAAATAGATTTTTTTCTAAAAAACATCCCTTTTTAAACATTTATTGTTTGTTTAAATGAGAGAAAATCTGTATATTTTTAAAGAAAAATAACTTTTAATCTCTTTGAAAGTGAAACACTTTTACATGTTAAGATACTTACAAGTGCTGTACATTGATACGATATGTAAGTACAGTGCCGCATTTAATAGTGATTGTACATTTCATAATTTGTAGAACTGCTTCCCTATTATTTATGATGCATTAATTCAAATATCTCATTGATATTATAGTACGGATAATAAAATGAGGCAATTTCTGAAAAGTACTCGAAGCATATAGAAAATTAATGCATAAAATATTTATGAGTTCTATACTTTAAAAATGAAAATTGCTAAGACTTCATAACTAAAAAAATTGATAATTGTGGGAAGAATCCTCCTACATTATAGTTTCTATCTATAACTAGATATATTTATTTATCCTAAGCAATTTAAAAGCTTCCTTGTGATGATTCAGGGAATAATTGCTCTTTGATAAACTGAATTGTTTTGCTTGTTTCAATTGATGGTCATTTTCTAAAACAAATGGCTGATTTCAACTGAAGTTACTTTTCTTAGAATCGAATACCGAGAGTTCCAACTATCGGAACAACAGCAAATGTCATTTCTTAGTGATAAAACAGATATGAGGTAACAATTTCTAAGTCCATTTTACTTCTTATATTTTATAATACATATAGTAGAACTCCAATTATCAAAATAAATTGGGACAGGAATCCATTCGTATAATCAAATTTGGGTTTAATTAGATTTTTTCGTGAAGAAGGTCCATTTTATTTATTTATTGTGCGTTTAAAATGAGAAAAAACTTCACATTTTTAAAGAAAAATAATTTTTAATGTATTAAATGAAAAATCGACGTTTTTATATGTTGAGGCTCTTACAAGTGCTGTACATGAATACAATGCATGGAGCTGTAAAGGGAAGAGAGTGACATCTCGGTTAGAATAAGCTGTTTCACTGCCTCCATTTGTTTTCGGCAGCCAAATCAGCTTGACAGTGAGGATTTACACGTGGTCACACTCGGGCTGACGCTCCCTCCACTTCAAAGCACTTTCAAAGCCAACAAATGCTTCACCAGTTGATGGTCTTGTTTTTGTTTCAACTCGGATATTAAGGTCATCTTCCTCGACACTTTCAATAAGTTGACCATCATTTGCAATTTGGAATCCAGGACCTGACTCATAATCCATTCTCGTATATCTTCAACACTCACTTCTGAACATCCAGGAATTTTCAAAAGAATGCTTCTGAATTCCTTAAGTGATACGTCTCTTTCTCTCTCTCATTCTCACATTCTCTCTACTTTTACCATTTCTGAAATGTTTCAATTTTCTTATTTTCCTTCACTTCTTCAGTCTAATTTATTTTTCTAAAATTTTGAAAGTGATTCAGATCGATGAAAAATTGGAGTTCTGTTGTAGTACAATTTTCGATACGCTTGATAATGAGTATAGTCTATAGCTAAAAATCTAAAGAATTGTTCTTCCATGTAATTTTTCACATCTCCGTCCAATCCATCCTAGGATGGTTTATGGAGCAAATTACTGAATTAACATTGTGGATACTCATTGCGTTGTCAATATAGTTTTCAGTTTTATTTGAATAGTATTTTAATGAAAAGAAATACTTTTTTGTATATGCTATTTGTATGTCAATAACCAAACATGGAAAAATTTTGATATTTAAAATTCTGTATCATGGCAAATATATTGACTTTCGTATATGATTTAAAAACTCATTATTTGCACGAACACTCAATAATTACATTTTATGCATATTTGTAGCTTACATCTTTTACCTAGTGTTAAAAAACATGGGTCGAACAAATTGTTTTTATATACTCTTACCGATGCTTTTTTATTGAAGTATGTCTATTGATATGCTTCAGTTCCTTTGAAAGTTTATGAATGATAGACTGTAACTTACATATTATGAAAAAAGTATGCATTTAGACCACGAATGGAATTTATTGGAAACTGAATAAAAAACAAGAAGTTTTATAAAATACTTATGGATATTTCTCTAATGCAATTTTTAACTGGCGAAAAAATAAGTATTTTGTAATTTTATCCAGCTTAAATGATAAGTCTCAGTTGGTCTCTGAAGAGCTCATCATATGTTAGTGACCGATACCTAGAAATGCCACTCTCTAAATTTCTGAGCAGCTACTGCTACAATGATATAGTCATAAAAGCAGTGCTTATGCATAGTAAAGATAGAAATAACTGAATAATATCACCTAGGTTGCCATGTGATAGAAATTAACGTACTTATAAAAAGGAATATTTCCTTGAACCACAAATGAAAGACATTGAAATCTGTGCAGAAAAAACAAGAAGTAAAACGTTTATGAAAATAAATATACATATATACGCACATAGGATGTCCACTAAGTTTGTGGTCCACACTCTTAATTTCAGTGCGTCTAATCCTATATTCATAAAAATAGTGTCTAGTTATATTAAAGTGACTATATACAACTGAATAAAATCATCAAGGGTGTCACCTGATGGAAAATTGCTGAGTTAATAATGGTACTTCAAAAAAATTTAATGGAATGGGGGAAAATGATTTACAAAGTTATTCAACGTCATCGAATTAGTAGGATTGATCGATAACTGGGGAACATTAGCGCAAAGAATAGAATGAATAGAATGAGCATTTGTTTCTTCGTGATTCTTTACACTGTGACTGGTAAAAAATGTCTGAGAAAAAATCAGCTAATTATAGCCAATTGGTATATTTACCTCAGAAACCTACTATTTTCAGAAATCTACTATCAGAATCTATTATTCAAGTGTCAACAATTTAATGGAGTTGATCTGTCAAATGTCAGATCTTTAAAGAGGATAAGCCAACAACAATAAACTCCGAAATCTGTTAAATAAAAAATTATATATTTCATAAGAAAAATAATTTATGATGTACTATATAGAAAACTTAGAAAAATATCCTTACGCATAGTGTTATGGTAGTTTATAGATAATATTTTTTGTTTACCATCAGAAATGCTTAATTTTAAATAGAATTAGGTAAATTTTTATACTACCATTTATTTGTGATTTGGGATTATTGCCCTTATATGATTTCAGTATAATAGGATAAGTCCTTATTACTGAATAATGTCGCACAGATTCAAAGTAATTTAAAATTTTTCTACTATTCAAGTGTTGAATGTTAAACCCTCTAATTATGATACATTTCAAACACCTTAATAGTTTTTAAATAATTGAAAGAAAAAATATGCGTATATTTTATTCTAATTTTTATACCTTATGTAAAAGGAATCAAAGTTAACTCTAAATTTATCAAAACTACACTATTAAATAAAGAAAAAACCACCATTACTAAAACATTTTGCTGAAATGTTAATTTGTTATAGTGAAAAGAAACATAGTTGTAATGGATACTTCTAGCTTCGGGCAGAGAGCCATCTTGATCTCAGTTTATTAAAATATTAAGAACTTTATAGATTTTATGAGTGAGAAAAAAATATTTCTCAATGTTTTGAGTTTTAGCATTAAAATATTCTAATTTTAATTTATTAAATTCTGCATCCATATAGATTACACTTACCATTGCAGTAAGTGTATTTTTTGTACTTGATAACATAAGTATCAAAAATTTTTTTCCCGTATTCCAAAAGAGATATTACTTCATTTATATTTAAAATGATCTGTTATAGAATCAATTTCAGGCATTCACTGAAATGCAAGAAGCAAACTGCTTTAATTCCATTGCGTGCGCCACTGTACTAAACTATTTTATTTTTGTGCCGTTAGATTAGATGAGCCAAATTGCGATTTCATTAATTATGTTTCTAATACATTTATATCATTACACGTCTACATTCATTCTCACTCCAATTATTAAACGTTTCAAAATGTTGAAGAAAATAAATTATTTATTTAAATATTTTACATCACACACACACACACAAATTAATTTTAGATGTTTGTTTGCGTAAACTGATTAATGTAGTTCACAGTTTGTAACTACTATAAATAATTTGTTTTTGAAATTCATTTTTTGATGTTTGTAAGGAAAATTTATTAATTCCAGTATAATTTTGTATTTACTTTAAACTATCTGTGCATATAAAACTATATGTTCTTAAATTAATGTTTTCAGTTTACTTATTTTATATTATTATTTCATCTGGGCGAATTGAAGTTTTTTTGTGTTTCACAATTATTAATATAACTCACCTCAATTAATATGAAATACTTCAAGAATTATTATTTTATTTTCATTTTAATGAATAAATTAGAAACTTGTAAAAGATTAAATAAAGAAAAAATTTATAATGATATAATTCTTCTATAAACACACACACACATGCAGCAATTGTATATATTGTATATATATAAATATGTATATACTACTTTCTACTTTTCTGCACTATGTGTCAAGCGCGCAGTAGGAGCCCTGAAAGTGGTTGGATTCTCGCAATTTTGTAATTCAGAAGCAGGGGCACTAAACAGAAGACCCAGACCTTTGCTGTCACGCCCAGTGGCATCATTTTACTCGGTGGACATTTGGATCCCGATCTATTTAACGTGCTCTTGTCGCTATTAGTGAACAAGGTGAATCTTCGATTGAGTCAGGAATGGTGGTTACTACATTTCGATAAAGAGATGAAAGCCCTAACCAACTAGGTCTAATTGTCCTGGTAGGTTCATATCCGAGCATAAGCATATGTGTAAATGTGAGGAAAAATAATAACTATTTTACGATCAAAGTTTGAAGTAAATAATGATCACATATTAAATTATAAAATACTAATTTTTTAAATTTTTAAATTTAAATATAATGCTTCCGGGATGTATGATGTAATTAATATGATTTCATACATTATTATAATTCATTATTTGTTTTATTTTAAATAAAATAGAACGTTAATGATTCTAGATGTATTTTTGATTATTCTTGTCCATCTTTCTCAGTTACTTACATTTATTTTCTACAGATTTTTGTGTCTTTTTCTTAAAAAAATGAGAATGTTTAAAAATAAATCATTTTTTTATTTCAAAATTTTTGTAAGCATTTCTAGTTAACGGATAAATTTTTGAATTTTTTTCTTTCGACTTGTATTTTAAAATTAGATGGAAAAAACTTCATGTAGCAACATTAATCAGGAAGAGAACTCGCAAAAAAGGTGGGAATACAGGTAAAATGAATGAGGTTTCATTTTCTAAAGGCAGTCATTAATGACTTTGCATGTTACATTATTCCAATCATGTTTTGTCTTTAAGAAAAAAGTAAATGAAATTTCGTGTCACATTACTTTAATTATGTTTTCATGCTTACTTTCCAAAAAAAAGAAGTTTTGAAATGTATTATCAGATCGTTTGCTGTACGGATAAAAAAAACAATGCGTTTTTGTTTTAATAGGCATGATGAAATGTAGCTCACTTAAAAACGTTTTTTAATAATATTGCAATAGAAATGCGTTTTACAAGTTATTTAAAATAATTACTTTGTAAATAAAAGCTTAATGCAAGTTAATAAGAAATAATTACTCACTGGAAGTATCCCTGTTTCCTAACTACACATGAATATGATGCAATTTATATAAAATATCCTTTAAAAAGAATTTCAGCGCGTAGAGTAGTCTTGGTCTATCAAGAGATGCCATAGTTAGGAATGTATAATGAAAGAAGTGCACTTATGTTTTAATTATAAACCTAATTAACGTAATTGTGAAAAAATACAAGGTGTAATTCGATTCTTTCTTACGAAGATGACATTGGTATTCATTTCTAATTGTTATGCTACACATCTTTTTTTAGTTATTCTGCTTATATTTCCTTTTGGAAATTAATAATATTTATAATATATAATCTTTTTAATTAATTATTGGATGAATAATATAAGAGGGATGTGATTTGAAATAAAAATGATAAAAATTTGCTATAAATAGTTCTACTAAATTTTTACTCAAATAAAATTTAGGGAAGAATAAAAAACATAAATAAAATTTAAATAAAATTAATGATGAATACTGATAAAATGCATAAATAATATGCTTGTAAGTTATATTTCATGTACCTTGAAATCATTTTGTGCATCACTTAGAGTATTTTTCAAACAAAAATTTTCTATCATTAATCTGACAAAGTAAATAAAATTTTCCAACTTTTCATCGTTTCACCTTTTTTTTAAAATTCATTTTACCTTTTATTTTACCAAGTATATATAGCCTAAAAATGAGTCTATTGTTAATTTAATTTTAAAATTCAGGATATTTTTGTGCAAAATACCTACGAAATAAAATTTATGCAGTCAGAGTTTGTCTTTAATAAAAACGAATAAGAAATGAAAGTATTAAAAACAATAATCTTTGTTTTTTGTGACGTCTGGAATAGTAAAAGTGAAGTTTACAGTTTTTACTTAAAAATTAAAATTATTTCTATCAAATAGAAAGCTTATACCCTATTTATCTTATTTCTAGGGAATCTAAAAAAGAAAAATATTGATAATAATTTACTGAACAATTAACTAACTTCACTGTAACTTGGGTGTGGTTTTCTTACTCAATCAATCATTCAATCAGTTTTGATTATTTTACTTATTTATCATCGATATCATTTTTTTATGTCATTATGCACTGAATAATATATGGCAGAATAAGTAAAATCATTCTTAGTATGTGAAACATATAGCATATTAAGTGTGAAAATAAAAAAAGGAAATATTTTTGGTATATTTTTTAGAACTGCATCCAGATTATGAATATGCAAAGCTAAATGTTCATCACCTATAGTACTTTAAAATGGATTTAGTCCAATTAATTAAATGCATACATTATTTCTGAATCTAGTTTAATAATATAGTTTCGGTGCGGAATCTGAGAATTGGAAAACATTTTTTTAATTTTTTTTACTTTAAATAATTGAAAGACAATTAATGTGTTTGAAAGATATCATAATTAGAAGGTTTGACATTTAATATTAGAATAAGAGAAAAATATTTTAATTACTTTGAATCTGAACGACATTATTCAGTAACAAGGACTTGTCCTATTATATCCAAATCCTATAAGGTCAGCAAGCCAAAGTCACAAAAAAATAATTGCAAAATTAAACCTAGTTATATTTCCAGTTAAGCATTTTGGGAGATAAACTAAAACTATTATATTTACACATACCATAAAACTGTGCGTTAGAGTATATTTTCCAAGCTTCCAATATAAAATGCCTTAAATTATTTTTTATACAGTATATATCACTAATGGATTTTATAAAATTAACATAATAATTTCTTGCACTTTCCAGAAGAGTAAAAATATTTTCTCTTTCTCGGTCTGAAAATTAAAAATATAATTATCTTGTATGAGAAAGGATTCTGAAACTACTTTTATTAAATTTCACTAATGGAAATATAAATTCTGTGCAATTTGCTAAAATGCAAATGGGAAATGGAGAATGAACTTATCTGCAAAACCTCTTCGATATGGCATAAAAAGCTTAGAGTTACTTTATTTGCAAATAAGAGTATAAAGAAACGACATTTAGAGATACACTTTTGAGAAACACATTTAATGTGTTATCTGTTTTATGAAATATTGTTGGTTTACGATAAAGTAAGCAAATTTATTGATAAAAAATATACTAAAAATATTGTATATATAAATTTTTTCCCTCTTTTTCAATGTAAATATTTGTATTTCAGAAAATCAATATATTTATATCAAGAAATTTAGAAATATCTATCTCATATACTTTCAACGCTTATACCAAAGTAAAGAGAAATATATCTATTCAAATTATATTTTCTAAAGTTTTGAAAGACAATGACATATTTTCACTTTTTTCTATTCTTCAAAAATTTGTCTTACAATGATAACATTTGATAAATATGTTTATAAATCTTAGATTAAGTTACAGAATATTTATACCTTTTGTTTAATTTCGAAAGACATCAAGGTGAAAGTTTTTTGAAATAGGAAAACTGGATGGCGGATATTTTTAAATGTATTACAGACCATTAATAATTAAATGATAAATTGCAAAACATTTAAGACCATTTTTTCAAATTTATCATGATAAATAAAAATGTATTATGTAATAAATAACTGTATTTCACTATCAAGCATTCTATATTATACAATTAATTTTTGTTCCGAATGTTGGAGGGAATTATTTTTAGGATAAAATAATTAAAAGATGAGAAAAATCAGAGTACTTGGGAGATAAATAAATTCATTGCAATTTTTACATTTATTTAAGTGAGTAAATTAGGAAACACATTTATTCAAAAGTTAAGAAAATGAAAATTTCGCTGATTTTACGTTGTATGCGTATTGATGATAATTATTGCAAAGGATAATGTTAAGCATAAATATATATATATATATATATATATATATATATATATATATATATATATATATATATATATATATATATATATATATATATATATATATATATATATAATTTGAATGATATCTCGACAATGAGATGAAACTAGTAATTAAATCCATTCCTTGGAATAATTACCAACAAACTTTTCGTTCAAACGTGATCATTAAAACTCCTTTTATGATCATGTTTATGATCACATTCTTGCTTAATAGCTCAAAATTCATAAAATGTTAAATTCATGATGGCTAGCAAAATTAAATAAGCTGTTATAAATTTCATTATAGTGCTCGATATTTTAAAATATTTGTCAGGAAAGTCTATATAATATTTTTAGCTTCATGTAATATAAAAGTATTAAATATTTTTATGTCCTATTAGTTTCTTATGAGTTTAATACAATAATATATATACACACAATTTATAAAATTTCTGAATAATTTCCCACCACTTCACTTGCTGCTCATCGGGAGGAGTAGAAAATCTTCGACTTATTTACGTTCCCAGTGTAACTTTTCATTGCAGAGAACTTCATAGTCGCTCTGCTGTGAGACCTTTTGGGATCAAACACATTTCCCTCCGGCAATCACTCTAATACATTCTCTTATTTATGTGTAGCAGAAATAGTCTTCAGAAAGCACAAAAGCACCCACCAGAACAGACATGTATGATAAAAGTAAAAAATAAACTGTGGCTAATAAATCAATTTTATGTTACAAATTGCAGAGAATCATGCACCTAGTGTATGGTAAGTTTTACTCTTAATTATTTGACATACATAATTTACCGAACATCCTCTTTGCGTTCAATACAAAGCAAATGATTCATGAGGAAATTCAATTAAATTATATAATAATGATAAGTCAAGAAAAAGCCATAAGAACCAGTAGATATGAATAATATATCGATTTAAAAATAAATTCTTTTAGAGAATTGTCCCATGATTACATTTGATTATTTTAAATATAGTATAAAGGAATAATGTTTGAGGAAAATTAGATAAATAATCTATATTTTGCTTTATTTACTTCATGTTTAAATTCTTTTAAATACTTCATGTTTAAATTTAAGAAAAATTTTAAATGTTCCAAATAATAAAATTTATTAATCATGTATTTATTTTTGTTATTTCATATTTAAAATTTAATTAAATTTTAAATTAATAAAATATTTAATGTCCTTTAGTCATTGGTTCTAAACATATTTAAATTATTTTAAATTAATATATTGTTAATTTGTTATGAGGAAGGCATCTAATATTTGCAATTAAGTACTTTCTAATATTCTTGATTAAAATAAAAATTTCTTCATTAGCTGCATGAAATTATATAAAATTTGTGTTTTCCATATTTCTTTTTTCTGATCTTATCCTAATACTATGAAGTCGTTGGAAGTTTAACTATGAGATTCATGGAGAAAGTGCTTTACATCTTATAATTCATATTTTATGTCTGTTTTATCTTATATCTAGTTGTTTTTGAAAATAACTGACTCTCCTTAAGAGCAGAACAATGCTTTTTTGTTGTTACATGAAGTTAATGACCGATCCTTATCATCCCGATCTAGTTATTTTGTAATTTTTCCTCTTTTTTGCATAATATAATTCTTTACTCACATCAATTTATTTTGAACTGATTTATGTAAAACATGTGGTATGTTTATAAAATATTTTTTTATGTTCTACATTATACATGCTGTCTAAAATATCCTAACTATTAAATAGCAATTTCTTATTACAAAGTATTCATAAGTAAGATAATTTATTTATTTTGATTATTATAATAATTAAAATAGATAAAATATAGAAAATCTTTTAATATAGCTTTTTAATTAAATAATAATAATTGTTTTGACTTTCACGTATAATTTTTGCAGATTAAACCATTAGAAAAATTTATATTTTAACTTTAAAACAATTCTTTATTTATCTTAGCATTTCATAGATTTAACACAGAATTTCAATGATTGATATGAGCATTTTATTTCATGTTAATCATTAGTGTCACGAGTATTTCGTTTTTATTTTTAAATTAATATTTAAGGGTTTTTCATTTTATACAGGTTCCAGGTTTGTTTGAAAATTCTTTAAGATTAAAGTAATGTTTATTTAAAGTAATTTTCGTAAATATTACAGCTAACACGAGAGTGAAATATATAATTAAACTATTTTTTAATTAAACTAATTCGTCGATTTGAGTCTACAAATATAGAATATTTGATTTGTAATTTATTGTCCAATGTTTAATTAAACAAAATTAAAACACATTTTGAAAGATTTGATTTTATTTAATATTTTTTTTTGCATTTTAAAGTGATACTTTTGGTCATATTTTTGATGATATAATCATGGAAATCATGGTTTTCTATAATTAACTAAAAGGGTAATTTATGTTTAATGATGTAAAAAGTTTTAGCACAATGCTTAATATACTTTAATATAAATATTTTATTCATAGCATTAGAAATTTATGTGTTTGCTTACTTATTTAATTATTTCTTTTTATATACTGCCTGTTCATTAATGTAAATTGGTAACATGTGTATTAGATATTGGAGAGTATTATAAGACATGCACCACTGTATCATGTAATTTTCACTAATGACATGTAATGCTTAAATGTCTGCACTTAAGATGAAGCTGATTGCTATATCCTTGGTAATACATGAGTTTATTGTCCTATCGCTTACATATATTTTATTGTTAAGAAATGAAAATATGATAAATGGTGATATGACCTCATATGGTGTTTGATATTATAAAAAAAATTAAACTTCCCGGCGTTAAAAAAATTTATACAAATTAAGCATTTTTACAAATGCTAAATTTATTTTTAATACTTTTGGATTCATCGGTTAATTTGAATTCATGAAATTTTTGGATATCACAGACCACTAAATTTTTAATCTAAGTCCTATAATCAGCCCTCGTGAATTGTACAAGGAATACATCATCATTGTAAAATAAATATAATACAAAAGCATGCATTTAATTAATTTTAAGCATAATTTCTTAGTAATGTAAAAATGTTGAAAATTTTATGGGATAATAAATATGTGTTAAGAGAAGTTTTAGTTGCTTTATGTAAAATTTGGATTTTTAATCTAAAAGTTTATAAGATCTAAAGCAAATTTTTACAAAATTCTCATAAGCAATGAAATTTTTAAAAGATGCTAGAGTTTGTTTTAATAACTAATACAAACATCTTTAAGCTTGTTGGATATTGCACTGCTTAAGCAAAGTTTCTTTATAACATGTATGAAGTAAGTTTAGAATTTCTGGGATGTAATGACATTTTATTCAGACTCTCTTCAGGAAATAAATAGAGAATTGACGCGCAACCTTTATTTAATTCCCTTTGAATTCAGCACATGCATCACCATAATCAAATGTCAACATGATGTTTTCGAGAAAACAAATGATGTTCGATATTTGTATAAAATATTTTGTCCATCTGTCTTTTATCGTCATTACAACAGAATCGCACTTTTTTATATATCCCAACAAGTATATAAAATTTGTATTTTAAAAATATTGATTGAATTATAAAAGTTTCAGGTTGACCAGAAACAAATGTAGGCATTAGTATTTAACGGATAATCAAAAACATAAAATTGGCTATAACTTAAAATGCATTAAAAATATAAATGAAGTTTAGAGTCTATTTTTAATTACTACTTAGCAAAGTAAGTACACAAAGAATAATAAATAAAATATTTACGTTTTGTGTTTCTCATTAATGAATGGTCACCTCGAACAGCAATACTTTCCTTGGAATGATGTCTAATGTCCTTTATAATATTAACAAGGTTCCCGAATACAATATTAATTGATTACCCAGAAGTATTTGCATTTGGTATTAGAGTTATGTATAATGTTATCCAAAATTATCCACATGTACGCACTGTAATTAGTGTTGAGAATATGTAGTGATCATGTCATTGGAACTTAAAACTTTATTTCCAAAACATTGATATATGAGACTCTGCAACAAGATCATGCAAGACTAAACCTGCGACACAGTCTTCAAAGGTTCTTCTTTACCAATCAGATATAATTTCTTTCATGTCCTGTTTGTTCTGTATTATTTATCAGTTATCGGAAAAGTGTGGACCTTGTTCGCACGAGAGGTGGCCACACATCCACCTCCTTCTGCTACACAAGGTAAGCTTTGCCCACATGAGGAAGTCCATTGACTGCCCTTCCCCAAAAATACATTCAAAGTCTCTTTGATTCTTTACGGAGTAGTGTCGAGAGTTTATAGCCAGCAATGACGGCTACTCTTATTAATGATTTTGTCATCATCTTCACTTTTTAAGAGGCGGAAACTACAATTATGTATCATTTGATCTGCGTACAAAGTGATCTCTCATAAAAAATTTGTTGTGGTATCATTGGTCGTTCTGAGTATTGTATTTTATGTGGCAAGCATTGTAAATATTATGTTTGGGGATATTGAACTTCTTCAAATAGGAATGAATTCTGATTTAAGCTGTGGCATTGTTGAATTCTTGATACCCAGATTACTAAAATATAAATATCAACAATCTATAGAAAGAGCAAAACTTTACGATTAACCTAGAAAACGCACTTTTTACTAATTATGCATATAAATTATACTTTATTTTCTTATATGAATTTATATGAAAATTATAAATATGTAAAAAAATTTAAACTGGATATGATGTTCACGATAAATATTTTTCTAAAATTTAATTCCTTCTCTGTTATATAATTATTGCTATACAATAAATATTTTTTCTACAATATTTCTTTAAATGTGTATAGTGCCTAGAGTTGTAGCTTTGTTTACTAAAAGGGTTACAAAAGATAAAAAATATAATTTCTTGCAAAAATTAATCTTGTTGTTTAAAAATACAATATTTTGATTACTTAGTTTAGCTTAAGTATTTTTGGATCAAATTCTATATTTACAATAAGGGATTTTTTGAAAACAAACACACTAAGTAGGGATTGTTTTTTATGTATGAAAGTGCATTTGATGGTAAGCTGGAGACAGGGCACGAGAATTAAGTGTCAATGGGAAATTTCAAGCATAAAATGGGATCTGTTTGGTAATTCTTATTTGTTATTGATTAATTTTAAAAGTTTTTTTTTAATTAAGTGGCTCCAGTAAAAGTGTTACCAGATTTTAAATATTTTATTTTATTTTTATATTTTTCCAATTATGTTTTTGAATAAACATTCGTGAAACATATCTGTAAGATAAAGAAATATGGTTTTTAACTTGTTATTTCTTTTAATGTAGATATTTACAAGGCTGAGGTATTTTATATTGTTAAGCATTAATTTTATTAAGTTTATTTTAATCTTTTCCTGCCGTACATTTTGTTAATCATATTTCATATGATTTCCATATATATATATGTACATATTTAACACTTTTTATATTATAAACTGAATAATTTTAACTATTTTATGATATGTTTTCTTTACATGGAAGTGTAATAAAGTAAATATACAATACTTTGAACATAGGTAAATTCGAGAGTAAATTTGATGAAACTAATCTTGTCACCTAAAACTTAGAAATACGTCAAATATTAAAAACAACCTCATGATCTCAAATGAATATTTTTATAAATAGTTATAAAAACGACTATTGCGGTTAATTATCAGGATAAAATTTTATTTTTAAAATTATATATTTATTATAAGTTTTCTAGAATAGTGAAAGCCACAGTGGCGTAATGATATCGCTTCTCGCTACCATGGCACAGGTTCGATTTTTGGGATGGGAAAGTTTGACTCAGCCTTTCATCCCTTCAATGGTTCATAAAACTAGTTACCAAGTATGCTTGAGAACTAAACACTAAGAGTTTTACGTTAGGCTGATAACCTAACCGGAACAGTTGCTTCACACCCTTGCGCTTTGATCATGGAAACAGTTATGGTCCCTGTGGTCCCCATAAAAATCTTTTGCGCCTCAGAGTTTAATTTTTCTTGAATAATTCACTTTTTTAAGAGTTAATATAAATTTAAGCGTTTAGAATGTTAATATGTTATTCTTTAGATTATTTTGGGATTAGAATTTAATACTGCCACATAAGTCTAATTTGATAGTTTCGATTGATTCCCGTTTCTTTCACTAATAATAATATAAATATAGTATAATAGAATGCTGTACAAAGTAATGTGATACTAAAAGGCATAATAAAATTATTTTAACATTGTTTTTATAATGGAATTTTGAATTGTGCATATTTATGTGGCTAATCTATGCTTTCATCCCTTTAATATTACATTCAAGATTTGACAAAATTAAAAATTAATTTGATCAAAAATATTTAATGTTTTTAAAGTATTATCATTATATAAATTTTACTTGTGCTGAGATTAAATAAATCAGAGATAAGGACTCTTGAATGTTTTAAAAATACTATGCTTTCTGCTATTCTTAATTCGATGTAATAAGTTTAAAAAGAATGAATAAAAATTAAATTTTATGCTTAATTAGTTTTAAATAAAATGTTGCCAACATATACATAAAAGTCTGTAATATATATGCCCAGAAAATGATATAACTGATTTGAAGAAACCCTTTAAGATAGCTTATAACCTAAGAATTCCGGAAATTCTATTTGAAAATCATGAGATAAGAAGTCAGCAAGAGAAATTAATCAGAAATTTTCATCAGTAAGAAAATAACGCCCTTTAGAAGTAAATACAACCCAGTGAAAGAGATAAACAAAACACTTACAGACTTTATATTAAATTTTTCATTTATTTATTTCTCTCTCAGTTTTAGAGAAATAAGCACAAAATAACAAGAAAGAGTTTCTTATATCTGAAAATAAATGGAGAAAAATAAGTTTTCAATACTTTTTCCTTTTTCAGTATGCGAAATTTAGTAGATCTCAGAAACTGCCTCAAAAGTTATACAGTATGTTTCACACACACACACACAGTAAGAGTTATATTAACTCTTATACATCCTAAAATTCATAGATGGTTAAAATTTATCAATGTTTATATTTTAAGTCATATACTAGTACAAATTCTGTCTGAAAAAGTATAGAAAGATAAAAGTTAATTAACTTGAGTATTTTTTAATTTATAATAAATAAGGTGATAAAATTGAAATATTTTCAATGCATAAATTAACAAGAGACAATCGACTTTACAATCGCAAATATCACAATAAATTAATATGATTTTATGAAATTTTATAGTTTAAGTGCGTTATAAACTATATTTGTATGAAGCATAGTATTTTTGTATGCATTTCGGGAATTTCCAAATGTTTAAACTAAAAGAAAAATTAAATGTCAAATTTTTATGAAGTTTATTCATGTCTTTATATTCTATGTACATTATTGAAGAATCTACACAGGAATAATATTTAGATAATTTATACTTATTTTTTAAGATAAGTATTGTTTCATTATTATTATAATCTAATAAGCAACATGCCCAATCTATATCATACATTAAACACTAGGGTGTAGTTGAATAAAACCCTAAACAAAATATTATGAATAAATTAAAATGATAGAATTTGTGATACATATTAAAATGAAAGAAATTTAACGATGATAATTGCTATAAACATTTATATTTGGACATGTTTTGTATACTGAGTAAGAACATTATTTTTTACTACTGCCAAATATACGATGCATTCATCAAAATATTAATAAATCTAAAGCAAAAGAATGTGTGGGTAAAGAATAATAATCTATTTACAAATGAAGAAGTTACGCGAAATAGTGTTGTTATAAAAATGAAAAATAGAGCACATAAATCCTAATAAATCATTTTAAGTGTAATCGTTAGAGACATCTGTGTTGAAGCACATAAATAATTAAGTTGTTTTTTTTTTAAAAAAAGACATTGACTTTTTTAATAATGACTATTTTAATGGGTTACTGTTAAAATGGTTCCAGTTTTAATGCATTCAATAATTTCAATTTCTACTTATTATTTTATGAAACAAAATTCTGGGAATAGTTAAAAGATATTTAAAAACGAAATATTCAACACATGCATGGTTCGAAATTCTGATAAAATACACATAAATATATATTTTGAAATTTCTGATGTAAACTTTATTTCAGTTTTTTTTCTGTTTTCATTTTTGGCATCATTGTCATACCAAGTTCAACCTTTTATTTGAATTTGTTGCAAGAAATTGTATAACACATAGCTAAACTTAAGAGAAATTATATTAAAATCCCATACATCATTTGCACGATAATATTTTAACTGAATTGCTTGATCTTGTAATTTTTAGAAGATTATTTTTTGAAATTTGTCGTAGAAATTTCAAATGTCTTCCACTCTGCCTTTTTGTATATTTTATGGGCAGAACTCAGAAAGTGCCTTGGTTTTCCTGAAATTAGATGGATATTTGCAATTTAGAAGAAAGACTAAACAAGAGAACCCCAGATGTTGGCCGCCACTTCATTAATATTACTTCACTATGAGGATATCGCGACTTCCATCTGTAGGAGTCAAGCAATACATTTATTTTTCTGGATTTTTTTAAATATTCGTTTCGTATGTGTGATGATTTACCGTTAATTCATTTATCACTTATTACGGCTGTTACAACCTGTGCTTTTCCGAAGAAATGTCTGTGATTAATTTCTTTCAAAAGGAACACATCCATTAAGCAAACTGTTTTGTTTAAAAATACATAATTTGCCGTTAACTTCAATACTCTGGTATTCCGTAAATAGATTAGTAGCTTATTAATGTATATTGCAAGTGAAATATAATGTTTTTTTATCAAATGACAAACACAAAATATATTTCTCTTTCTTCTTATAATATATTTGTGGGAGTATTTGAAATATGTTAACATTATATTATGCCGAAAAAAATATTTTAAATACATTTACCATCATAAAACGTTTTTGATTGTGATTTTAACAAAAGCTTTTACTAAAAATCATTAATATAATTCTTTTCAAAAATTAGAATTTTTTTTGTTGAACGTGCAAATAAATGAGCATAGCTTTTGTTCTCTCAAAATTATATTTTGTCATACTTCCACTGAAGGCTTTCTTAACAATATTTTTTCAGTCATTGGGCTATTATATAAAACATAAAAAACTAAACCTTTATGTTTAAATTATCATTATCTCATAACAATTCAATGATTTAACATTGCGTTTAATATAGAAGTAAGAAAGTGGCGACAATTCAAGAAATGCCACTTTTCGCGTTCCCCCATGAATGTACAAACATTGTTCATTTCAACGACGGATTTTATTTTACAAACAATAAAAACACGAGACCGAGAAAACAGATTTAGCACTAACTGACAAACATAGAAGCATTTCTAATTGCTGGATGCATTTGTGCTTTTATTCAAAAGATTATCAATTTCCCTCGAGAGTTTTTCCAATCTACTTTATATTTCAGTTTCTCATTAAGGTGTTCTGAATTTTTTCAATGGATAAATATACAAATTAATTACAAAACTGTGTTCTTTTACAAAACAAAAGTACGTTGTGAGCATAGTATATGTTAGTTTCCACACAACTTTTTTTATTTAACTTCTGTTGAATTATTTATGAAAATAATCTTAAAATTTAATTTGATTCGCTGTTGAATGGAGACAAAACCTTATAGAAGATGTTGTAAAATAAATAAATCTAATAATATATTAATTAATTAAGATAGCAAATAAAAGATTATTTGTAAGTTTATGATAAGTAAAATATATAATTTTATGATATATTGATAATTATTTTGAGCATATGGTGATAAACGATACATTTAGTAACAGAAAAATATATTCTGAAACTTGTTTTGATTATTTTATTGCTTATTTCATCACCATTTACCATTCATTACCATTTATCGTTCATTTTATATTTTCTTTCAAGAAAAAATTACATTGTATTGGGAAAATAAAGATTCAGTACTTTACTTCGCTGTAATTAAACCGAGTTACTATAATACTATTATTTTGCATTTAATTACTCATTTTAAATTAATTACATAATTAAAAATTGTGAAACGCATAATTTCGGTGCTTCAGGTGCTTTATATTTTCAAGCAAAGGTTATGCAGTAAAACGTCATGGGAAAGTAAATTATTAAATGTTCGCTGAGAAATTTGCACTCACGCATATATAAATTGTAAGGGACAATGGAAAATACAAAACTGAATGACCTGATATTTTTCAATACACTTGATTGTTTTCTAATATATGGTGCTTCATTTTAAAGCATATAATTTCGTTGAAAGTGATATCATTAAATTAATTATAGTAAATTTCTTTTTATTTATAGTATTTTCAATATATTTATATATAACTTCTTTTGAACACATTTTGATTCTTTGGATGCATTTATCAAATGTTTTTCTTTCTAGCTGTTTTCACTGACAGTACATCATTAGGCGAGGAATTTTTGAGCGACTCTTGCTATCGGGTCTTTGTGCTTTCGGTAAACTGGAATACTCATACTGTTACTAATTAAGACCAGCCTCCGCGGGCATTGCATTAAATTATTAATATAAAAACCACTCTTGTGGAAGTCGGTAAGGTTGCAGTACCATTAATGCGCAATATATAATATCAGTTTAATGAGATGGGATCTATTATTCAGTGAGGCCATGCCCAAAAATATTTGAAGCGAGAATCATACATCAAAATAAATATATGGAACTCCATGATTTATAATCAGTTTTGAATTATAACCTGACAAACGCATGAAAAAGTTGTCACATTTTTCTTCAAAGCAACAATAAATTGATTTATAATTGAATGAGCAAATTTTCGCTTATATTCCACGTCTGTATTTCTTAATATTTTTGAGGATATAACGCACTTCTAATCTTGTAATTTTTCTTACATATATCTTAAAATTTGAACTGAAAACTATGATGAATGAAAGAATAATTACGAATGTTTCTGACAGTAATTACTTAGAAATATAATAACAATAAAATTTATTTCAATTTCTGCTTTGTTCGATATTAAATTAAGAAGAATAAAACTAGGATTGATGAGAAATAAGAATAAAAATGAAAAAGTAAGACATAAAAATAAAATCATCTACTTATGATTGACGTTAAATAAGAAACTTTAATTCAAGATTATAATTTTTGATTATCATAATTTTTTAAAATAAAAACTTGCAAATTATGCTGTTCTCTAATATTTTAACTTGTATTGAAATTTAAAAAGCATTTTCAACCAATATACACGTGCATCATTATAATTTCTTAGAGATTAGAATGTAGTTTGTATTAATTTTTTGTTTCGTCTTTTAGAATAAATTATTGTAATTATTTAGCATAATCTTATTGAATTAAAATATTTAGATCAATGTAGCAGCATTTAATTTGACTGCTGTGTATGTCCTACTAAAACTAATAGTTGTTTTACTAATAAAAAATGTAGCACCGCGACCCAATGTGGGTCAAGGACATATATCAGTTTCAGTGACATAAGGCCATCGGTCTCCAAAGCATATGTTCCAGTTTGGTGGTCAGCCTAACGCAAAACCCACAGTATTCAGTTCTCAAACATGTTTGGTACATAGTTTATGGACCCACTGAACGGATAAAAGTCAGAAATGACCTTGCTCAGCACGAGTGATTGAACCTCGGATATGTGGCTTGGGAGTGCAAAGTGCCACCACTAAGCTACCAAGCTTCTGTTTTATTAATAATATAGGGAAATTCAACTTTTTCCTTTTAATTTTACTGCTTTTTTTAATATAAGTACACTATTATTCTTCCATATAAATGTAACGTAAGCATCAATTATCCAATAAAAATTAATGAGTACATGATAAAATATTTCTTAGTACAAATGACTCGTTTGTATTTCATTTGTGTAAAATGGCTTGTGTAAAATAATTAGATTTATAATTGATTTTAGTGACTGAAAATGTAAATATATGTGTAGTTCAATGTGAAATAATTTCGTTTCCTGTTTTTCTTTAAATTTTTTGAATATCTTACATTTTTAAATTACATTTATTTTCAAATAATTTAGAAGTGGCTAAATTCCCCTGTAATTGTGCTCAAAGTTCTAAATTATATACTTTGTTTATTTTATTCACTTTGGTGATCCAGGAAATAATTTCGCAACTGTTTTTTACATTTTCGTTTAGTTCAAAATGCCTCATGTATCATATGGTAAATTACTTTAAGGAATTATAATTATTAATTTGGTTTGAAGTACTTCAATAAAATACACTGAGACATCGCTCAATAATTTCTTTACGGAATTTCTACACACAGTTCAATTCTGGTGCAAATCTTAGTGAAATTCAACGTAATATAATTACATTTTTATATAAAATCCCCAATAAGAAGCTAACTTAAATATTTACTTTTATCATACAATTTTATCTAACCGAAATCGTATTAGAATTTTTTATCATGTAAATCTAACATAAAATCGACAGAGGTGAAATATGAATAGTTATGCACTCGGCATTCATTCCAGCATTCTTATTTTGTCGTGTGTCTGAGTTGATTTTTAGTCCATAGATTTCCTTGAAACTTAAAGCTCGTACAAAAAATTATCGTAAAACGACATACTGCCTTACTTACATAATATTTAAAAATGTATGATGTATAAAAGCATGAATTATATTTCTTGAGAAAAATACTTATTGATCAGTAAAAGAAATACACAAAACGTATCGATTGCATAAAAATTAAATAAATTGAAATTTGTTTAATTTTTTTCAAATGCAAGAAATTTGAAACAACTATCTAAATTGAAAGTTTTGGCAAATAATAGGGATAAAAATTTTGTGAGAAAATTTGTTTAAAATTAAATAAGTATTGCAATATTCTTATGAATGTATTTATATGGATAAAATTAAATTATTTAGGAGTTCCACTAATGCAGGTGTAGAGGGAGTATTTGTAAAATAATGAGGGTTATCATTTATTTTACTAGAAAAAATTCTTTATAAAGAAGTTAGCATAATATTAAAAATAATGTTTTTAATTAATAGTTCTTTTTTGGTTTTCCTATAATTTTTAATAGTAATTATATTTATTGTTTTATATACTCAATCTTATACCTAAGTAAAAAAATATGGACTGCTAAATGAATACACTTTTTATACTGATTTCTAAAAAGCTACGTGATTCAAAGAATGCGGATTTTGACATTTTGAATCTGCATCAGACTGAATAATGCTCTTACAGTTTTTGTGTGGCAAGTTATTTTCAATAGATCACTTTCATTAAATAAGATAACTTTAATTAGCAAGCTTCTAGTCTGTAAAATTCTTTTGTGTTTTCAATTTTGTTTTGCACACAATTAAAATTTTTTCCTTATTACACATTCCCACATAAAAGCTGTTGAGTTTTATCGTGCTATAACCACCGATGAATCTATTCAATCTGTTTTACCCGAAAGGATTACTTCTCTTACATAATTGCTTTTTTGCTCATAAAATGGAGTGATGAAACGTGAGAAGTTATAAGGAAAAATTTCTAGAATACAAAAGCCTCTAAAACGGTCTTGTAAAGTATTCCAAATGTATTAGTTAAAGATGAAATCAAACAATTTCTCTTTTAAGGATATCAGAAATCAATATTTCATTATAAAGTTCGAAAAAATGATAAGGGATATTAAATAGTAAATTTTCTTTATCAGAGATTTTAGAACTTATATACTATTGAAACTATGATACTGCCAAAATTACTATTTCTAAATTTATGAGTAAAGTAAATCACACTGATAAGTTAATATGATTACTTTGAGAATATGTATATAAATATGTTCGAAAATATACAGCTTTAAATTTCTTTTGCATGTGGTAGAAATTACCCACGTGACTACACCTCAAACTCGTTTATAAAATGGGCAACATTCATTCATCTCATCTCAGAAGAAGGGACATACATACATACATAATAGTGTGGGGAGACCCACTTACATTAAGGTTAATGGGTGCCCTCCATATCTCTACAAGGTCCCAGAGGGCACCACCGTCACGGCATTTATAAAGGCAATCAAATTGTGTTTACGAATTGGAAGCAAGTAGCCACAATACAGTTTAGAAAGCTTTAAGCCCTATTAAATATCAGGCAATAGCATTAAATATCTTCTCTGGGTTAAAACAAAATTTTATAACATATAACAATCAATTAAGAAACAATTTACAATTAATGAAGAGACAGTTAACAATTTGCAGAGTAGTTATGGCATTAAATATACTATATAAATTAAAGGCAATTATTATAGATATTATGAACATTTAGTAATGAAAAAGGAAAATATGGCATGATAAGAAAAATGATAACTATATACTGGCATGGAATTTATTTAAGTTTAATAAACATCTTGGGTTTTAAAAGCACCTTAGGTTCAAAAATTTTAAAAAGTTTCTAAGATAAAAGTGTATAGGATTAAAAAAGTTCTGAAGATTTAAATACGGGTTCATAATGTTCGAGAAGCTCAAACGATTCGAAACATAGAGTTCATAAATTTCAATAAGTTTATAAAAATTAATATACCATTACTAGTTGTGGAAAGGTGTAGTTATGGGTCTTTAAAAATAGTTTTCTGACTTGCTTGTTGAATATTCTAGGTGATCTGCTGGAGTGTGAGCTGTATCCTGATAAAGTTCCAGTCCTCGTTTATTGGGATGAATAATCAGCTTTGTAAGGAGTAATCTACGGGGATGATCATTCATGAAAAATCTCAGGAATTACATGTTGGTCTGTTGTGAGCTCTTTTTTAGGTG
Organism: Latrodectus hesperus; assembly: GCA_037975125.1. Lineage (NCBI taxonomy): Eukaryota > Metazoa > Arthropoda > Arachnida > Araneae > Theridiidae > Latrodectus > Latrodectus hesperus. Next base: position 1,961,062 of record CM075860.1, on the reverse strand, counting down.
ATATTTCTCAGTCTCTGGGCTCTTTAGGACACAGTGGGAAGGATCCCCTTGGGATCAACAAATACAGGTGGAAGAAGCTGTCTGTCCGAATCTGCAGAAGTATTGTGGAAATGGGCCGTGAAACGTTAGCAGCTGGTAGAGGTACGGATTATCATACAACAGCTTGTTGGAGACTTCTGTGAGTAAATGTTTGGTCGTGCAACCTGTTGTTGCCTTGTCCCACAGAGACTGCCATTTCTGCAGTGTGAAGTGCTTCAGTTTTTTGATAAGGGAAGATCTTGGATGTGGAATCACATTAATAGGCGCTCTCATTTTCAGCATCACCTTGATGCACTTCAATCTCACTGAGGTTAATGTGTGAAGTTGTAGCTGTTAGTTTTTCTTTTTGTACGACATATATAATTGGTCGTGGAGTTAGTAGCGCTTATGACATATTAAAAACACCAAATTATTTATTAACTTCACACTACACTCTGATTTGTACTACAAATACTTTTATACCATACATTTGATACAATATTTTACCAAAATTCTGATTTAGTGGGTACAATTCAAAATTCGCGAGGTAAAAAATCAAGGAAATTTCCCAAGGACCCACCGTGGAAGACAAAAATTTAATTAAAGCTTGTCGTTATCGATATGTATCTACCTCCCGGAAATAATTTATAAAAATGGGATTTTAGTTATAAGTATGATAGTTGATACTTAGAAATCAGGGAATACATTTTTCCAGAAATAAAAAAAAATTGAAATCTTAAAATAAATTTACAATAAAATAAATAACCATATGAATAAAAAAATTAAATACATTTAAAAGAAGTTGAAGAAAACTTTCATAATAGGTGTGTGTGTGTGTGTAGACCTAAATAAATAATAGTCGTAATTCCTGAGTTTTTATTGTTCTTATTCTATTAACATTAATTTGTTCTATATTTATTAATTTATTTAATCAATAAATTTAGATACATAAACGGTAATTTAGGTGTACAAACGAAAATATTATTTAGTTTTATTATAATATTTATAAAATTAATATATTAAAATATATTAAACTTTCAATTTGTTGGAAATATTATTTATAATTCTTTTTTAATATTCGGAAATTTTTTTAACAATAAAATTTTACAAAAAAACTTATAAATATAACTAAAAAATTATATATATATATATATATATATATATATATATATATATATATATATATATATATATATATATATATATATATATATATATATATATACAGTGTTTTAAATATTATATATATAAATTTATATACAGTGTTTTAAATATGGTTTATCCTTTTGTGTCTGTCTCTAAATTTCTAGCAAATAAAAGTTATTGACATATTTTTTCATCTTTAATGAACCTCACGCAAATCAACAGCAATGCTTCATTAGTTGGTAAAGTGGACTCATCCAACTGAATTGAAAATTGACTAATCTTCAGAGGATTGCACAATGACTCTTCATTGTTTTCAGCCATTTCATCAATTCGTCTTTGCACAGAATTATTGCTCAAAGGAGTATTTCGAATTATATCTGCCACCGGTTTATGGAGCACAGTAGTTTTAACTTCCTTTATCGCCCGCAAAATTAACGTTTCTCCAATGGTGTGTGGTTTACCGGTTGGAGCATATAAGAGAAAGATATTGTATGAAGCTCGAAGTCCATCATCATATTGCTTAGCAGCCATCGAAAAAAGTTTCGATACACTTGGCTGAGCATTATGCTTCTTTTGTAGATCTTGAAAATAGGCTACATTTTTGTCCTTCTTATCTGCATGCATTTTATTTAAATGATCTTGAAGTCTTGAAGGCTTCATCGCTTCGTTTGAAAATGTTTTTGAACAAAGAAGGCACAAAGGCAAAGATGAGTTTGTCGAATTTTCTATGAATCCATATATAATATATTCTGCCTTGTATTGCCGTTTCTTCTTTTTTGTTTGCGACATGGCTTTTTTAAAAAAATATGTAAATAAAGTGTTGAACTTAAATACTCGTTTAAAGATAGCGAGCGAAGCTACTAATGAAAATACTAGAAAATTTGTGAGCTTTTATATAGGATTTAAATACAGCAAGCATCGACAGGAATAAGGTAAACAAACACAAACTCGTTTATCTCTTACGACGCTCAATCGTACTGAGCAAGTTAGGACAAGTATCGATGGACCAGCCAATTGCTACCACGTACAGTCCATTTTTGTATTGCAAAACCGCCACCTGTCGACCATTCTATTCTGAAAAGGGGCGATACACTGAGATAGACTTTTTCCTCAGACCGGTTTTTCAGAAGCACGCATGTTAAGTAACCATTTCTCTTTTGTCTCAACCCTATTTTGCTGAACTCGAAGCAGACCTGACGCATGCGTAAAAGCACTGAAGGTTTCTGCAAACGAAAGCGGACATTAAGTCTACGGAGCACAACATCATAAGTGCACCGGCTCCCGCAGTTAGTCTTTATCCCCGGAATGTTTGCCACATTTGGCAATTCATGCATTTACACAGCTGCATGCTTTTCGTCATTTTACAAAGTACGTGCATACGGCGTGCAGTCTATTTACGAAATCTATGTTAAGTATTTTTAAGTTTTTATACCATTATACAGGATAGAAATATAAACTAAGAATTCGTTATTGTGTAGTAGGTAGGTTTTAATTCTAGTGAAATTTAAAATATAAAGTTAATCAAATTACAAATCTACCATCGCCCCCCTAACCCACATCAACGCCTCCCATATTTTTCTGAGCCCCTAAGGTTTCAAACGCCCACAAGGGGGCGTTATCGCCTACTTTGGGAAAGACTGGTTTAGAACTCTGACTTTTTTAATAAAGCTTCTGAAGAAAATTTTCAAAGTTCACAACTTGAAGATTGAAATTACATCTCTTATAGCTTCATCTGCAACACTTGAAATAATAATAGTTAAATATTAACTATTAAAACAAAACACATAATTTTTTGTTTTCTTGATAATGCGTACCCTTTTTACTGTGTTGTGGCGGATGGCGTATAATGTTGATCCCGAGATGCTTTCAAGAACAGCAAGTCAGATCAAGTGAGCTGGAGACACTAGACGAAGCGAAACCCTCTTCTTCCTAGGTGAACTTTAAACTGACAAAATCATTTGGTATGCATAGATAATTTGTGACATCTCAAAACAATATAAAACTTCAGGAAAATGACGCAGAACAGATAAATTTATAAACAGATTTGAACATAGCAATCTGGAATGTAAAAACAATGCATAAGCAGAAGACAAATAAATAGCAGATAAGGTATAGAAATGCAAGTTGTATTTAAAAAATAAAAGAATAAAATAGGAAAATTTTACATTAATAAGAGAGGAAAGATAAAACTGAGAAGTATGGAATAGATTGCGAAATCCCTGAAAAAATGGAAATAAAGAGAACAAAAAGAAATTCACGAAAGAGTTCTATGGAATAACTCTAGAACTCTATTCTAAAGACATTCAAAATACAACAAGGGCTCTACATTTCTTGAACAACTTTTGTTTAAGGGCTGTAAAACTGAAAAGCCTAAAGAGAGTAACCAAACTGACCGATGAAATCAAATTAAATTTTTATCAAATAGGAATGTAAAAAGGCCTTCCAATGTCCAAACATTATATAAATCTATACACTATAATCAATTTATATATACATTACTTTATTGATTTTAAGTATAACTTATTAAACTAAAGTATTAACTGTCAAACTATTCCATCAATAAAGGACTGTATTATATTTCAAGCTAATGAACTTTATTAACAAACAGTTACAAGTCTGCTATAATAATATATAACTGATTTCATTAAAATAAATTAGTTTTAAATATAATAATGAAATGAAAACATAAATTTCAAATTTAATTTTTATCAAATAGGAATGTAAAAAGGCCTTCCAATGTCCAAACATTATATAAATCTATACACTATAATCAATTTATATATACATTACTTTATTGATTTTAAGTATAACTTATTAAACTAAAGTATTAACTGTCAAACTATTCCATCAATAAAGGACTGTATTATATTTCAAGCTAATGAACTTTATTAACAAACAGTTACAAGTCTGCTATAATAATATATAACTGATTTCATTAAAATAAATTAGTTTTAAATATAATAATGAAATGAAAACATAAATTTCAAATTTAATTTTTATCAAATAGGAATGTAAAAAGGCCTTCCAATGTCCAAACATTATATAAATCTATACACTATAATCAATTTATATATACATTACTTTATTGATTTTAAGTATAACTTATTAAACTAAAGTATTAACTGTCAAACTATTCCATCAATAAAGGACTGTATTATATTTCAAGCTAATGAACTTTATTAACAAACAGTTACAAGTCTGCTATAATAATATATAACTGATTTCATTAAAATAAATTAGTTTTAAATATAATAATGAAATGAAAACATAAATTTCAAATTTAATTTTTATCAAATAGGAATGTAAAAAGGCCTTCCAATGTCCAAACATTATATAAATCTATACACTATAATCAATTTATATATACATTACTTTATTGATTTTAAGTATAACTTATTAAACTAAAGTATTAACTGTCAAACTATTCCATCAATAAAGGACTGTATTATATTTCAAGCTAATGAACTTTATTAACAAACAGTTACAAGTCTGCTATAATAATATATAACTGATTTCATTAAAATAAATTAGTTTTAAATATAATAATGAAATGAAAACATAAATTTCAAATTTAATTTTTATCAAATAGGAATGTAAAAAGGCCTTCCAATGTCCAAACATTATATAAATCTATACACTATAATCAATTTATATATACATTACTTTATTGATTTTAAGTATAACTTATTAAACTAAAGTATTAACTGTCAAACTATTCCATCAATAAAGGACTGTATTATATTTCAAGCTAATGAACTTTATTAACAAACAGTTACAAGTCTGCTATAATAATATATAACTGATTTCATTAAAACAAATTAGTGGAGTTCTAGAACATCCATGTTTACTACATCAAATCCAAGAAAGAACTACAAATTCAGAGGAGAGGAGAATAGGACACAATTTCTGTCTAACTTGGCAATCTGTCACCAACATTTTTTCCGCGTTGCTGTTTTGTACCTTAATTTTATGTAACGATGATTGGTTTCTTTTAAGACAAATTAAACACTAATAAATTTGGATTTACAATTCTAACTAAATGAGAATTACCTTTCAAGCAATTTAAACAATCAGCATTTTAGTTTTGCAACTTTGTGTCATTCAAAGGCTGCTGAATTTAAGCATTCGTTACGTTTTAACAGTTTTTGATTAATATTACACAGAGAATAATTTGATATGGAATAGTTATTTGAATTATTTGATATTGTATTAATAGTTATTTGAATTATTTGATATTGTATTAATAGTTATTTGAATTATTTAATGTTTGAAATTGTATAGTTATTTGAATTATTTGAGGTAAAGCACGAAGTTCTTTATCAAAAGTTTCATTACGTTTTTAACTTTTAAAAGGCAATTTAACATTTGTTTCCGTCATTAAATTTTGCAAACTTTACAAAATTTGTCATCAATTTTGCCGAAATTCCAGAAAATGTTTCTTATTAGGAAGCTCTATGTTGATGAATGTTATTTCACATGCCTTTCTAGATTCGGGATCCAAAGCATTTAATGTCATTGTTGTCAACAATTGCTCAGTTAATTTATTTGGTAGTAATTCTAATAATTTTAATGCTTTAGGCGATTTAAAATGTTGTCTATATAGTGCCTTCAATATTTAAGCGAATTAATTTTTACTTCATCAAGAGAGATAAAGTATGCATATGGCTACTAAAATTCAAACATTAGTTTTGAAATCTATATTATAAAGCTTAAACATTGTATCAAAAGTATCATCTGTAGTTTATACTTTCTTAGTTATTTCAGTCAAAGTGTCTGTAAATAGTGCTTTTTCACCATAGTTTAAATTATTATTTTTTATAATCATGCAAATTTTTAAAATAAAAATGCAAATTTTTAAAATAAAAATCATTCCTCGATATTTTCAGAAAATAATGTAAAAAAAATCGGGAATTTTAATTTAGATATAGCAAAAGAAGAATTAGGAATATTAATATTATTATCTGCATTTTTCATTGCATCAACATTTTCTATAGAATTTAATATGGTTTTAAAATTTCAATGCTTTGAAGTTCATCCTCCATTCCACCTATTTGTTTTCTCATTTTTTATCTTATTCTTTACCTTTCAATATTATATATTTAATTTTTCATTTAATTATTTTTTAATCCTTCAAATTTCCCTTTAAGTTTTCCAACTATCTCTAATTTAACAGTTGAAACTATGATGCTTCTGAAAATTAGTTTCCAGAAAAGCACATCAATTCTTAAAATGAGACTTTATATTCAAACGCTTTCGATTTTATACTTCATATATTAAAAATCTATATTAAATAATTCACCTTGCTGTAACAAATAACCAAACTCAAAATAAATGCTATTAAGAATTTCAAGTGAATTATCCATATCAATACATTTCTCAAAGGATCATTATGATGAATTACAATAATATCCGATAAAACTCCTATTCCGGTTACTCGGACGAATGTTTTTTTATTCCTAAAGATAAAAATGTCAAAGTAAAAATACAATCTAATAGTAAAAAATTACTTTTAATTTTATAATATATAATCAAGTTTTATAAATATTACTTTGTGGACTTTAAATATAATTATTTAAATATCGAAATAAATTTAATTAAGTAAATGCATATAATAAAACTTAATAAATAATTTTCAATCAATTAAAAGCATATTTAAATTACAAATACTTATTTTTTGTTAAAAAGTAAAAGTTATTTACCCTTTATATTACTAAATTTGAAATAATGTATTCATAATTGTAATCGAATAAATAATTAATTAATATAATTTATATAAATTAAAATCTTTTATGATAAAATTTGATTTTTAATATATATTCTTCCAATATAATCACTCAAAAAACTGATTAAAACTTTAAATTGAAATTAGTTTCAGATCTATCTGTTTTAATTGGAAGGAAAAGTATGATACCACCTAGCATTCGCTTCAAGACCTTAAAAATAGCACAAGGTAATTGTTAAATACAAGCAGATGAAAAGTAGAAAAATTTATAAATAGTTATATAAGAATATGTAGCAAAATTGACATCAGAACTAGAAAGAAATCTTGTAAAAAGAGATAAAAATTTTATGCAAATTAAAATTCAAACATAAGAAAATATTTTATAAGCTAAAGAAAACGTAAAAATGAACAAATATTTATAAAAATGATAAAAAAGAAGAAGCGAGATGTTACGAAAGCAAAAATGTAAGTGGGCAAGTTATAAACAAAGAAATGTTTTTAGAAAAGAGGGACATAATCTTTTTATTTTCTTAAGTACAGAGGAAACAAAAATATTGCTTAGAATGTTATTAACTTATAGAATTAAAGTAATATCATAAATATTACTTTCTTTCACTTCTATTTTCCTAAGGAATCATAATCTAATTATTTTTAGAATTATATTAGCGAAAAATTAATGAACATAAAAGAAAATACACATAATTTTTGTTTGTGCTTAAAAAGTATGAATATAGCTCGTAAGTAAATTGAAAATTTTTTTGGTTATTATGTACTTATTATTAGTTAAATAAATTTGTAAGACAGATTTTCCTTATTGTAATATGTTGTTTGATATTTAAGTTTTTCTGTTTTCTTTGCTCGCATAAAGTAGTTTTCCCAGTAGAATACATTTTAACGTGAAATAAAAAATTGAGTTTTTATTTTTTTAATTAATATTCTTTTCTATTACTTGTTAGCATTTATGATAAGGAAATTTTATAATTTGTCCAATAGCGTGTTTAATACCTAATGCAATAAATAATATAATAACTTTTGAAAGTTTCTTAAGTAAAAAAAAAGCCGTTTTTCAATACCATATTGTAATTTAAACAAGAAAATATTTTTGATTAACAATGACATTTTTAGCCATTCTTTAAGTATTTAGTTAAATAAATTAGTTACTTTTAAAATTGTTTAAATACATCAATAAAATACACTGTTATAAGCAAATTCCTTTAAGACATATTCATACATTATATTAATCATATTCAACTAACATTTAAAAACGGAGCTGTTTGTAATAAAAAAATTTCGAATATTCCTTGATTTTGTATATAAAAGAATATATCTTTTCATTTTTGCATTTTTATAATTTATGTGGATGCTTTGAAATTGAATCTTTTGCATTGTATAACTTAAATAAATATATATTACGTAATTTTAATATTAATATTTTTCAAAGATTACTATTCACTAACGCGAAAATACCTTTGATATATATTTTTCCATTCAATTTAGTTATGTGTGCGTATATACATATTATCGAAAAAGTTCTGACTATAATATTATTTAATGCATACATAAATACACACACACACACACACACACACACACACATATATATATATATATATATATACATATATATATATATATATATGTACGTGTGTGTACACACACACACAGCTATTATATATTATATATTTAAAATAGAACTTTAAAGCTGACCCATGAATAATGCAAAGTAAAAACAAAACACAGAAATAAAACATCGTTGTTTCTAGAGAGGTTCTTAGAGAACAAGAAAGCAGTGGGATGTAAGTTGCAGAGCCTTTCATTTAAGATAAAGCTGAAACATCTGTTTTAAGGCGATAGGAATCAGTATAATATCCGTGCACGATCTCAGAAATTAGCTTATTTTAAACGAGGAATGCATATTCAAATTCAGATAAATTTAGTAATCATATAATCATATTACAATATCTATGGATGTATGTATATATACAATTATTATATTTGTATATATAATTATAAACATTTTTAATTTATCTAAGTAAAAAAAATAATATATTAATGATAAATTTTAAAACTATCTATATATATAATTTGTACGATTCTTTAATCATAAAAAACAATCTTATGGAACGTTTTAATATTTGTGTGTCTGTATATTCCTTCATAAATTATCATATTTATAAATAACACTTTCCCTTTGAGAATACATTCTAATTTATTTTACAATTATATTTGTAGAGGATTTTGACTTTGCATACATATCTATGTTCTTACAGTGTAATTTTTTAGACTGCGTGATAAAATATCTATTGATAAAAACGCAGAAAAAGTTGCTATTTATAATCGTTAACTTTTCAAGAAAAACTGCGGCGGCTCTATTGAGAAGACTGACTAAACATGAATGCTTGCAGGATCATTTTTTTGAGTGGTTTATTCCCCAAATAGTGTTTCGTCTGACACTAATAAACCCATGATTTTTGAGCATTTAAATAATTGTATCAGACTTTCTCAATAGGAGGACATTGTCAAGAAGTATTGCACGGCTCGAGAATTGATGGTTAAAGCTCTAATATTAAGTATGTGTAAAATAAATAAATTTTCAAACTTTCAGAATTTTGGAAGAGAAAATATTTAATAGGTAATGAATTTGTTTTTACAAACAGCAAAAGTAAAAAAAAATTCTTTTCACAATAAAATTTTCTAAGTGAAAAGGTATATGCTTTAAATGTTTATTTAATAACCGAATGCAGTGAAATTATTTAAATGTACACTGACATGTTACGGTATTGGTATGCATAATACTAACATGTGAAAGTAGTTAACTAAGTAAGACATTTTAAAGTAGATGTCAGAGCCAAAATTCCAGTTCTTTCCAAGTGGAAATGATTGATTTGGAGTACTTGACATAACTTTTTCCTTACCAATTAATCTTCCTGAAATTTACTAATGCTTCATTTGCATTTCCGATTTGCTACTGATTACAACTTACGATTTTCAAAGTTTGGTTTAACGAATTCAAGATATAAATACTTCTTAATTAAACCTGTGTTTGCTTTCTAACTAAAAAGTTATTTCGATTTAAATTCATCTTTTAAAATCTTAAAAAGTACTTTTTTGCATTTTTTTATTATAGATAATACGTTTTATGATATATAAATTTGCTCTCTCTCTATATATACAGGAAATTTATGTATCACAATTTATTTCAAGAAATACATTGCTTATTCAAAAAGAAATTTTTAATAAAAGAACATTTTATTTTTTGTAACTAATGTAGTATATTTGAAAATCACATTGATTTTTAATGCAAAAGAGAACAAAAGTAATAATATTTAATAGGAAATCATATCATAAAATAGCAAAAAGAAAAACATGTTTATAATTTATTTGTTTTGAATGACATTTTAGAAACAGTAAATCTTAACAAAATGTTCAGATTAAATATATCAAATATATCTGCAAAAATTAAGAATGTGTTGATAAATGGAAGAACTTTTCTCTGATCGGTAATATTCAAATGCATTTTAATTACAATACGCATTTTATATCATCCTGGTTATTTTAAAATATCTTAAATTCTAGGTTTTGTAAACATCTTATAATTTTCTTAAATGTAAATATTTTTGTAATTTATTTTACATACAATAATGGAAAAATATAAATAAAATAAAATCAATTATTAACTTTATATATAAAATACCATTGCACACTTTTAGTTTGCGATTACATGTTGTAAATGCATTAATTTCTGTTATATGATCTAAATTGAGATTATTTACTTGTTAAATTAGTGAGCAAAAATTTTATTGTTTTAATCATTTATTTCTGGAAATTTTAGTAAAAATCTCTAATTTATACTATTTTATTAAAAAATATATATTATTTATGAGCTCAAAATAATTTCTAGAGTATGCAGTAATAATTATCATTCATTTTACTTTAAAAGAAAATATTATTTCAAACATAACTTTATTTGTTTTCCTGTAGTTTAGAAATAAAAGAAAATATACAAAATTTACTTCTGGATCTTAAAGCATTTTTACAATCTTATATATAATATGAACTTTTTAAGAAAAATTTTACTGATAAAATGCAAATATATGTGATTTTAAATTTAATCTTTCCAGAGGCTGAAATTAAATGTTAAAAATAAGATTAATGCCTTTATAATTTGTTGCATTTACATTTTAAATTAGTAGCTCCAGCGAGGTATTTTTGCTAAATTTCTTAGAGATTACATTTTAAAGCAAAATTAAGCTTAAATTAGGTGCATAATTTATTTCGACTGGTTCTCTTGATAAAAGTAACTTTTATAATTGCTTTTTAACATTTTAGAGAGTATAATATTTTTTATGTCTGCTTTCATTAAGTATTCTACTTTTTCATCAAAAATGTTAAACAGGAAAACATTTCAAAACCTAAACACTAAAAAAAAGTAGAACACTAAAATCTAGCTTCAGTGATACTTTAAAAATTTTTGCTTAATGTTTTTTTTCAATTGATTCTATTGTAAAAAGAGAAAAAAGCTTTAAATAGGGAAATCTTATGAAAATTATTTATTTTCATTTATGAAAATTTTCATTTAAGGTATGAAATACAAGATTTAAATAAACATTAGGTTATTTTATTTAAATCTTTTATTACTGAATTTTCAAACATGTTAATACTTTTTATATACATTTAAACATTAATATTATGTTTTGTCTTCATTACTACATAATTAAGTTTTAAACTAATAGTAAGTTTTAAACTAATTTTTAACTTATTTAAAATGTATTATTTCAGAAACATTCAATAGCAATAGTTTGCCTGAGTTTAAAGATCATATTTTAATATGGAGCAGAGAAAAATAATCACATATTATCAAATACTTGCTAATTTTTCCCATTACAATAAAATCTTGTATTGCACTTACACAATTTGCAGAATAAATTACAAATTTATTTTCCTTTAATTTCAAATTATGTCTTCCCTCTCAATAATTTCATTTTTTACAGCTAAGGAATTTCACTAAAGGTGTCTGAGGCATGTAATATAGGTTGTGGTAGCAATATCCTCCAAGTGAAATGATAACAGTGGGAGTGGCAATTCATGTACAAGGACGCCCCTTGGCTCTTTCTTCTAAGCTACGAAGACTATCCCGTGGCTTCTCCCCCCTAACTGGTGTAGCTAACTTAGGGTTAGGTGCAGGAAAACATGCTGGTGCAACTAAAACTTAAGATTGCTGATTGTCTTTTAAATAATTTGGAATGTTAGAATGTTTCAGATTTTCCTCATGGCTTATGGAAATGGTTATTGGGTAATTTTAAATTGGTATTTTCGTTTCAGTACCGGAAAAAATATCCCCTTGAACTATGAGTAGGAATGTCATGTTCTGTGAAAAGAGTAATTTTTTATGCCAATTACAGTAACATAAAGAAACTTTTCTCAGAATTATTGATAAGCTTTAAAGATGTTTGTAACTAATTTAATATTTTGAACGCCTTATATAATTATTATTATCATTGATACTTTTTCTATCTTTCCTGTATCGTCTCTATACTATCTATGTCATTACTACAACCAATTATTACATTATTTAAACCCCAATGGTATCATGTCTACATATAATTTACGTACAATTATTCGAAAAACTAAATTTTAAATTGTTTATTCCAGCATTTTAGTGGGTGGTATACAAGTATAAGAAAACCATTATAGTTCTATTCCTACTGCTGTGAAATCCCACATACATATTCCAAAAGAATATGGTTTGTCTTTCTTAAGATGTAATTTTAAATATTGCTTTCAAATTGTTTTCACATTAGGTCTGAAATTCTTATGTGAATAGTTTCTTCGAAAACACAAAATTTTAATTATAAAATTTTAACGATTTTCACTAACAACTTTAAATTTTCAGTATTGAGAGCGAGAGAGTCTCATATAACTTAATATAATGAATTTTTCTGAAATTCATTTTCATGACCAATTCGTCATGAAAATGAATTTCCCCAAATTAAACGATAAATTACTCGTTTAATTTTTTTGTGAAAATGAATAAAAATAAACACATACTTGCTTATTTTCTTATAATTATAAACTCCATTTAAAAGTCTTTCTACGTAAAACTTAATTTGTTTTTAAAAAACTACTTAAAGATTATTTATATGTTCACGCTCAGATTGTTATAAAAAATCACGTGGAAAAATATTATTTTTCATTCATGAAATTAGACTCGTGTTTCTTTTTATCAACAGTTTCTTTGTATTTAAAAATTTTAAAGTTTAGGTATTAAAATGGGAGGAAAATGTTTATTAAATCTATTTTTAAGACTGTTATAACTTAAGTATGTAAACAAGGTATTGAGATGAAATAAGTAATTAAGGCTTGATAAATCTTTTACTTAAAAGTTTGACACGTTGGGCTGTATACAAGACTGAAATACAAGGTAACGAAATTGACCAACCTAACTAAATGTAAGGAAGTACAAATGATGCGGAGGATGGTAGGTTATTTGAATACTTATATTTCACTACATCATACACAGTTGGATAAAACATAAAACTATGAAAGGCTATCATTTCATTGCGAATTCAAAATTAAAAAAGAAAGAATAATGAGTATACATTTTTACTCATTACATAAAATTAACGCCAATATTGTCAGCTTCATCAAGTTGTGTTGATTACATTGATGCAAAAATTTGGCTTTTCTGTACTAACAAATGACAATCTTCAAAATTATGCTATATCTTAAAACCAAGCAAAACCACATCATATAAAAATTGAAGGTAATAAATTATTAACATACAAATACACAACATAATATCTGAATTAAATATCAAATAAAAAATATTATATTTTTAGCTTTTTAAAAAAATATAATATAAAAATTCATTACACCTCTTTAGAAAATCTTAATACTTAAATGTCGAAAGTATTTATTAAATACAGATAATAAATAGCATTTTCAAGTTTCTTATAGGACCTTTAAAATTTTGATGACACTTCTTCAGTTTAATAGCTCTTTTATTAGAAAGAAGTAACCCAACTAACCTTCTGCAAGCTATTCTTTATTATAGCCAAATTTTGCTTTAATGAATGAGGACAAAGATGAACCTTCGTCACTCATTCATACACCAGTCTGATTCCACTGGATTTGTCTAAAGATATGAAATATGCTTGAGCTGAAAGATCTTGAACTTATGTGCCAAAGACAACCGATTTTAATTTATTTTTTTATATAAACCGTGTGTAATGGTCTTTTATTACATTTTAATTTAATTGTAAAAAAGAAGTTTATTTTTCAATATCTTTAGTGGGATATCGAAAAATGAACATGTTTAAAAAATTACCTATCGAGATTACTTTAGACAGTGTCTGTTCTTTGCTTTAAAAACAAAAATTAAATGTGGAAGAAATAATTCTTCCCTCATTAAAACGTTATATTTGTTTTTAATCCTTGCTGAAAATGGTTTTCTTAGAGTCAGAATGATCGCGTGCAAGAAAGTTCATACAGAAACTTTTACAAAGTTTCCCAACACATTAAGCTTGAAACGAAATTCTTAGAAAGTCCAAGAAGCAGGGTTTCAAATCTAATTAAGAAATAAAAGTTTTAAGAAGTTTTATTTAGAATATTAAAAATAATTCATTTTGATTATCTTATGCAGCAATATGAATATCTGTCCTTAAAATAAAATGTAAGTTTTGAATTGTGTTGCAGTCGTGAATCGTGAATTCAACTAAGCATTTTAGTTTAATATATAATAATACTAAAAATAATAATAATACTGAAAAATATTTATTAAAAAAGGTGATTTTATATTTCTTTTGCTTTTCAGGTACAAACGCTAAGTCAATGGTGAAATGTGTTTGGCTTAACATGAATTATTTATTTATACCTATCATGATTGCAAATATGGTAGAATATATACCTATAAATAATTCTAGAATTTTGAACTTAATATTGACATAAACATATTTTTATATCTCAAATTATTATGAAATTTTCATTTAAATAGTGATACCGAATGAGCATATAATTACAAGGACACGTATTCTCTTTAGAATTTTTATAGAAAAGTTCTATAGAGATTTCCATTCTCTTTAGAACTTTTCATTTGTTATTTAAAATTTTAAAGATTTTCGTTATCAAAAAAATTATAACACTCACAGATATACATAGATATATGCATACATGTATATATATATATATATATATATATATATATATATATATATATATATATATATATATATATATATATATATATATATATATATATATATATATATATATATATATATATATATATATATATATATATATAGTGTATATATATATATATATATATATATATATATATATATATATATATATATGTGTATATATTTATAATCATTGAATTATTGGAAAAACTAAATTTAAAGGAGTTTTTACTTTTTACTATTCTTGCTCTCTATCAGAAGACATTGAAAAATTGCTCTATTGTTCAAAGTCAGAAAACACCAATCCCGGATAATTTATCATCAATATAATTTATTAAGAAATGGTGAGATTTTCCATGCAAGAGAGTTCGAAGTAAAAGAAAAAATTGAATTTTTGGAAAAAAAAATTTGGAGACACCCAGGATCATTATCATGTATGTAAAATACATCTTTGCTATAAATATTTCCTAGATTACGTTAACATTAACATTTTTCACATCACAGCTTACACTATGCATATTAAATGTAGCCTTTGATTTGTTATTTTCATTTTGTAAAAGCAAATTTACATACGAAGCATTATTTTACTGCTATGTTTCCATGGTGGTAAATTGATTTGAAAACAATATTTTCTTATTTGCATTCAACATTGCTTTATTTCCGGTTGCTTAAATAACTATTGCAGTTTATTAATTTTCATTATTAGAAAATTCTTTAAAGTAACAGAATAAAATTTTTTATTAATGATGCTCTAATCTGAAACCTAGGAAAAAAGCTTTTTGAGTTTTTGTAATGCAAATCTTTAAAAATTACAAGCATTCTTTATATTTAAAGCATTTATAAAAAATATAAATCATGTTTCTCTTATCCTAGATAATAGTATTATATTTTTGTTAAATAAATTCCATTAATTCTGTACATGGTTACTCATTCAATGCGATGGTATCAAGTAATATTTTAATTTTATTAAATATATTTGCTTAATCTCATATTAAGTTATAATGCGCTGAAGTATAAAAATATATATAAATATAAGTTTGATCAAAGTAACTAAGAAAAATGATATATAATTTTTATATTTCATTCCGTAATTGAATTTTTTAAAATGCATAAGTTAAAGTTATTTTCTAGAACAAAGTTTAACAGTACTTTGAACTTATAAAATAACAAATTTATATAAAAATTTAATTTTTCGCATAAGTTTAAGCAAAATTTCACATTGATAATACATTTAGTATGATTACTGTGTGCGTGTTTCTATTTTGAATATATTGAAATTTTAATTTAACAATGAGGCAATGTATACATAATATTCAGCGATTAACAGATAATAAAATATTTATTTTCATTCAAATTTTTTACTATTTCTTCCGTTAACTCATTAATTATAACAATAATTTGTAAAGTTGTCATAGTAAATAATTATGTTTCAATGAATAGCTTACATGTATTCAATTGTAAAATATTGAAGGAAAATTAAAAAATTTGGGGGAATTTGTTTAATGGTTTATTGTTCGAGTTACAATTTTAATTTCATGTCATGTGAATAAATCACAATGATCAAGCAATTTACAGTTTAAGTAGAGATAATTGTGAAACATTAGTTTTATGCTAAAAATGATCAAACATTTTAAAGCATATGGTTTTCCTTAAGTTAATCCCATTGTATTATGTATACGGTAATTTAAGAAACAAAATAAAATAAATTAACATTGTTTTTACGCTCATTGCTTCATGCAAAATAATTTTGTGTTAATATGAGTATTTTTGAGAGAACAAATTCTGAATAAGAAATTTTGTATCTTTTCCCTGACTCTATAACCTTTGATTGTGATTAATACGTGGCACATGTTCACAATATTAAATTTCTGTTGTTTCTCTGGTCGAATTTCTGAAATAATTGTCATCAATAAAGAAACAGTTTCGAAAAAACGCATTAGAGAGTTTAAGTAGGACATGAATTTCCCGTTTAAAGTTTTCTTTGTCTGATAAAGAAAAGTTACCAGACAATTTCAAAATGGTTCACATCTAATTTAATATCAATACTTTTGAAGATGTTTATTACTACAGTTGTATATATTTTACACAACTAACATAAATTGTTGAAAGGGAAAACCTCAAAATATTTGAGCTTTGCAGCTTAATTTGAACATTTATACGAGAAGTTTTATATTAATACTGATGATTAAATTTTAAAAATTTTATGAGAGCAAATCATTTTATATATCTGATTAAATATTTTATTTCTCAAAAAAGTATATTGTTGTATCTGAAAGCCAGTAAATATGGAACTAACAAAAAAGATGTTTAAAGTATATGCTATTATAACGTTTGTTTCTGATTCGAAGCTACTTTGCGTTGATACTTGTATAGATAATCTTATTAAGAACAGACGCTTACTAATGTTCTGTTATTATTCCATCTTCTATCCTTCAAGATTTTTGCAAATGTATTTACAAATACTTAATATTGATTATTATTGTGACTTGATTTTATAATCCTTAATTTAAATTATAGACAAGAGGTTTAAGTCAATGTAAGAGATTTTAATAATTTATGTTGTTGTTACACATAGCTTTAATGGAAAGATCAATCTAAAATACAAAAACACTCTAGTGTCGCAGAAGAAAACGCATTTAAAGTAATAAATAGAATAATATGGCATGAGAATAGAAATAAAAGTTAAAAATAACAAGGGAAAGAACACAAGAGATTCAGACTTTGAAAGTAGCTGAAGAAAGATTTGTCTTTCCAGTACAATTTGCTTTTATCATTTTTGAGAATCTTTGTCTAATTTTGGGATTACAAAAAGGTGTTCTGTATTCCTAGTAACCAAATGACAAAGCTGGCATAAATCGGATGAAAGGATGCCTAATTTATATGTTGTTGTAGCTTATCATCCAAATGTATATCTTTAAAATTTGCAAACAAATTTCTTAGTAGTCTAATTTTTTTAATACCTTATTTTGTTGCGCTCTTTGTAAAAACCATAAGAAGGATGACAAGTAGATGTCCTAGTTAAGTACTGCTTACGTAAACTGGTACATTAACACTTAAAATTAAAGCATTTAGCTTTTGATTTTTTTCCATTACACAAATACTTCCATTCTTTCAATTCGGAAATAAAATGTGTACATTGTAATCACAGACATAAAACTTGTATTGTTATTAATCGAAATATTGAAACAAATAAAAAATATTTTAGTATTTATTTTAATTTTGCAATTTTTTTCTTAAAAATTTAACAAAGTACCTAATTTTCAACTATAAATGTTATAGCTATATTCACATTTGGGTTGCTTTTATCTACATATAGTTTTACAAGTAATAATTTATCAAAACCAAAAAAAGGAATAATCGTTAAATTATTCTGCTGTTATGCTTATTTATTTAAGAATGATTTTGCGTTTGAAACGAAATTTCGTGTGATTTTCGTTAACATTAGTATAAATCAATAATTACCGAGTAGATTTCATCAATATTTTAACACTTAAATTAAAACTAAAAGACGTGATATGTTGAAGTGCATTATAAATTTGCATTATACCTCCCAAACTTTAAATGATTTTCGTTAATTTTACAGTGTTTTTCCGTATAAGAAGGCATTTATTTCAGCTCATCAAAGACTAAATAGTTACCAGAGAAGACACTAGGACTATAAAAGTAAAGCAAAATATATTCTTAATTTTTAAGCTACAATCTTTCAGAAAATGTGTAGGGGTACTTTTCAAAGTATGAATCTAAAAAATAGTACTGGGGAGAATGCGTGTTTCTTTTAAAAATCATGTAAGGATATGTAAAAAATTCTGTAAATGATGTATGATGCTTATCTTAATATTTTTTATTCTTTCACTTCCTGTAAAATATGAGGTCTGAGGTAAACAAAAAACTATAATGACATTATCTTACATTTTTAAAGTTAAACCAAAAGACGTTTCTCTACGCATATTATAAAAGATAAATGTGAAACTGTTTATTTTTTATTTCATTCATGCATGAAATTGCATATTTTACCAATTCGTTACATGTATTGCATTTTCATGTAACATTTTCAAATTGATATTCAAACGGTTAAATGAAGTTAGGTTCCTAAGTCCTGTTAATGATGCTAATTATTTTGCTTTTATAAGGTTTCATTCATATATGTATATACCCTTTTACAAAGTTTTTAAAACAGTTGTATAGATAGAGACAAATAGTACTCTTCAGTCTAATGTTTGGTTGATTATTTCATTTTACGAGGAAATAAATTCAAAAGAATAAAGTATCAAGAAGTTGGAGTAACAAAATTCCCAATTCATAAGCGAAAAAAAAGTTATCTAAAAAAACTATTTGCAATTTTAATCTATCTAAAAATAAAATCATATTAATTTCATTTTAAATGAGTGAAGGGATAACAGTTATTTGCTGAGCAGACAGTAACGACGTGACGTCGACAGACGTGAGGAGATTAGAAGTCGCAAAAATCTTACCCAGAACTTTGTTCCACTCATTTTAGGATAATTTCTTTTTTGAAAGGAAAGAAAACTGGAACTGTCGGATCATATTCGTTGCTTTTATGTTTTTATATTGGAATAGCAAAATCAAGTAATTATTGCTCAACAAAGTTCCTCGCATACGTGTTAATTGCTGATTTCGGAGTAAATGCATGAAAGCTTTCTAAATTGCGCAAGTAATAATATAATTTAACTGAAATAAAACGACAGTGATCAATGTCTAAATTTTTAAAAAATACTTCTCATGTCCATGCAAACCGAAGTAAAATAAACAGAGATTGAACAGTTTGTTGGGCTAGCTGTTTCACCTCAATATTTGTTAGACGTGATTAAAAGTGGAAAGCATGGTGTAGAAGTTCTAGAAACATGTGTATTAGACAATGAGAGAATTACATAAACGAAAACAGAACTCGCAGTAATCAGGTTTCTTCAAATACAAGAACATTTTGATCAATTTGAAAACTGTAACTAAATTTAAACTTGGTACTTGTAGCAGACAACTTGATTTAGACACTGAAATCTCTTTTACTAACAATATTATGCAATTAATTGTTTTGTTGCTTCGTATGCATTTGCTTAAACGGAAAAACTTGTTGGTAGCTCCAACATTTTTCTTTATTGTACGTTATTAATTTAAACTTTTACAATATTTTCAATTTCAAGTCTATTTTTATCAACAGAATTTCAATGGTTTTAAATGAAAATTCTTGAGACACGTTTGAAACCTACCTTTGATTCTGCACACAAATGAGACACATTTAAAGAGGGAAACATTTGTCCTTCGTTTGAAGTCTTTTCCTTTCTAAGCATTAATGGCTTGTTTCCCAGGTAATCCTCCAATCACTTCCTAAATTTGTGTTAAGAAATAATTGTCAAGGACACTTAAGAAAGATTATCGTATTAATACATACATTTTATGTCAAATAAATATGAAAAAAATATATTGTTAACTTATATTTATATGCCAAACTTCCAAATCATCCCTCTTTAATTACCACTTTTTTGTAATTAGTGTTCCTACCAATTCACTTGTTTTTTTGTAACATAAAATATAAAACTAGTACGATATTATATTAATTGAGGAAAATTTGGCTACAGAATTGCCCTTCATTCAGTAAATTTGAGCAATTTATAGATACTGAAAGGCTACATTACTGATTCCAACATTTTTGCAAAAGGAAATTTGTTTTCAAATTTGGTCTTTCATTTAGTGAACTTCATTTAGTGTCTTTCATTTTATGAACATAAACTTTAGTTACTGAAGTCTAAAATTAATGATTACAGCCATAGAAATAATTATTTAAAAAATAACCTATTTTTTCAGAAAATCCTTAATCTGTCAGTGTATCTTAAAAGAAGTTCATATAAATAATACTCTTAAATTTTTATCGTACTCTTGTTATTAGATACTCTTCATTCTGAAACTTATCATTAAAGTCTTATGCATTTAGACCCTACAAGATATTTGATGGTGTACTTGCAAATATATTTAGAAATATTTGGAGAGTATAAAATGTTGTTAAAATTCATAAAAACTGTATCAGGGACTGTATCAGTCTTGCATTTTAGAAATTTCATGTACTTTATTCATAAAAGCTGTAATAAACATTTTTTGAAACAGCTCCATTTAAAACTGCAATATTTTGTAAGAACTATGATTCAGTAATTGATTAAATATGCCTTGTTAACGTCTGATAAAAACATTGTCTGAAATGTATTTTCATATTGTTTACTTGCTCAATTTAAAGCATTTCGAATGTTTCTTATCTTATCAGCATTTATTCACATTAATAAAAATACCGTTTTAAACATTTTCATTGAGTATTTGATAGCTAAATGGAATAAAAAAAAATCCCCACTAAAATTAATTGGGAATATAAATAACATTCACATGCCTATAAAAAACCGAAAATGATTTTTCTCAAGTAATGTAGATGCATCAGATAAAGTAAAAAAATGTTTTTTATTTTTTCCTAACATCAATTTTAGTTTTAAAATGTTTTCCACTTAATAGCTACTTCAGGCAATTTAAGTTGTTCAGATGGTCGATAAGGGTCGTGATATCTAATGATTTCATTATAATTAGCTAGAATTATAATATAAGAAAAGCAGAATTAATTTTGCATAATAATTTAATTTCCACTTTATTTCACTTCATAGATAGAAAATTTAAACCTTCTTTAAATGTAGAATATTATATTTATTTCTATTTATATTATTTCAAATAATAATTTCCTACTTTTTTTATAATTAAATTTATTAATTTTAATTTTAAAATTGTGATTAAATAAGAAATAATTACCTTATGAAAGCAGCTTTTAAAGTTTAACTTTAGAATAAAGTTTTTTTCAGAAATTTTACATCGTAGCATTTTAACAACATTCCTTTCGAAGAGAAATATTAATTAAAAAAACATTTAATATATGATTTTTCACAATATTCCTTTTTGACTGCGTAATTGAATCATTTCGTTATTTATAATGTGTAAATAATAGAGGAAGGCAAAGTAGTAATTTGTTCGGATAATTATCAAATTTTAAAGTTTCCTTGCACACTTGCTCGTTGTCTCTCGCATACGTTGCCCTTATTATGTGGTTTTAAATATGAAGGTATTTAATATTATTTCCTTTCCTTAGATGTGAACGAATTTATTTTAACAATAATTTTAAATTAATTACAGTAATAGATCGTAATAAACATGTTCAAGTCCGTATAGTTTCAATATTTTACAATTCTGAAAGAAGTTGATACTTTATATTCGAACTACACATCTCTGATATAATAATAATATTGATTACATTCATTTTCTTGCTACCTTATTTAGAATGCAGATTCCATTTACATATTTCAGAAAACATCTGAATGAAATATTTTTAGTTACAGATTTAATCAAAATAATTTTGCTAATGAGGAAGAGTAATTATTTTCTCTCCCTCATTAGCAAACACTTTATACTATAATACTTCACCGGAAATCACTTTGAAATACTTATTATTTATTTGGGAACAAAAGAAAAAAAATCCACGAAGTTTTTGAAATTTTGTTTATTTCGTCCAATTTCGAAAAAAGTATATTTATGTTTTATTGGTTTTTTAACTGTACATAATGTCGATTGAAGAAGGTTTCGGCAACTAAAAACTAAAAATACCTCCACTTGCATAAGGAAATTTGAATAATCGAATGTAATTCAGATAAGTTAATTAAAGCATGCAATTCAATTTTCCATTTCCATAATAAGCATGAATAACTCACTGGGCCAAATAACTAATTTCTTTTCTTTAATTACATAACAGATAAATCTGTTTTAGGACAACAGAAGTCGATAAAAATCTAAATAAATACTAAAAGTATTTCTTCGATGAAAATTTTAAACTCAATTCTTAAATAAATTAAAATATATTTTGTCCAAAGATTAAATTACATTATTCTAAAGTTTTTAAAATTCATTAAAATTAAATTTTGAGTTATTATTGCTAGATTGCCCAGAGAAATGACCTGATAAATAAATCACTGTTTTTAGCTTTATGTACCTTACAGAAGTTCTAATTAAAGTAATTTTCAATGTTTAATTAAAAATTCCCGTAAAATTTATGATGATACTTATTTACTTGATAAATATGGAAATAATTAACTGTAATAAGTACTATGTAAGCGTAGAACTCAGCCAGTCGAAGAACTTTCTCAACTTGATGTTTTCGATACTTTATGTTTTTTTTCTCTTATGAGGAAGATGCATAAATATTAAAATAATGGGTGGCTAGACTTTAAGGTAGCTTTTAGTTTCTGCCCAATTTGGCATCAGGTTGGATGATGTAATAAGTATTTGTTTTTAAAACTGATGTTATTTTTTTAACTGCGGATCACTTCATTTTGTTTTTCAAACTTGCCTGGAAAAAAATTTGGAAGGTGAAAAATCGACAAGTGGCACATTAAAAAATATATTTTCTCAAATTAACCTCAGATATGTTACAATAAGGCCTACTTCTAGCTATTTCAGTATCATGTTTGAACTTTATCATTGATACATTTTTCTCCAGAAAGTAGATTTTATCAGCTATGGAAGGTTAGATTTAAACTAGCAATGAAATTTCATTTAACTTTCATACCAAAACTTTTTTTCTCCAGTCAAACGTTATTTTAAAAAGAATGATATAATTGATATTGTCTACGGCAGTCTTTCCCAATCTTTTTTGTACCATACCCCACCTAAGCCTTTCCAAAATTCTTATGCTCCCCTTTTTATCATAAACATAAATTTTAATATTAAAATATTGAACTGTCCACTTTAATATTTTAATATTAAAATTTAATTATCATTGGTTTAGGAAGAAATCAATAGGAAATAGGAAACGAAACACAGTAAGTAAGTTTTCAAAACATATAATGAAATACTAAAATTTAAATTTGAAATAATTTTAATAAAGATTTTTCTGTAATAATTCAATATTTTAATTCAGTGTGATCCTAGATGCGCAGAGATTTTATGTTAGGTTACAATTTGGTTGGCTTCTGTCACAAGTCTCTCTGTTGTGTTATTTCCAGCGAATTTCTTTTTCTTGTCAGTAAATCATTTAAAACAATAAATCCATTTCAGCTAAATATGAAGATGTAAACAGTAATAATAGTTTTCTTGCATATTTGGTTGAATTTGAGTACATAATTTCTGTTTCCTTACAAAGTCATGTCATCGCTCCTTTTATATTAAATAAAGTCATGACTCATCATTTTTCATTTCTGCAAGTTCTTCTTGATCATCAGATAAATCCACTAACTTTGATCATCCATGTTGAAAAATCAATTTGTTTTAAATCACAAAATCTTTCTTTTAAATCAGCTGATAGAATCTTCAGATGATCGACAATAACAAATAAAGCGGTATCATTTGCTTTACATTTTTTGGAGCCAATGAAACTGCTGTTGTTACTAATGCATTTGAACAAGCCAAGCATTGGCTCTGCGAATTTAAGTCAGTATTCTGCGTCTTATGAAACAGTGGTGCTGTTCAACGCACTGTTCAAAGTTTTTGCATTTAATATATTTCTGACATAACTCAATATGGGTAATAAAATCAAATATCTTCGCTTTTGCATAAACAAGAGTTTTATTTGTTCCTTGAAGATTTTTATTTAATATATTTACTTTTTCAAAAATATTGGCTAAATAATTTGTAAATGCTTTACCATCAACTGTTAACAGATACTTCATTTCAGGTTGGTCACCTAAATAATCACTAAGAGTATCAAACAGTTCCATAAATATTTTCAAGTAGTTCCCTTTAGAGAGAAATCTTACTTCAGTGTGAAGCAAAAGTCTCACATTGTCTGCATTATGTTCTTCACAAAATAGCTTAAAGAGACTCACACATTTGGCATTTTTAATATATATATATATATATATATATATATATATATATATATATATATATATATATATATATATATATATATATATATATATATATATATATATATATATATATATATATATATATATATATATATATATATATATATATATATATATATATATATATATATATATATATATATATATATATATATATATATATATATATATATATATATATATATATATATATATATATATATATATGTATATATATACATATATATATATATATATATATATATATATATATATATATATATATATATATATATATATATATATATATATATATATATATATATATATATATATATATATATATATATATATATATATATATATATATATATATATATATATATATATATATATATATATATATATATATATATATATATATATATATATATATGTATAGATATATATACATATATATATATATATATATATATATATATATATATATATATATATATATATATATGTATATATATATATATAGGTTAGGGAATTTCATCCCTAACCTTTTTCATCCTATGGTGTGAATTTCATCCTTTAACCGTGAGCTAAACATGATCTGAAAGATTAACATTGTTTCTTAGCTTCTTACCAGAAAAAATAGCCAACCGGATATATATTGCAAATAAACAAACCCTGTGAAGTATCTACCATCAAATATACTTATATCAACCTTCTAATTCAGTTAATAGGCGTCATTCATTTCCTAGACCTTCATTCTTGCAAGTTAGATCATTAGTAGAAAATTATTTTATTTAAAACTATGGTAGCCTAAAGGAAAAAAGAATCATGCTTGTGGCCTGGAAGTGGAGATTTTGTTTCCTAATCCGATGAAAGAGCATTTAGCTATAACAACCTGTGTGCACGCAGAGATCAATAGAATCTAATGTCACTCTGCCTGGGTTGCTGCAAAGGAGTCAGTTCAGTGCATAGACTACAGTACAAAATTGCGAAATGATTAATAGTGCTTATAATTTTCGATCAGCAGGAATAGCCTTAACGAAATCAATTACAATGATCTATATTATTTCAGAACAACAAGTAATTTTCATGATTTTGGAAAAAATTTTGCAAATGAAAAATATTATAGCTAAAAATTACTTCTTTGCTACTGGTAAAAATCATGAATGGATATTTTTTCATCGCTTACGACACTCAGATATCCGAAGCCTTGCCTGCTCATCGCTCGAAGAATGTGATTTGAATTCAGGCAGCAAATTCGTTGAAACGCTGAAAATAGCTGAAACGTTATCTGATGCCATGGATATTTTAAACCAATCAGGATTACAATGAAGCAGCGTAATCATGATCACACAACTAGAACAAAAAAAAAAGCAACCATCTAACGGTTAAAGATTGAAAGAGTTTTTCCAATTTAATGCTTTGTTGAATATAATTCTTATATTAGGAAAGCTCGTTGAAATCTGGAAATGAATATGGAAATTGTACCTGTTTCCTTTACTTCTATTATATAAAAAGGAAACATTATATTAAATAGTAAAAAAACCCAAAGTAATTCAAATAATAGTATATAACTTTTGTATTACGTTTCTCACTTCTGTATCTTATTAATTTATGGGTGCAAATGTTTCTTGAGTTTTTGCGATTCACATTAAATTTATTTAAGCCTATTTTATTAGGTTGGTGCGTATGAAATGTCGGATTCTTAAGTGATTGTATAAAACTGCATATCTTTCTTCAAAAGCTGTTTATTCAATCAAAGTATGCTCCATTCGCTTCAATACACTTCTCCCAATGAGATTTTAAAGCGTAGATGCCTGTCTTAAAAAATTTTGGTCTTTAGAATTAATAAACTCTGATATCGGGTTTTTTAGACTGTCTTCATTTTCATAGTGTTTGCCCCTTAAAAACAGCTCTAAATGCTTGAAAAAATGAAAGTCGGTCGGCGAGAGATCCGGTGAATAGGGTGGATGCTGCAATGATGAGCATACGTTTAACCGATCCAGCTTATTTCGCTCTGTCAGTGCGTGCGGTACCCACTTGTCCATCTTCTTAACCTTGCCAATCTCAGAAAGGTGTCTCAATATCGTTGTATGGTCAACTTTCATCCTGATAGCAAGTTCCCTCGTGGATACGGCTGGATCCGCTTCCACTAGAGCCTTCAGGTCATCATTCTTCACAGACGTTTTGGGTCTTCCGCGCGGCTCATTTTGCAGTGAAAAATCGCCAGTCCGAAATTTTTCGAACCAACGCTGCACTTTCCGATCGTTAACCGTATTCTCCCCAAACGCTTGGTTTATGTTGCGTGCAGCTTTTGCAGCACTATTACCAAGTTTGTACTCATATAAGAAAATGACGCGAATGTCGGCAGAATTCATATCGGCAATAAACTCAAAAGAAATAAAAAAGGGAAGACCTTCGAGAAAACCTATTTTGCTGAAATGAGTCTCTGGCAATGGACAATACGAGTATGAATGAGGTTATGCCAAATACAAAAGTATAACGAAAACAGGGAGGAAAACGTCCGCATGTAAAGAGAATCCGACATTTCATACGCACCAACTTAATAATTTAACTTTTCAATATTTTTTCGCCTTTTTTATCATGTAAAATTTTTTCTTATCATTAGCAAAAAAAGCTTGAATTATTATGACATAAATACAGGCAACAGATTGCGTAAATTATACTAATGAAATCATTGCCTTTCTTACGGTTTCCCAAATTTGAATCTTATCAGCTATATTCTTTTTATAAATTCTTTTTTCAATAAATTATATCAATTTTATTCACCATTAAAAATATTAAAATGATATGAATTTATTGGAAATTAAATATCTGATTCCTGTGATTTACTAGTTCTCAAAGTAACATAAAGCTCTTCTTATATTTCTTCTTTTGCTGGAACATAAGCATGTCAAAATTTCAATTTCCTTTAAAAACATCATTTGTTTAAATAAAAAAACACAGTATTTGAATATTTTCTCGTAGTCTACATTGTTTTTAATCTTTCGAATGCATTTTTTCTAACACTATCAATTGTTATGACCTCCAAACTTTTTATAAATGTAAATATATGGGTTTTAAACAATAGCAATAGTTGATTATATATATGAATTTTATATAAATTCACAAAGATATTCTCCATATTTTTGTCGTCTGAGGATTTAAAGCTTTCTATTAGAGTTATTAGAGCTGATCAAAGATTTTTATAACCATAGAGGTGGGTTATTTAATTAGCTAAACTGAGAGTGAAATACGTGAAAGGCATAAATTTTAATTACGTTTCCGTGATTTTGATCTAGACTTTAGAAAGATTTTAAAATTTTCATTGTAATCGATATTTTATAAGACACTTAAGTGAAAAAAATATCCACCATTAGATGAAACCGTCAGTATCTTTAACATTTACCAAAATGCACAATTTAAAAAATAATCTCAAAAATTTAGAGTTAATTTTCTGTGGATTTGCTGTTTCTGTAATTGGCTGTAATGGGAATCGTTTTCTGCTGAATGCGATGTTTCCTACACATGCGGTTTATATTCTCTCAGAAAGAGAAACTATATCTCTATGAAACACGTACTAAGGTATGAGTTTTGCCCTCTGTTCTATATTATTTTAAAGAAAATATGAAAATATTGTTTTATTTATATTATTTAAATATTGTTTGCATTATCAAATTGATGTTTCCATTATAGATTTTAGATTACGTTTATCCAAAATCTATAAGAAATTAACAAAAATTTAACTCCCAAAGAAATTTTTTTAAAGATTTTTTGATTTTTCGTGCATTATATATGGAAAACACTCACAAATAGTGGTTTTGTGTGGTTAAATTACCGTTATCATACGATGTTCACAAATGATTATTTAAATTCAAATACTGTATTATATTTTAACACACACACACACGCATTTTATTGTGTATTTATTATTTTTTTCTTCCCAGATTCTAACCTGAAAACAGTTGCAGAAACTGGTTTTGTTTTGATGACAAAAAATTACCTTTATTTTAATCATAAAATTATAAATCTATTTATGTACATACAAAATATGTTTACTTATGTTATTTTCAAATATTTAAGCATGACTAATGGCATGTTAAACTACCGCATGTTATTCATAATTTACACTAATTAATTAAAGTAATAAATAGGTGGTACCACAATAAAAATAAACCTACTGGCTATAAAAATAACGTATATTTAAAAAAACATGGACTTACGGAAGAAAGTTCTATTATTAGGCCGCCTTGTTTTGAGTACTTCGTAAGCCTGTTAGTTCATTCCTTCAGTTACATAATCTCGATAATAATCTGGACTTACATAACTGGAGTATACATCATCTTCTCCAGTCTGAGAGCTCCTAGGATTTGATCTTTGTGGTTTTACAGCCTCCAGAATCCAGAATTCAATAATGAGTGGAGTATTTTCTAAGGGCGCGGATTCTGGCTCTCACCTCGGTCTTCTCTGCAGTGCTTCTCCAATCTGGAACCTTGTGTGTCTTTAGTTTTTTCAATTCTCTCTCTTACTCTGGAACCGGTTTCCCATAGTCCTGTGCAAGGCCAGCCATCTTCGTGGAAGTGGATGGTGGGAAATAATACATGATGTAATCTTACGGCAGAATGAAATATAAAAAGGGACTTTCAGTCAGGGGAAAAATAGTTAACTTAATTAATTTGCAAAACATATCCAGTCAGTGAATACAGTAGTAAGAAATATATTTAAATTTTAAGATTCTGACATAAATTCAATTATTGAAATATGGAGAAAATGAATTAACTTAAAATTTCATGGTATACTCTCTTCATAGATATCGATTGCACAACAATTCATAAGTTCCTTACTAGAAATATGCAGACTTTCTATGCAGGTACCTCATAATAACAAATGCTAACTCTCTTTCAAATGTCTTGGTGATCAATTTTTTCAAGTTTCGTTTATTTGCTGCTCAACCGTCATTTTTTGCACACGAAGTTTAATAAGACCTTCAGTTGAATATGGGTGATAAACCAATGCCAACATCAAAACCCCAGGTGTAATTCTAACTCAAGAATAGGTTATACTTATATAATTACCAGCTGATAGTAATTAAATTTTCCAGCACTACAAAGGGTTAAAGTGATGGCACCTTTTATAATAGGACACCCGATGTGTGTGCCTTCGTTGCTCGGAAGGAATTTTCGTAATTTAAATGCAGTGACCAAACGAAAGATTCCCAGTCTTAGCCTGTCACAACATATTTAGCTTGTCTCAGCCGCCATTAACAAACAAACATAGATTCGAACCATCTCCCGATAATGAGACCGAATGTTCCATATAACGAAGCCACTATCGCTTGGTACTCACGAATATATATATAGGTATGTATAAGCATTTTCACTTTATACTTTGGAATAAGAAAATATTTTAAAACAATGTATTGTGTTCGAAATATTGTTAATAAGAACCTCTTATGCAACCATGAAATTATAAGAGAAACATTAGAACTTAACATACAAAATAAAGTGATGAGAAAATTAAGATAAATACTTTATAAGTCAGAAAAAGTTTAAAATATCTCAAATTTGAATAATTCACTTATATATGTTCATCGTGAGCAAGATACATTCCATATATTTCTTGTTACAAGCTTTCAGTGGAAAACGACATAATACATATTGGAAAAGCAATATATATATATTATTATTACTTCATATCAGCCAATAAAATGGGAGAAGAAAGAATTTTTAAAATTTTATTGTATAAGGAATGCTTAGCGTTGAGCAGATTTTTTTTTTTTTTGCTGAATATTAATCTTTATAAACTAAACCCTATCAGAAACTGAATAACAAGTATATGAGCTTCATATAGTTTCCGAGTATTCTCACCAATTTAAAGAGAAACATTAAAAAATATATTCGTAATTTCTTTCGAAATCATGACAAACTAAGGATCACTTTCACAATAATAAAAGCTTAAACATTAGCATAATCATTAAACAATTCATTACGTTAAAAGAGTTAATAAATTCTAGAAAAGAATAATCACGATTAATTTAAATTTTATTCTTGAAAGAAATGGTCAAATTTAATGAATTTATTGAATTTTTATCCTTCTTCTAAGGAAGTATTTATTATTTTTGTGGATTAATAAAAACATGATTATAAAATATTAAACAGAATTGAATCAATTTTGCTAGAAATGATTCCTATGGCATATATAAATCGAAGCTGGAATAAAAGTACCCAGTGAGAGAAATACTGAATAATGAATAAAGACAGAAAAGGACAAGGAACTGAGATGAAATAAGAATCAATTTAAAAGCAATGAAAGAAATTTTGAACATTCAACTTGAAAATAAGTGGATACACAGGAGATTTAGTTTGAGTGAAAAATGGTTTGAAATACAAGTTCGTAAGCACTTTAAATAATTTAAATACTGTAAACTTAACATCTAATGAAAGTTAGTTGCCATACAGATGGAAGATCATATAAAGTACAGATAGTATGAAAATTGAGTGCCAATGAGTAGAGCAGTTTAGAGATTCCCCATAAACATGAATTTTGCTTTTGGTAAAATCTATAACATTTTACCAAAAAGTTAAGCGATATTAATTTTTAATTTTACTGAAAATGATATTAGATAAAATTTTACTGCAAAATGACTTTTCTAATCAACATTGATACAATTTTCTTTCAAATCTATTGTGCTTTAACAAGGATTAGATTCTACAGAATTGTGAAGATTTATATTCTAGACCAACAACGAGACGATAAGGACAATCATTCTGCCCTAATAGCAAGATTTAAGGCCTTTTATTCTAATACAACTATAAAAGTTTAAGACATTAATTCTAGTTCTGTAATACGATAATAATTTTAAAAAAAGGTCTGTAAGGACATTCATTCTGCTCCAATAACAAGACAATAATAACATCTATTCTGCCCTAATAACAATATATAAGGCCTACTCAAAAATAAACTATAAGACATTTATTCTAGTTGTATAAAATAATATATGTGTTTTTATGCAAGTTTCTGTGATGTAAAAGCACAAGAAAAGACTTATTTGAAAGATAAATAGGATACTGTGGATAAGTAATGACAAACGCAATTTAGAAACGAAATGAATGGATCCATTAGAAATAGAAACATTGAAGAATCAAAAAATCTCCAGTGGCGAAAGTGAAGCAGAATAACAGAAAAAAGAGGAATATAGATATAATTTTCATTTATTGTTAAATTATAACATGTTAAATTAAGTACAGTATAAAGTTTGAAATTTCCTAAAACTATTTTAATCACATTGTGTGTGACTTAAGTAAATACTTAAGTTTGCTTAGATTAAATTTAATTTGTGAAGGAAGTTAATTTCTAACACTCTGCTCTTTCTATGTAGGCATCGGTGTGTTTGCGTGTGTAATTGAAAGATTTATATGATTTTTCAAATGTAAATGATGATCAAATAATTGTCAATATATAGATTACTATTGTGATACATAATAAGCATAATTTATTGCAAAAACAATAACATCAAATGTTTAGTAGTGGCTCGTAGATTTTTTGTCATAAAGTAGTAGACATCTAACAGAATAATACATATAGCTGAAGAATCAGCTATTATGAGTTAAAAAGCATTTTTGTGACCAAACATATTTGTAGATCAAACATTTGAAGGACCAAAAATATCTGCTATAAAAGAGCAAACTGCGCTGTTAATTACTTTAGGTATAACTTTAATTTAAACAAGGATGTATACATATATATATATATATATATATATATATATATATATATATATATATATATATATATATATATATATATATATATATATATATATATATATATATATATATATATATATATATATATATATATATATATATATATATATATATATATATATATATATATATATATATATATATATATATATATATATATATATATATATATATATATATATATATATATATATATATATATATATATATATATATATATATATATATATATATATATATATATATATATGTATATGATGAATAATATATATATACAGTGTCTTCAAATTCATCTATTCAGTTGTGTTGAACAAAACTAAATCAGAAAATTCAGATGATTCCAAAATTTTTTTTATTCAATTAAAATTAAATGTATTATAAATCATAGAAAGAATGAAATGCCATCTTTCATCATTTTGCTATCCAATACTTTGCCACAGAACATCTTATTTTTATAATATTTTATTCAAGAATATATACTACTGATTTTGAGAAAAAAGTTTATAAATTGAGTAGTAAAATTCACGAATCACTATAAAATTACTTTTGACGATTTCCTAAGTTTCAGAAACAAAAGGCGAACAAATATCAAATTTTATAAATTTACTTTTACTGGTAAATAATATCATTAACTACCTGAAAAGAGTGATTATGATATTTTGCCAGACATATTAAAATGGCAAATGCGGAACTATTAACTATTATAACTAGTTCATTATTGAACGCATCCAAAGTAATTAGTTTGTGTGCATAAAAATGATAAGGTTCTAACTTTTTAAGCGAAAACATTATCTTAAGACCAAAACATTTTACTTATGCATGTGTTTGATAATCGGAATAAATTATGTCATTTGCATTGACACTAAAACTAAAGACGTTTAAGAATTACTTTTGTGAATAGTCAGAATCAAGAATAATTTATACAAAACAACATACAACTGTCATCAGTGTTAACAGCTCACTTGTTTTGAAATGAAGAGGAAAAGTATGATATAAGGACTTCATTTCTAACTTTATTAATTAATCTTTTCGGAATCTGATGGATAGCAATTACTGATTTGAGATTGATTTATTTTCAAGTTTTTGGTAATCCATAAAACTTCTTAAATCTCAAGAAAATTTTAATTAAGCAGTGTAAAGTCTTTTTAAATCTAAAATACTATAAATTCATTAAATGAGTATTAGAATTTTTATTTTAAATAATCATTTATACAAAAATATGTTAACACGGAAATGTTTAAACATCAATTTTTAGCATAATGAAATTTTTGAATAGGGAAAAAGAATAATAAAAAGTACTTCTCAAGTAATGAATACAATTCCATGTTACTCATCATATTTTATTTAAGAAGAAAGTATCCATAATTTTTAGAATCCTTATTAAGTAGGCTTCTTTTTTAAATTATTCTGGATCTGCTTTACGTAAATTAATTGATTCATTTCATGATAAAAATATAAAGTCATGTTGTAAATTCCTTAAGAAGCCATTATAATTTTTTTAAATGAATAAATTGTCTTTTATATTTGAATATTATTAAAGTTTATAAACTTGAGGTTTTTTGTGCAAAAAAGAAACAAAATTATATTAATTACAATGCAGTATCTACTATTACACAGTAGAAAACGTTTATTAATTACATAAAATATACAATATTTTAAAAATTTTCAATTTAATTTAATTTTGTTTTCATTAAAAAATTTCACAAAAATTATTTATTCTTAAAAGTTAATACTATTTCTTGTATTCAAAATCATTTTTGTATGCATTCAAAATAAAGTACTACCAAACAATTTGATAAATAAAGGGAATACACAATTTGCTCAACGCCTTAATAGAAAGAATATAATAAATATTAAAAAAAAATTTACCGACAATGTATTATTTGAATAGATTAGTATTATTGAACCATGTACACTCCCAAAGTATCCCGTAAAAATGTTCTGTCTTAATGTTTAAAATTTATTTAATATTTTTTCTTTCTGTCTTTTATGTAACTTAATTTTTGGAATTTTCTTGTATGAAAGCTCTAGTTTATTAAAGTTAAATTTTAGTTACGCTTAATAGTTACTAATCTGTAAAAAATACTTTTTCTATTTAAGAAAATTCATTCACATGAGTTTCATGCTAAATTTTCTACTTCTTGTTTTGATCTAATTTTTTCTGTTTTATGTATAGACTTTATAATAATTGTGGAGGGAATTTCAATAATATAATATTAAGTATTCAATAAAAATAAAATAAAGTACAATTTATTTTTTTTAAATCATCATTTCAATGCAGAGTTTATGGTTAGCAGCAACTTGTGTTTCGTAACACAATGATGTTAGCATTCAGTCTTAGGAATAAATAAAATTTTAAAATTATCTTGACAATAATTGAAAGAAAATTACTTATTTTTCTTCTTTAAATAAATCAGAGTATATATAAACTTGAAACTATAATTTTATTTACATATTAATGAAGGATCCTTTTTTAAATTATCATCCATAGATGTCATTGTAATTTTTAATTTAGAAATTTTTAATTATATTACAAGACAATCATAAATATACTTCAATATAAATATATAAAAAAAAACAAATTTTAATTTAAACATCAAATTGAATTTGATAAACTAAAGGAGTCTGTGCAATTAGTACGCTTTTTAACTGATCATTTGACTTGAAGCATCAAAATTATTTTAAAAAAATATTTTGTCGTGATTTTCCTCTAAAATATTTCATTATAAAGATATTTTTTTTCAAACAGTATTTTTTAAATTTTTTAGTTTTTAAGTCAATAAAAGTGCTGAATGCTTTATTTCAAGTATAAATATTGGTTTTCCACCTTTTACGAAATTGAATATATTGTTTCCTTGGTCACATACAGTTGTTTTACTTTCATTAAAATATATTGTAGTTTAAAAAAGTTCAAATGTAGTAGGAAAATTCTTTATTAGGCTATGTACTTTTCCTATATTTGAATCATGTATTTGTTCAAAACTAAACTTTCAGCTATTTTCTTCAATTTCATATTTGACGTACTAAGTAAAAATTAGATTAGTTATGCAATTAATTTATATTACCTTATAACAAATAGATTTTAAATTAAGAGAAGCCAAATTTGAAAGCATTTGGAAAAAAGAACTAACATAAAATAATGATATTGTCTTAAAATACAAGCATAAAAATTGCAGAAAAGAAGTTTTACCAATAAAATTTTTACTAGTGAAATAAAATATTATTTCACCAATATAAATAGTATTGTTTCGCTGTTGCATAAGCTTATAATCTCAGGACGTTAATTTAAAATTTTAATTAGCGTAAAATTAAACATAAAATTCAGAATGAAATTTTATGTCAAATAAAAGAGAGAATTTTATATTTGGAATATATAAAGTAAAAGATGAATGAAAAATGTACAAAAGGGTATTCCCTATAAAGGGTATAAAGGGTATTAACAAAATAATTAAAAAACCAATAAATAACTAATGATTCTATTTGTATATTTCTTAGTAATATGTACTAATGTTTTTTCTCATATTACAAATGGAAAATAATCTTAAATTTAAAATTGCAATAGTTATATTTTTCTGCTCGTATATTAATTTGCCATCATGTATTTGATTTTGAAACCATCAGTTGTAAGGAAATAATTTCTCTCAATTGCAACTATCCATGCTGATTGTTATAACGATTGCAAAGTTTTATGTGATAACAAACTATTTTACAAACTTAATTAGAAATTTTTATTTTAAGGAAAAGAAAAATTGAAACTTCCTAATTCCAAAAAATTAATTTAATTTAAAAATATTTTAAAATAATTAGGAATGGTTTGTTACTTTTTTTTCAGACTATCTGAATGAGCAGCAGCCTTCGTGGGAATGTACGCTCCGAACAACTGCAGTCATCTGAGCCCGAGAGGTTGTGGTTGGATTTTATGTCACTGAAATGGCATTTTTTGCACATGAGAACTAATTAGACCAGAGTCTTTGGCTTAGAGTGGATTCCGAACTACTGCAAACATCTAAGCCTAATTTGGGATTCAAACGCATGAACTGTTGAACCAAGGGCAAGAGAGCTAAGCACAACATGTGATTCATACGGCCGCAGTACACAGTCAAAAACTGCAAATCATTCAGTAACCATTTCAGCTATCTCAATGCCACAGAATACGCATGCAGTTCAGAAATACAAAATCTATTTCACAAAAAATGAACTTTTTAAATTAATGAAATCCACAATATATATTATTTCTTACCCCATATAAGTTATTTTTAAGCTTAAAATATACATACATTATTTGCTATTTTCAAAATAAGACAAATTACAGATACATAATTTACTTTTATATTAATGCATCAATTGTGTGTACTAAAATTGCATCACAACATGAACACATATGTATTCATAGTTGATTTTGATTATTACGTGAGTTGTCTTTGCATGTTTTTCCCATTTATTATGTGTAACAATAAGTTAAAGAAGTCTTAAATGGTTGGGGAAGAAACCTAATTTTTGGATTGCCAAATTTATGCAAGTTTTCTGTATGACAGTTAGGTACTAAATATGTTTCAGATTTTAAGGAAATTAATATATTATATAGAAATGTAAATTCAATATTTGCTATTGTGAATCACTATACATTCTTCAAATTTAGCATTTATCTAAATTCAAAAAATTTTAATTTCCTTAAACTATTTTTTTTACTTAAAATCATTTTTGTTTATCGGAAAATATTGTGTTTGATAGCATTAAGACGCACATTGACATTGAAATATCATTCTTATTAATTTGCATTTTAGCCTGAACGAATTCATCCTCCTGACCGGTTCATACAACGAACCGAAATTTTAATATTTTTACACTTTACACATAGTATAAGTTTAACATTTTTATATAAATAATTTAACAATATTAGTCTGAATTAATTGTCGATAAATATTTTTAAATGCATAACTTGAGTTAAATAGCACTAGAAACTTCAAAACTTGAACTTTTATTAGAAATTAGACTCATTTTTATTAACATTTTTATGCTAAATAATTGTAAATGAAAAATATTTTATCAAATTTGACTTACAGTATTGAAGTGAAGCATAACAATTAAGATTTTTTATAAATTCCTCATTACCATTAATTAATAATTCTCTGTATAATATTGATTCTTTTTAAATATTTTTCTTAAGATAATAAAAGAAACTTAATATTTATGGTTAATATAGAA
This sequence comes from Latrodectus hesperus, assembly GCA_037975125.1. NCBI lineage: Eukaryota > Metazoa > Arthropoda > Arachnida > Araneae > Theridiidae > Latrodectus > Latrodectus hesperus. The sequence continues at coordinate 1,923,141 of CM075860.1, read as the reverse complement.
AATCCTGTATTTTTGATTAACACAATTATTCTTAGAGATTTTTATATAAAACTAAAATGGCATTGTATCATTGTGTTTAACACAGTTTTCCGTCAGTTTCCATATTTGTTAAATAATAATAAAATGTGTTAGATATTGTAGGTCAGAATACCATAGGGAATTTTCTTGTGCGTTTTGAATAATGAATGAAAAATAATAGTACAATAATATTCTTATTGCATTTTCTTCTTGAACGTACATTCCGAATTCAATTAAATCATTTCTAAGACTTTAAATTGTCATTCTAAAATTGTTCCAAGACATTTAAACTGTTAAGTTTCGTGTCTTTAGCAGATTACTGATTTCTCGAAGTTTCGATGTCCCGCGGGCATATTTTACTAACGAGATAGCAGAAAGGGCCTCATAACAGTTGCACCGAACCTGCTGGATTAATGAACATTCCTTTTGGAATAATTTCCATTAAAACAGCCATAAAGTTTTGCATCTGTATCCCTCAAAACTTTTAAAATGCTTTCCTACCCGATTATAGTCCAGAAGGGATTTTACTATCTTAACTAATTTCGTTAAATTGTATGACCATGCTCTCAAAATACTTTACGTGGTTGCACATGACACTTTACATCGCATTTTGTATTGGAGAAATCTCTTAAAGCGTCACACTTCACGATGAAGTTTCTAAAATAAAATAAATTTAATTATTCTATCATAAAGTTCATGCATTTTATATTGCGCAAAAACTACATTAAAAGATTAAACCACAAAACTCCTATTGCTGTAAGTTATTTTATATGATCAAGCACCTAAAATATAGAATTACTATTATGAATGCTGATCAATCAAGTATAATAGTGCATGGATAATCTTTTCTTTATCCAGTACGATATGTATTACATACAATGTATATTTTCCAATACAATGTGACAGTATATTCTGCACATAGATTAGCTACTCGGTTGTTAGTAAAGTATTCCTTATTTAAATGATACAGCGGAAGAACATATCGTTAAAAGGGCTTACACTCACTAAGATTAAACTTCTCTAATCTTGCGTGGTGTTTTAGTTTGAAGAACAATTTTTTAACTCAGTGTTGACAATCTATTCCTTATATAATTAAAATTTGCTGCATACACTCAATGAAACTCATATATTCTTTAAGCCTAGCACATCTTAAGACGTCTCAATACTTTCTAACTAACTGTTTCACAGAATGTACTAGACAGTTAAAAAATATTTCACACGATAAAACTGAACATGTGTGAGCCAAGTCCTACTTTCCCATATCTGTTTGCCTGACTGAAGTTCCTTTTGACTCATTGAAGGGATAAAAGTCTAAGTTGACCTGGCCCAGCCCGAGAATCAAATTGGTACGTCAAAGCGCAGTCACTCAATCAACGAGTACCATTTCATACTATAACTCGATAATATAATAAATACACCCTAAAAATCAAATCCCGAATCTTACAGAATTTTTATTCTTACATGCTTACAAGGCTGAATTGCAATTTTCGAGATTTCATATCGTAATAGTAGCTTGAATTTATCTTTCTATTTCAGTAACTTGATTCTATTTATTTATAATTTGATAAGTAATTTTAAATAATTATTGAGAAATACCATTGTTTATTTATCCAGTTCACAATTTTATTAGTCCACAAGAATTCAGAGTAAAATATGATTCCAAATAAGTATTTATAATTTTGCGTACATACTTTAAATTGCATCCACTGTCATTCGTTTGTCTGCCCATTCCCGATAGACGTTATTCTCGGACCCCAACATTTAATATATACCGAATGCTAAGAAACAATCTTTTTAACTTATACTAAAATAAAATAAAGGAAATTAATATAGAGAATTTACACAATTTATATTATTGCAATATACATAATTAGTACTTCGGTGTTTTATTTACTATGAAATCCGTTATACATTTGTTTGTTGATTAAATTTATAAACTATCAAAATATTTAAATAAATAACAAACAATGCAATAACACAATGTAAGAAAGTTTTTGCAAATGAATCTAAAAGTTGAGTGATTATTCCTTTTCTCCAACTGAAACTTGTTGTAATTATTTAATCATGTGAAATAAATAAATTTACAAATAAAATTAATACCAGTATTTTTCTACCGTCAAATGTAAATTTTTTTACATCAACTTCAGCAATATATTTAATTATTTAGTTTAAATTTTAAGTTTTTTAATTTTTAGCTATTTGAAAGCTAGAATATGTTAAGTAATAAATTAAGTGAAATAAAAATGTTGTCTCGTAAAGAAATCAACCATTTAAAGATTTATCACAAACTTATCCAGTAATTTATCCAAAAATACCAGTTTCAAAAGTAATTGTTAATTAAATCAATCTGAATACTAATATTTCCTTAAAATTAATTGTAAATTTGATACATTGAAGTATATATTTCTTGTATGCTTTTAATTTTCTGTAATCTTTTACAATTTCGTGAAACAAATTGCATAATGACCATAAAATTTACATTCTAGTGTTTGAAATACAATGTTAGCTGAAAATTGTTATCCTGAGTCTAAGTTTTGTAATAAGCTGATTAAACTGAAGAAAATAACGAAGCAGAAAGCATCACAAATGAAATGAAATTTTACAAATATTCTTTGAAAATTAAATCATGTTTAATTTTATAAGAGTATTAAAATGGATTTATTGATAAAGATAAACAGAAGCATCAAATGACATACATTTATTATAAAATTTTAGCATATTAAAATATAATTTGTATACTTATGCATATTCGATATTGATATAAAGATGCATGAAAACTTTTAATTTGCTTTTTACAACCTTTATTAATGTTTATAAAAAATTCGCAAAAATTTTTATATTCATTTTTATACTTGAAATGAATATTTTTTATTACTATCTAAATCTCGAAAACAATTTTGCTATATTTACTGAATGAAAAGAGATAGTTATGAAAAATTTTTAATTTTAATTAATTAAATCAATTATTAAACACAAATTATGCATTCTTTGTCATTAGTTTATTTCAAATTATGTTAATAAATCAATTTTACTTGTGTGCATTTGACCCTAAATTGATATGAATTGTTTCTACATTCATAAATGGTAAATGTTGATAAAATTTAAGAGTGATTTTCAAAAGTATAATATTTTCAAAATTTCTCTTAATAAAGAATATATTTTTCTGATTTCATACTAATGCTTGATTAATTTAAAATGAAGTTTACGTAATTCTAAAATGCGATATTCACTAAATTTTATAGTTTAATACAGATTGTTTTTATATTTCATATTATGATTTATCATGCTTTTTTTATAAAATTTAATATAGTTAATAATAATATAATATTTTGTAGTTTATTGTAATCGATTATTAAGTTTGAATTAAATTGCATTCACTAAAAATTTTCATTGTCCTTAGACTCTCTGAAGCATTTTTATTTGAATAGTTTGCCTCACAATAAAAATTCGGTATAAAGAAGGAGTAAGGTTATCTTTTGATAGTTTGATTATCAAAGTTTCTGTACACCTGATGTTAATTCTGATATTTTTTTACCAATAAATATTTGTACAAAAATGTTTTTTTCTTAACATCAATTTAGCATTTTTGTTATTTCTTTTCAATTTTCTAATTTTTCTGTATCTTTGTTTACTAACAAATTAGTTAATCTTTATTTATCTTTTCAAAAACAGGATATCTTTAATTATGCACGGTTGGATGCAAAACTAATATATTTTTCACATACATAGTTAATCAATTTTTTGTTAATTTATTGATTTTTTATTTCAATTATTTTTAATTGCAGTAATTAAAATTAATTGTTTTAAAAAAGAAAATTTTTAATTAATATAATTTTAATTTTTATTGAATTTTATGGCATGTATTGAAATGTATATATGTTACTATATTGATGATATAGAATAATATATGAATTTTAGCAATTTTAATAGGAAAAAACACTTTTGAGCGAGCTATTTATTTTAATATCTTATATTCCAATTCTATTTCTATAACAAATTATTATTAGAAAATATTTTAAATTTTTTTCCTTTATATCAAAAGTGTTTATCGTAAATAAAAACATAACAAATCCACTTATAAATATTTGATGAAATTTTTAATTTTTTTCATTGTCGGTACTGTGAATTATTTGATAAATTAGAAGAGTATTTTGTAATATTATGCAAAATATGAAGATACAGAAAATTAACAGCACAGGACAATAATTTCGGAAATGAATATGAGCTTCAATTTTTTTGGTAAATGTTTGTCTATATACTTTTTTTCAATTTAAAACAATTATCGATAATGTGCTTCACAATACATTCTTCTTTGAAAACGTCATCTTCGATGATGTGTTCAATAAAAAATATAATTTTCCTTTTTAAAAGTTTTGATGATTCTATATATTCTGAAATTCAGAGAATCATCTTTCATGGTATAAAAAATTTCAAAAGCATAATAAATATTTTTAATTACTGGGAACATAAAATGATAAATCATTGCGTAAACATAGAAAAAATTTCAAAAATATCTCAGGAAACATTTAATTTTTTTTGTTGATTACAAAAAAATCCATTAATTGATACAATAATAAATTGTTAATAAGAAAAAATCTCTTCAAAATTAAGTGGGAAGTATTTGAATATTTCTTTGGTAACTCTAAAAACAAAAATGAGATTGAATTTTTGAAATGCTAATAAGACTTTCTCTTCTCAATTTCGAACAAAACATGCATTACAATGCTGAAGGGTTTCTCCATTGTTATATAAAAATATTTAGCACACCCAGTGTACCTTACAATTAATCTTTAAGAAACACTCATTTATTGAAATTACTAAATCAGTTAGTGTTATTATAAGTATTATGGACATACACATTGCCAAAGATATGTACAAACGCTCAGTTAAATAGATTTTGACATTAATTAAACAGTTTATAGATTCATTACAACATGTAGTGTTTTCTTTGAAAAAATTTTATGTCATAGTTTGAATTTAAATTAATATTCATTAGTCAAAAAATTATCATATAATAATAAAAAAATTAAATAAACTTGCTTTTCAGAATACTTTTTATCCGTATGAATTTATTCCTTCGGTTGGCGTTAATTGTTTTCATTGTAAGAAAAAAAATAAAATGTGTTCAATATTAGAAACATTTATATCATAATTAGAGAAAATTTCATTCCTTATCAAGACGATTCCTAGAGAGGGCAATTAAGCATAAATAAATACTATTTTTAAATGCCCCCAGAGTTTCCTTAGAAAACTAAAACAAAAGCTGCATTCATACTTTTACAGCATATTTTGTTTCTCCCTTTTGATTCCAGACTGTTGAGTGTTTTGTTGCTGGGGAAAGTTGTTTTTAAGAAAAGAGACTCCGCACAATTGGTGCAGCTCAAAAGACAACAATTGGGGAGAAAAAAAGGAATTTATTTGAAATTTCTACAAAAATCTATGTTATCGAAAGCAAAAAGGCTGCTTGTTTTCCATAACAAATTCATCAGACGAAACGTATCAAAGCATGTTTTATTTTTAAATTTAAAGACACTTTTCAAAATTTCTTTTTCTCTAAATTTGCAATTTTATCATGGTTTTGAGTACATTATGAGTAATATCACTTGTTGTACTTCGTTCAAAATATTTCCGTAGTTTCAGGTCATTATGATTTCTACATTCTGTTCAATAATATCATCCCTTACGTGTACAATTACACAAAAACAATCCTAGAAAGGGAAACCAATTAGAAATAATTGAGGAAAGATCAATAAAAATATATTAAAAAAACAAGCATTCGAAAAGCAAGAAGACAAAATCTATTGATATAAAAATACTAATGATGATGAGGATGTTTAACAAACCTGTTTTATAAATTATCTCAAAATATAGTAAACAACTGGGTTCGGTATAGAAGCTGGTATTCATAGGTTTGGCAAACAATTTGACAATAAAGTTTGGCGGGAAAATATAATTTCTAGTAACCATCCTATTTCCCTGCTTTTACAGCGTAGTTTTAGGGTTGTCATTATGGTATTTACATTTTCGTTCCTATCTTGGATTTCAAAAAATCAAGTAGTACCCGTATGTACACTTTTACCAAACAACTATTAATTTATTCAATTTAATTTTCTTCCAAAATGAATTTCAGAGTTTGATCTCATTTTATATAAATTATAAGAATTTCCTTCTAATTTCATAGTAAATCTTATACCTAATTGGCAGACGAATAATTAACTTCTAGCCTCCAGTTCAACAGTTCCTAGGTTTAGTACCCCTTTCGTATGTGGGCATTTTTGTGATTCAAAATCTTTTTTAAACTGTAAATTGAAATTTAAGTAATACTTTTGCGCAATATTGATTGAAAAGTTGAAATATAAAGAGCAATTTATACTTTTCTAGCATTCAAAACCTAATATTAAGTATATACATGTAAGATAATGGACACGCGTACCACCCCCTGTCTAGCGGTCAGCGTGCCTGACTGTGGATAGGAAAGTCCTGGGCCAGAATCCTGGTTCGGGCATGGATATGCTTTCTCTCTCTCTCTCCTGCCGTTGTCCTTTCCTTGTATGAGTAAGTTGTGAATGAATGCCAACATGTACTTAAGACATGTGTGCCAGCGTGTATTTCAACGTGTACTTATGGCATGTGTGTGCTGAGGAAGTCGGACTCCCACCAAATTACGGTTCAATTGTAAAAGCGGAGCAATGCACCCTATATTGTCAGGCTAGCTGTCACAACGTGAATATTTTTTAACACTAACCTTAATAAAATAATTATTTTTGAGGTTGAACAGATATATTATACATAATATTATTATAATTATTTTATGCACATTTTAAAATTTTTCTATAATTATTAAGGCATGCGTAAGATAAATTTAAAATCACTAAGAAATTATATGTGTTTCACTGATCAATATTTCTTAAAAACATATGCATGTTTATACTAATGGTGAGACACTTAAACATTAATTTGGTATAATGCGAGTTAAAATAATATTTTAATATTTAAGAATAAAACACATTTTTAGAATTTTAATGCAAGAATTTAAAGAATATCAATTATTGCTTTTAGCAAAATTGCATTGAAATGAATGCAACAATTTACACATTTTTATTATTAAATAATTTCGTGATTGTGTTTTTGTTAAATATAATGGGAAAGTAATATTTTGAGGTTAAAAATGAAGGGAAAGTAATGAATGTTAAAATTTATAAACAAATGCTTTTTAAGTAAGTCTATAAATCTTATATAATGATAAATTAAAAATATTTTTTTCTTTTAAATATTAATTTTAAAAGATGTGAAGCAATGAAACAATCGTTTTAGTATATTTATTTGATTGTAAAGCTTATAATTTTCAAGAAGAGCGGAAATTTTTCTTTGGTTTATAACCCATTCAAGCAAATGAAATAATTTTTCAAATTCATTTTTATGAGCATACAGTTCTTCACTCTAGGAATAAATGGAACTAATTCCTTGAAGAGCTTTTATATAAAATATAATTTGAATTTAAGAATTTTTCTGAATGTAACAACACTACAGTTATCACACTCTACTCGCATTCACATTCACTGTTCACTGGCATTTATGTTGCATCATGCACTTATATTGCGATACTTTAAGCACAATCTAAAGAAATGAATTCCATACCGAGTGTAATAAGATATCTTAAATATTCATGGAGAAAATAAATGTTAGGACGGTTTCGCTGTTGAATTGGATACATCTTGGTGAGAAAATTCTCAATTTATTTTAGTTTAATTTTTGAGAACGGTTGTCTTGTTAGTCACAACTTGGAGTCTACCTTAACGTCAAAAAACAGGCAAAAATTCAAGGGGTGCCGCAATTGTACTTTATCGATCGTACTAATTAAAATTTGGTTGATCCACATAATTTAACGTTTTTTTCTACTGTAAGATATGGCCTGCTTTCAGCCAGTGAGAGTAATGTTCAGTAATGAAGAGAATTTGCCTTGTTGCTGGAGTTTCAGGCTACTACAGTGACGTTATCACGATATATTTGGTGTTGTAAATATTATAAACAAATACTTTTCTTAAGAAAATATCTTTCAGAAACATATAGTCATTTTTTCTGCAGAGGATATATGTACACTCAAAAGTATCTTTGACTGGAAGGGATTTGGATGTTTATCATTTTAATTATTTTTAATTATTTCATCATTTTAAAAGCCTTTTCCTCCTATGCATTTATCTCGTATTTCTGGATTAAAATTATACATACATTTGAAATATTCCATACATTTATCTCCTGTTACACTAATGTATTAAAGAAAGTGTCTTAAAAATTTGAATTCACGTAGCCTAAGAAACTCAAAATTAAAAATTTATAATTTTTCCAAGTTTAAAAGCTGTGACAGGAAAGTTATCTTCACAGATACACCGGCCTCCAAAGTTTTCTAACATACGTCTGAAGTTGCATTATGTTTTTCCCTTTATATTTCAATATCTAATTGAGTTATAAACTAGAAATTCTAAATATAGAATTTTAATGGGTTGTAAAGTTTTATTTTTGAAACGGTTCCATAGCACATGATTTTTCGTTCTAATAAATATGAGTTTACACTAAATACATTTTCTAGTTAGCTCTATGTCTCCATTGAAAAAAAAAATTCTAAAATTTTGATTTCGAGAGTTAAACTGTGAATCAGTTGTTAGCATATTGTATTTTCTATTCATCAAATGAAAAAAATGAACTAATAAGAAGAAATTAATATTTATACTTATTCATTTGTTTTTCTTTTTCTTGCTCAGCAACCTTTGCACACACACAAGTTTAAGTTTTCTCTAATATAAATTTCACAGTTTTTTCTCCTAATTCATTTTTCCTGTTCTTTATTTTCATCTGTTAGATTTTTAGCGGAGATGACTGAACCAAAACATAAATGGTCCAGCCTTCTGTGCTTTGATTTTTCTTATTTCCTGTTAGTGTATAGTATTCCTTTTATTAATTCATTTAGCATATTTGTATCATTTATTCTTTCTATATGTTCCATATAGTATTTTTTTACCTTTGATAAAAGATATGATTTTTTTCTTAACTATTTTGTTGTCTTTTTCGTATGTTTTAGAATTACCCGATCATTCAGCCCTTGGCATTTTCTAATTAGAAAATCATTCTAAGATGATTTTCCTTTAAAAGTAACAAAACTCACTTGAAAATGCTTCGTCTTATTAACTACTTGGAAGTCGAATTCCGATTCATTAGAGGCAATTGAATGACATAATTTATAACACTTCACTCTTTTATATGCTTCTACAAAAGAAAGTGTGATGAGAAAACCTGACCTCATGTGTCTCATAATTGCTACCGACAGTCCTCTGCTATGAGACTATCGGTTGCAGTTACCGCCGAACGCTCTTGCTTGTTGATCTGTTCGCGATTCTTGAAGATAGATCTGGGCACTCATGAAGATACCTCTGTGCCAATAAATATTTACTTTTGAAAGACCTTGAGTGTGTAGCTTCTGTTGGTGGTTTGGTTGAAAATTTGGAAGGTTGGATAATGGATGATGTTGTGGACTGGTAGTTCAGCACAAATGAAGAAGCCGCTGCTGATGTTGGGCCTTTAAATATGGCTTCTTAAAGGCATCTGCGTGTAGACTCACCTCAGTCAAGAAGAAGGAAGTACTGACCTTTTTAGTGTTGCATAGTAACTATGCAATCTTTTTAGGAAAAGATATTTTTAAAGAGATAAAAAAATATGCTCAATAATCATTGATTAAAATTCCATTTTGGCTCAACGCTTCGAGACATATATACATAGCGGTGCAAGTGAGCCCTGGACTATATATTACGGTTAACGGGTTTACAATACTTGCTCATCACCAAGTGCCTCTTAAATTTGAACCATGGTCAGGTGACGAGGTCACACCTGGGCTGGCAACCTCCTCTCACATCCAAGCCACAGCAGCGGAAGGACTTTAGACGTCACATATTAACTTGGACACTTTCCGAATCCCCGAAGCTCCAGTAACCCAGTGAGGGAGTGTACGTGATCACCTTCCCAATCTCTGCCAGTGGCAAATGATACTTCACTATGCTTATTTTAATGGAAAGCAGCGTGAAACTACTGAGCAATTAGATTTCAACGTTTCGAGACAATAGAAAAAAATGTCCAAAATATGTTGGAATACAGTAAAAACTAAAGATTTGTAATTCGAAAATTATTAATTTTTTTTAAAATTAACATACCAATGCAAGAAATACATTTCACTTCTATAACTAATATAACATCACTTTAAAAATTATCAAAAACAAAAAAGTCATACGTTTTACTAGATTTTTAGAATTCTTGCACTAGGCTATAGTCTTCTTCTCGGGGGTATCACTCTTAATGATGAGGTAATTCCTAATAGGATCCAACCAGTGGTTGTTCGTGTTAAATACAAAACATAGCAACAATTATTTTCTTAGAAAATATTTATTTTTATGTGCTTATTATTTAGTAATAAATGAACTAAAAAGAGCAAGCACAGCCCTCTTTACCGAATATAATCATCATCATTTAATTACAATCAGAATAAGGAAATATTGATTCTTATCTCAAAATGCTTTACGAGAGATGCGTAAATTATTCTGCCGCATGAATTATTTCATTCGGATTACTGAACAAGATCTAATTAGAGCTTTGGTGGTCCCATTTAGATTCCGTGGAGGTGGTTTTGATAGCAATGATTAACGTTCAAATAATATGCTTTTGTGGAGATTGTTTGTTATGACTAAATTGAGAGTTTGCAACTCTGAGTGGAATTACGGTAAACATTGTTCTAAATATTCGCTAGTTATGTTCGTTACATTAATAATGATTTCATTGTTCTAACAATTCAATAAATTCATTATTATAAAAAATGGACCTTAAGTAAGTTCCTACTATAAGTAAGATGAAATGTTGTATGTTAAACCAAATATATATATATAAATATATTTATAAATATAAATATGTTTATATATATATATATATATATATATATATATATATATATATATATATATATATATATATATATATATATATATATAGTATATATATATAATATATAAATATATATATATATATATAAATATATATATATATATATATATATATATATATATATATATATATATATATATATATATATATATATATATATATATATATATATATATATATATATATATATATATATATATATATACAGAATGCAACTCAGTTCAAGTTAATTTTAAAAGCTTACATGTATGTTTCCGATTTTCTATTTGTTGTGACTATTGTGCTTATTATTACAGTATCAGTAAAACCATATCAAGCTTGAAGACTGAGTCATGCTCCTTTGAGTGGGAATAAATTAACTTAAATCAAAAGCAGAACTCAAACATTTTTAATAATACCACCTATATTACATTTTTAATAATACCACCTATATATATATATATATATATATATATATATATATATATATATATATATATATATATATATATATATATATATATATATATATATATATATATATACATATATATATATATATATATATATATATATATATATATATATATGTATATATATATATATATATATATATATATATATATATATATATATATATATATATATATATATATATATATATATATATATATATATATATATATATATATATATTAATTGTTTTAAAAATTACAATATTTAACAGCATGTTTTAAAAGAAGATTATTAGAATGTATCTTTATTCATTGTATACAGTCAGAACTTCAGAAGTAAATTGATGAAAAAAGTATAAGACTTAAGAATATATAATTTTATTTTAAATAAAACAACTGTTATAGAGAAACAATTGTTTGCATAATGGTTTTATCAGCAAATACGAGTATTCCTGATATAAATATTGGATTTAAATATACTCATTTCCACCTTTTGTTTTTCAATTCAATAACTCACAGGCTGGGGGTAACAGTAGCCTGGTTGATTAGGGTTTCGCTATCATTATCGGAAAGTAATGAGTTTGAATCCCGTATTAACCGAAGATCTGTCGTCTTCACTAATGGGGGCTGGGCCACGTTAAAACTGGGCATGGTCGCATTTTCGTCTAAGTGAAATGATACTTCTGGGTGCTGCGGGCCAAATATTGGGGATCTTTTGCTTGGTCCCTGCTTCAGAGTCACGGAGACTCCATCCGGCTGCTTCAATCTAACTGTTAGCGCCAAACTCAGGGCTAGGTACATGCTAGCGCAACAAAGCAAGAACTCACAGGTTTGATTCTTATTTCTAGCTTGATTGTGTGTTTTAGTGACTCAGAAGTGACGCTAAAGTGCATATTACACCTAACTGTCGTGTGCAAAAATATACTGCTGAGTGATAAATACATCAAGCCATTATTTTCCATGATTGTTACTTATTAAGTCTATTCCCAAAGGAATATATCTCATTTTGGATTTTACTAAAGTGTCACTAGTGTGTATCCCATTATGGTTCATGCAATTGTTTAAGATGGATAAAAATAAAGAAATAATCTTAGAATTTCAAGAAATAAGTTTTTTCTAAACTTACCTTTTATTTTATGTTAAAACAAGCCCCAATTTAAATTTAAATTAAAAAATTTAATTTCAAATTAAATTATTAAACTTAAATTTAAAATAAATTATTAGAATTATGTTGTTGAGTATTATATTTTTTTAAGTTTTTCTATTATAATAATTAAAATTATTTTTGATTTGGCATTTTATCGTTAAAGTTCTGATCTTGAAGCTTTGAATTTGGAATTCAAGTTTTGATTTTTGTATTTTTACGAAAATGTTTTTATAACATTCAAGCAAATATTTAAAAGCATAAGTGGTCAATTTATTGTTTTATATGTTAATTCTGATAATTACTATTTTGGGGGTTCTTATCAAATTTTTATTACTGTCAAGTGATTTTTTTAATGTGTGTTATACTAGAAAATTTATGATTACTTCATTCAAAAGGAATGTAAGAAAATCAGAAGAAAAATAAAATATAACTTTTCAATCACATTCCTTCATAATTGTCCTGTAAAATAATTTTAATTTTACTATGAAAACTTAAAAATTAAAAATCCTAAATATTTAGCGAATTTCTTAATATTTAAAACTTTTTAGTAGATTCCTCAAAAAATGCATTAGAATTTTCTGTTAAAAATATTGATGCGTACACAATGCAAATATGGATTAATATAAGAAAACACCATTAATTTTACTAATGGTGTTTTTTATGTTATATTTATTTTAATTAATTTAAGGTATAAATTAATTTTATAAGTTCATTCAGTTTTGCTTAAAATAAATATGTTGCAATAACACATTATATTAGTGGGATTGAAAGCGCCACCAGAGGGCCATTCACATGTTTGCCGCCAGACAAGCAGAGGAGAAGGGAGAGAGAACGACGATGTGATGGACGAGAAAAGACGCGAATGGATATTGTAGTTGTTTCGAATTATAACTAACTAAGATGTTAGATCGTGATTTAATATTCCTTTGTAAATTTTTAAATAGCTTTATCTTGTTCTTAGAAAATATAATAAAAATAATTTAACATTTATCGGTCATTATTCCTGATAATGAGTCCTCCGAACCCACATATATATTAAAGCATTAAATTGCAGCAGCTTCATAAGTGACTCAATTTGCCCATTAATTAGCACTTAAAACTAAATTAAACTCAGTGGCACGACAGTCCCCTCTTGTGCCAAAGCGCACAGTACCCACATCTATTTTCTTGACTGAATGTCTTGTGGTGCGAAGCTCATTTTCCAGTTAGTTTTTAAGCCAACATCCAAAAGGCTTAGTTCCTTGCTCAAACCGAGGATCGAACTTTGATCTGCATCATGGGAATGCGAAGTGCCGTCACCACGCTCCGAAACCGGGCTTCTTTATAAGTCATACAAATAAAAATTGTGTTATAACAACTTTAAAATTAAAACCTTATAAAAGCTGATCTATTATAAATAAAAATGCTGGACTGAAATTCTTTTACACAGAATCCAACTGATATTTCAGCGAAATTTCAAAAATTTTCGTTCATAGAATACTGAACTTAAATAATACATTGCATTATAGAATCGTAAAATGTAAATATCTTGTATCAATATAGTTAATGAGAGAAATTCTTATCTTATTCTAAATTCTTATTCTTATTTTCGAGTAAGAGAACATTTTTTTAGATTTATTGTTTTAAGGTGGCGCCTTAAAACCATTAACCTAAAAATATTTACTAATAATCAGTAACATCATGGAATCAACTTCCTTTTTCTCATGAAAAATATACTCCTTTCCCAATGATCAAAATATAAGGGCACCTCTTCATTACCGCTTGGAAGTTCAAGAGTTCGTATCTTCCATTCGTACTTTAAGCGGGATGATTTGTACGTATTCGAAATGCACTTTAAATTAACTCTTAAATGACAAACCCCATGTGCACTCGCATTCTTCTCAACATTTGAGCCAGATATTTCACAATACTGAATATCTTTTTGAATGCTAGGAGAGTGATCAAATAAATGAATGAACGTGTTCATCAAATAAATGAGTAGCATTTTATCATGATATAGTTTTATTAGTAAAGAATAAAAATATCATTCTCTCAAATGAATTCATATTACAAAAAATCAATAAAGGCTTTAATTCATAAAAATTAATATCTATAGATAAACATATGGTAACTAAATTTATTTTTTCTTTCATTTTTCTTAATAAGTTATGATTATAATATATTGCGATTATATACTGTAAGAATTTTGGATTATACATTGATTTTAATAATAATATTCATATATGTACCCATTATCAATAGAGGAATTCTTTTGCTAAAATATATTTTACCCCTTTTATATGTTTTCTTGAGTTGTACTTTCTTTCCTCAGAAAGTCTTATCATTAGAGAAAAGGTTGCGTTAGATTGGTAAAAGAAATTGGAGAATAGACTTAAGCAAAGAACGTAATAAAACAGACAAATCACTGCTTCTTGTATTTCAACACACATTTACAGTCCTTTTCCACCTTAGAATAGCAAACACTGAAAGAGCAGGCATCTTTTTCGGCATTAAATGACTGATTTTGTGCGGTAGATTGCAACTGCATAAAAATATTCAAGAATGTCATATTTAATACAAATAATTTTATACAAAATATTAGGGAAAAACGTTTTTTTGATGGAGTATAAAAAAGAAACACTTATAAGAGAATTTATAAAACAGTGAGTGTCAAATAAAATAAATAATTAAACTGCACATGGGAATATTAAAAAAAATTCTCATTTTATATAAAAATAAATTTTTAAAAATCACACATTTTCCTAAATAGAAAAAGTCATTACTTATTCTTAAATATTGCGATAAAATGAAACTGCGTCATGGAAAAGAACTGAACGATTGTCGATGGCTGATAGCTTGTGGAATGAAATGATTTAACTTGTATTACATGAAGACTCTACTGATAACAAATAAACATGGTACCCCAAGAAAAACAACTCTTTAAAGTGTACATATATACACTGGTTGAATAAATGTACACACACACAATTTTATTATAATACTAACACTGTAAAAATTCATTTATCATATGAAAACATCACCTAGGAAAGGCTGGCACAAAATACAATTATGGCAGTATTTCGATGCATACAAATTAAAATGGGAATATCTGTGTGTCAAAATGGTTCATTTGCATCATTGATTCATTTTCTTGCACTTTTCTTCCACAAATAAAGTTTCACAAGAGTTACGCACATAAATACCTCTCAATTTCTTTTTCATTGATAGTTATGCATATTAATTTGATATTGTTTTACATTTATGTATTATAATAGTAACATTACATATTAAAATAGTAACATGGGTTTGAATGAATCAAATTTCAATTTATAGATTATAAATTATAAAATTTTTACCATTTGAATTTAACTGCTAAATTATGGTAAAATATTAATATATTAAGTGATTTCGTATGTATTACTGCTAAAAAAACCTAAGGTTTTATTTATCATTATCAAAATCACAATAACATGATGATAATGGCATTTTACAGCTTTCATTGTATTTATATTAACATTGATATTCATTACATTTATATTACAATTACAAAGTTTATATTGTGAATTAAATCGGTGTAGGGTAATAAGTTTAGAATGAAAAATTATGTAGGGCTAATTGCTGTGATATTTTTATAAGTGTAATCAAATAAATGTCAAAATTAGCCTATTTTTAAAAAGGAATAGAAACAATTGAAAAATACAATTAAAAAATAGTTTCTTTATGAACTTGCTTATAACTACGAAAATATTAGTCGAATATTAGTATAATTTTAATCTCAAGGCAATGAGAAGGTGGCTTTTATCAAACTTATTCAGAGTTTTCTTTGAATAACATAAATACATCTCCTGTTTATAATATATAATGTTTACAAAATCGGTGTATTGTATCGAAATATGTATTGCATTATGAAATTGGATATTATTCAATCATCCAACATACTGCTACAGTTATAAACCTTTGGGAATTCTTAACATAACTATACTAAATAATGTAATCGTTGCTAATGAAATCATATGGCATTGAAAATATTTTCCTTCAGATAATTTGTGCTGCGTTTCTTTAACTGTCTCCAAAATGAAAGCTGAAAATTAATATAACATTCTTTCTAGATATCCAAATCCTGTTTTCTTCCAAAAATTTAAAACCTCTTGAAAAATATATATTCCTTCTTACGAATATATTTCTGAAAGAATGATTTAGCATCGATTAAAAACTCCAATGATATTTTTATTAGAAATATTATACAACCAGTTCATAATAAAACGCTATCAGGCATTTTTAGAATATATAGGATAAGTAGTTAGATTGTAATAAGATAAGAAAAGAACTCTTCACACTGCAAAATAAAGTGCCTAACCCTTCAAAATGTGTATAGCTTAAAGCTCCTGTGATATTTATTGCGGATATCATATAAGATAACTTTTCAAACATAAATGTCTGTTTTGATGTATCAAATAACTCCGCAAGAAAAGAATCCAAAAAGCTCCTTAACATCAAAATCAATTACATACTTTTACATGGACGACGTTTTTTCTTTTCTAACTCTACAACCACATATTTATCCAGGAGGATTAGCAGAATTATGACCTTAAATGGATTTCTAATGACTGCAAACAACCACTCCTGAATTAGAAGTCGAAACACGAGTTGCTGAAAGATGAAAAGCAGGAGAAGAGAAAAATGCTAGATAAAGATGCAGGAGATGATGAAAAGCATGTAAAAATCAAAAGCAAAATCCCACATTAATTTTGCATTTAAAGCTAAGGTCCTTACAATTTATTCTGAGCAGCGTGGCTTTTATTAAACCAAATTAAAACCTATAATGCATTTCCAACTATTTATTTTAAGTTAACATGATCTATAATATTTTAGTATAAATTGACAATATTTTTGAAGGGAAAAATTAGTTAAATGTGAAAACAAAATATCTATTTTTCAACAATCACCTGTTATTCACAGCTTCATACAGTAATTCAGTAAATATTAGACACAAAATATGCTTCGCAAATAATTACTGGTTAGAAATTCATTGATAAAATGCAGTACTCATTCACACTTTTAAATATTTATGTTAATGTTCATAATAAAGAAGTTTGAATTAAACTATATATTTATTAAACAGAGAGGAGTTATTTGACAAAATTTTAATGATTTCCTTAAATATCTTCCTATATTAATTTAAAGTCTAAATTAGCATTTACCTTTCAAATGTATCAGTTTCTAGTTTTTGGCTTTATATAAAAGCAGTCAAGCGATTGTTCTAAGGAATGATAATTAAATAGCTTCTATTCCAACTATTATAACAGAAATGAATCACAAGCTTTGGATATTTTTTTAATGAGCGCAATTTTTCTTTTGATCCCTGCTGTAAAATAATGTGACCTTAACATATGTGATTTCGTTTCAAACATGTGTAAAAAAGAAATTATGGCATCAAAAACGGTTTTTGAATTTGCTTATTTCTTACATATATAGGTCTTAAATTTAGAACTACATTATTTCCTAAAAATATATTTTTTTTATTATTATTAACAATATCAATCAACTGAAATTCCTATTTTTTACAATTCAATTCAAATAATCATTGCTGAATGAATTGAATTTTTTTAGATTCTCATGCTAACAAAAAGTATTTAAATATTTGCAACATAGGAACAGCTATCAGAAAAAATTATGGAACATTGATATTGAAGAAAGTAAACATTAATTTACATTGCGCTTTAATGCACTTGATTAATTTGGAAGACATGAATTTAATAAATTAGACTGTAACTTTAAATTAAATTCCATGTTTGTAAGAAAATACTAAAGTACAAGGGATATATTTTTACTGCAATGCTCGTACAGAAAATAATAGCCATTTTGTTATAAAAATTAAAAAGAATATTAAACAAAATTTATTTTACTGTAAATTTTTCTTTACTTCTTAATAAAATAGCCTCAGATATTTGTAGTATCTGATAACAACCCTCAAATGTTAAAAACTTAAAATCGTGTACCCCTTGATTTTTTGAAGCCAAGATGTGATAGAAAAGATGGCAGTTGGCGCTACACAGAAGCTAAAACATAGAGCTAAAATACCAGGGTTACCAGAAATTAAATTTTATCACCAAATATCTCGCCACAGCATGGGTTCCAAAACTACACCGTACCCACCACAGATTTCCTATGTCATATGCTTCTATCACCAATTAATTAAGCCTCGGAATCACAGCATTTCAAAAAAACGTTACTACCAACACAAATATTTGGTAAAATTTTAACAGGGGATCTCTTGTTAAGCACTAATGAAGTTACAGCTTTCTATAAAAAAGAAGAAGAAATATTTCAGATAAATTTTGAGATAATGTCCATCATCTTACTTCTAAGTCAAATTGAATCTCACCTATTTAACAGAAAGAAAGTTTTTTTTTAATATTTAGGACACTGCTATCACAAATTTCCACATTTCTCCTGATCTTAAACAGTTTCTGAGCAATAAACATTTTGAAAGTTTATGAAGAATTGAAGTTAGCTGTAACTTATTTAATGAACTGCTGGTAGAGGAGTCTAAGAAAAGAAAATCTGGAGACCATGAACAGATGCAATGCAGTAAAAAATATTTTAATTGAAATGCTGATTATGAAAAGAAATGAAGGAATTTTCATAAAGTGTTACAGAAATTTTTTTACCAATAAAAATATCTCAACTTTCATACTAACTTGACCTTATTTGGTATAAAAGTTTCTAAAATTTTATACCAAAAAAGATCTCACTTTCAAGAAATGTTTTGCTAGAACATACAAATATCATAAATAAACATAATTTTGATTTCTGTCTTCTTTGATACTGGAAATTCTTTATTATCTAGTCCATCACACCATTGATACCACCATATCAACTAAGTACAGCTGTTCGGAAGAGTAATGAAAGTGTTTGATATGTATATATATATATATATATATATATATATATATATATATATATATATATATATATATATATATATATATATATATATATATATATATATATATGTGTGTGTGTGTGTGTGTGTGTGTATGTATGTACATTAAAGAAATAGATGCTGTGAAACAAATAGTCCGTTATCAACTCTCAAATCTACTTTAAGATAAATTTTAAATTGAAACATTTTTTAAAATTAAGGAATTATGAATAAAATAAATATTGTAATTTTAGAAAAATATAATTGATGTAATATTTGCAATTGAAATTTTTAACTTCAATTAAATAAAGATACTAAATAGCTTTAGTGAATCTAAGCTATTAACAATACAAAATTCACTTATATATATGTATGTGTGTGTGTGTGTCGAATTAAGTAATATGTGTTTTAATATTATTTAATGCGCAGAAGTGCTTAAAAATGAAAATATAAATATAAAAAAAATATTAATTCTCATGATAGAGGAGAAAACAAATTACAAAAATAGTCCTGTTTTTATTTCAAAATAAAACAAATATAAATTTACGGAAAGATAATTAATTAAAAATCTCACGAGAGATAAATATGAAAAAATATTATAATACTATACTAAATAATTTTTTATTATATTTTAAAATGTAAGATTACTTTAATTGATTGAATATTTTTGCTTAATTTAATTTTATGAAACAAATAAAAAAATGTAAATAATTTATATGGCATTACTTCTTATCAACAATTAAAACCAAGAAATATATAGTTGAATCTGAGCAAAATGTACAACGTATGATATAGTCACTGAAATTGCTAACGATTGATAATAATATAAAATTCATTATAACTAAAAAATAAAATATGTATACAGAATAATTATTCACTTGAAAAATTTGGTTTGTTTTTATTAAGAATAAAATTTTAAATGTTTTGTTTGAATATTCTTTGAATTTACATAATGAATCACGAATTAATATAAGTCTAATAAAATATATAATATAAATTTTTGTATAATGGCAGACTTCTTATTTATGAAGATTTGTCGTAAATAGTCATTTTTGGAACATAATTTCAGAGATTGATCATTGGACAAGATTTATTTCAAATTCTAGATCAAAATAATTTTAAAAATGTGGTGAAATTTTTATCTAAAAAGTTTTTTTGTCTTAACTTGCTAATGCACCTAAGAATAAATTTTCATTTAGTTCGCAGATTATCTAAGCAACAAATTTCGTATTGCTGATTCAAATGATAATTTTAAGTATTCATAATTGTATAAATTAAAAATCGTTTACACATATTTTAATTCCTAGTTATATATTTGCTAATTTTAAAATTATAATGAGTAGGGTAACAGTGATTTGCGATGTTATATTAAAACTGTGACTAGAGTTTTTATTAGAAAACCAATAACTGATTGGAAAAACACTCTTCAGAATTAAAAGTTAAATTTTATTAGAAATTATTGTCTATGCTCACGATTAAACATGTCTTGTCCATTTTAACTGACCAAAATTAATGATGCCATTTCAAAGAGTACCGCACAATTTATAGCTCTAACATTTAGAAAGATTTTTTTCTATTAAAATGTTACTATCCCCTAAATCTTTTACCTTATCAGTGTATGTTAGTATAAGTGAAAGACTTAAAAAAATACGCATTTAAGTAACCTTGATTTTCGGATTCTGTACGCTGGTGGAAAAAATATCTAACTTGAAACGTAAATTAAAAAAGATTTCTTTATATATATATATATATATATATATATATATATATATATATATATATATATATATATATATATATATATATATATATATATATATATATATATATATATATATATATATATATATATATATATATATATATATAATATATATATATATATATATATATATATATATATATATATATATATATATATATATATATATATATATATATATATATATATATATATATATATATATATATATATAATATATATATATATATATATATATATATATATATATATATATATATATATATATATATATATATATATTTAATCGCTAATAAAAATAATTCTCCATAGCCAGTAATAATAACCATTTGAATTACTACATTTGTAACAACTTGAATAAATTTCACGTTTTACATAGTTTACTTCCTGATTATTCCTTTTATAAAAAGAGTGGATTTATTTCGAACCAGTATCAAAATGATTTTAAAATTAATATTTGTGTGAAAACTATAATATCGATAAACTTTTTATTATATTCACATTTTAGTGATTCCATATTTCAAGACTATTTTGGAAAAACACAACACTTTCAAATGAGAACATTTAACTTATTAGAAATTTGGTGCTTTGAAAGTCACACAAAAATTATCAACTTTTTTAATTTTTATTCAATAAAATCGCTAATTGAATGATGTATTTTGAATGTACTCAATTCAAGTAATGTAAATAACATTTCAGCTAGCCTTAATATAGCTTTAAAATATGAATTACAATAATACTTGTCGAAATTTACTTCATTATTCATAGATTAGAACTGCTAAAGCATTAATACTGTAACACATCATCGGTAGTGAATAATTTCGTAAATTGCTGTAATGGAATCGAAAGCCTCTTCTAGATTTGGAGTAATGCCCAAATCACTTTATATCATGAGTTGAGTCATGCGGAGGGCTTAACAAGATGAGACGGGGGTTTCAGCGATAGAGTTGAAACTAAATAACTGGAAAACTCCAACAGTCATTAATATTATGAGTGATATATTCTGTGAAGAATTTATAATAATATAGAACGCATTTTATAAATATTTATTTAAAATTAAAATACGTAATTCTTTCCGTCAATTGCTTTCTATTATAAATTAATTTACTTTTTAATTGCTATAATTTGAATACAGCAAGTATAAATAAAAATTACTATTTATTTGAATGCTTTAGTTAATTTTAAGCTAGATTAATAATATTTAGTATATACCGAATATCACTTTTGGTCAGATCTTGAGTTACTAGCGACCAAGGTTTAAAATTAAGGTAATTTTTCTTGATTTAAAGCAGCATTATCAACATCTGGAGTACCTTCAAACATTCAAACCACTCTCATTGGGTATGTGTAATATGTAATATCGAAATGATGTTCTTCCTCTCATTTCAAGATTATTCAAGAATAAAAAATTACCATATCCACGACTCGAGTTGAATTGTTGAATTTCAAAAAGTTAGAGGAGATCTTTAGCAAGAAAGGATTCAGCAGCGGATCTGCTCCATGCTAATAATTATATATATATATATATATATATATATATATATATATATATATATATATATATATATATATATATATATATATATATATATATATATATATATATATATATATATATATATATATATATATATATATATATATATATATACATATATATATATATATATATATATATATATATATATATATATATATATATATATATATATATATATATATATATATATATATATATTATATATATATATATATATATATATCCGATTTCATATAGGAAAGTATGTGCGCAAAAGTACACATGCATATGTACTTTTGCGCTGTGTATAGACAATGGCTTTTGCGCTGTGTATATATGGACGCTGTGTATAGACAACCAGCTCGCCCGACCACTCACACTGTCATCAGTGTGGAAGCTGACTTGCAAGTTGTAAGATGAATCGTTTCACGTAACAAGAGCTAGCGGATATGCTTCTTACATATGGGAAAGCGGCCGCCGAGCTAGGCAAGTTTACGAAGATCGATACCCCAACAGAAGAATACCGCAGCAGGAAATGTTTGCACGCGTGCATCGCACGGTGGATGATAAGGACCAGGAAATTAGCGAGCAAGAAGGCATGAGGAGGTTAGCGGACTCCTATTGCAGTGGAGATAACAATCGGCCCTTCACGAATGTGGAGATAAAGTCGGTAGTTAAATCCATAGTAATGAAAATGGCTCTAGGACTCAACGAAATCCCGGCCGAGGTGGTGCAGGCAATTTTCGAGAGAAATCCCGGAATGTTTTTACTCCTCTTCAACAAATGTTTTTATCTTAAGCATTTTCCAATGTTATGGAAACATGCCAAACTGATCTTATTCAAGAAACCGGAAACGAACGTGTTAGAGGCGCGTTCATATAGGCCATATTGTCTACTTTCTAGTTTAGGCAAAGTGCTGGACAAGTTCCTCACTCAAAGGATATACCACCATTTGGTGAAGACTCAGGCGCTTCACCCTGCCCAACATGGCTTCAGGCCGGGTAGTTCGTGCGACACAGCGCAAGTGTGTCTCAACGACACAATCCGATATTTCCAGGAGCAAGGAAAGTATGTCAGCCTAATTTCCCTAGATGTTCAGGGTGCTTTTGACAGCGTGTGGAGACCAGGTGTTATGTTCTTCCTCGGTCAGGCACTATGCAACTACAATATATATATGTTGGTAAAGTCATATTTGGAAGACAGGAAAATCATTTATAATGGCTCGGGAGAAAACCTAGTTTTCGAATCCAGCAGAGGTGTACCGCAGGGGTCATGTAGTGGACCACTATTCTGGAACATAGTTGCAGACAGCGCATTGCGACTGGACATGCCGAATGACACGAGGCTCATAGCCTTCGCTGACGACATGCAGCTGGTCGCAGCTGGTGACTCAAGAGCAAAGCGCGAGAAAAATGATGAAGTCGCCCTCAATACAATCAGCAAATGGGGGAAGAAGTACGAGCTGGTATTCAATCCCAGCAAAATGGTGGTCCTCACGGTCACGAGAAGGCGCAAATTGAAACGACCACCTGTATTCAGATGGGACGGAACCTCCTTTAAGTCTGTGCAGGATCTAAAATTCCTGGGCGTAAAATATGATAGCACACTCACCTTCAATTCCCATCTCAAGGAGGTGAGGCAAAATATTGTGAATGTTACAATGGCATTCCAACGGATGGCGAGAGTTTTGTTCGGGCGCGAGCCTGGATTACTCAAACGCCTTTACAGGAGTGGAACCGAAAGAATGGCTCTCTTCGGTGTAGGGGCATGGGGACACAGACTGGAATGTAAAACCTTCTGTGGCCACCTACAAAGTGTGCAAAGACCGGCACTCGTGGCAATTACAAGATGCTACAGGACTGTTTCTACTGCTGCTGTACAAGTATTGGCGGGAGTCCTACCGCTTGATATCAAAGCAGGCATTGAATATGCGAAGCTAATGGTATTGGTAGAACGCAGGCCACATATCTTCTACGAGATTAACCTGCGGCCAGAAGATGTTGAGCAGAGGGTTGACATCTTAAAGTGTCCCCCAGCGGACAGGAGCAGTGTACCTTTCGATAGCGAAAGGCCGACTGGTGAGGGTCTAGAGATCTTTACTGACGGATCAGACATCGATAAAAGAATAGGTTTAGGGTTTTCCATCTTCTACTTTGGGCAAGAGATTGTCACATACGGTGCTAGACTCGGTGACGAAAATTCCGTCTTTCATGTGGAAATATCGGCTCTGGGACTGGCACTAGATTAGCTCAAAGATTCTGCTACGTATTGACCGGGCAACAGCACTTGTCATGTATACAGTAACTCGTTGTCCTCCCTTTACTCACTGGCCAATCCAAATAACCAAAACATCTTGGTTAACAAAGTAAAGGACTCTTACCGGAAAGCTACTAGCGGTAGAGAGGTATTCCTGCACAACGTACGTGCTCATGCTGGTACTTTCGGCCGAAGAGGCTGCGAACTTACCAGAGCCAACGCTGGACCTGTCACGTCCAAGGTCGCCCTTCTCAAGGTGCTGCATAAAGAAGCACAGCGTGTATGGCAGCAGAGGTGGGAAAGCAATGAAGTTGGTCGCCAGACCTTCAAATTCTTCGAAACAGTAACCGAAAAGAGAGTTTTCGGTGATGCTATCATAGCCCAAATAGGGACTGGACACGGACGTGTACCGGAATATCTTAATAAACAAGGGTATCCGATTAGTGAGTTATATCGCTCGCGCAATGTGGTGGGGGATTGCCTCCACTTCGTGCTGTCTTGTACCAGGTCCATGGAAAAAAGGAGCAAACTGGTGTACGATAGCGCAAGCTTGAGTACCATCTTGGACCGGCGCAAATGGTCGTTCTGGAAAAGGATCATGTCCATTGTGTCGGATGACATTCCAATAACGGAATAACAGCGTGCCTCCGACGATGGTCAGGTCGAGAACTGGGAGATTGAGGAATAGTATAGGAATTGACGGCAAATAAAGGAAATGTATAGGAATTGAGGCTAAGGTAACGTACAAATCTTTCACGAGGTGTACTGTTTGCCATTTAAAGAGAGTGGATGCCGGCGAGACTGCTAGTCCCATCAAGGTATGATTCTATAATTCGTCTACCAAAGCAGGTGGCGGCTGTTGGGTGGTAGATTTGAGCTAAGCATCTTCGAGTTGAAAGGTGCTTAAATTAGTTATAGAAGCCTCGGCTTCTGGCACTAAGCCTCGCAAACTCGATCCCCTTCTGTCCCTTCTGTGCGAAAGGGGTTCACTACGTAGCAACATGCAGGATCAGAGGGAAATGACGACTGACACGGATTGTCAACGTTGTAGAACAAGTGCTACAGTCCATTGAAGATAATCCGAATACCAGCATACGAGCTATTTCTCACCAGCTTGGGATCTCACATTCATCATTGTGGCGGATACTCCATGAGTAATGTCTGCATCCTAATCATCTACAAAGGATGCAGTTAGTGCAACCCGACGATTATCCGAAGCGTGTGGAATTTACACAATGATTCATGCAGAAAAGTGCTGTGGATCCCATTTTAACACTTTGTCCTTTTTACAGATGAAGCTTCATTCATTCGTGAAGGTGTGTTAAATAAACAAAATTTACATGTCTCGGCTTACAACCCGTATGGTACCAGAAGTGACGTTGCGCAACATCGTTATGCCGTCAATGTGTGGGCGGGCATCATAAGAGACTCTTTGCTTGACCTTACTTCCTACCGTACCGATTGGATGGCAGAAAATATCTAATCTTTCTCGAGACAGTGTTACCGACTTTTTGGGCGATGTTCCTACACATGTCCGCTGAGATATGTGGTATCAACATGACGGGTCTCCATCCCACACCACAACTGCTGTGCGTGATTACCTAAACCGTACATACGGAGCTCGTTGGATTGGCAGACGTGGACCGATCTCTTGGCCTTCCAGGTCACCTGATTTAACGCCCATGGATTTCTTTTTTGGGGGCAATGAATAATCTTGTGTATGAGACCCCCATCGACAGAGAAATGGACCTTGTTGCACGAATAGCAGGCACTGTCGGTGAAATGCCAGGCGTTTTTGAAAAAGTTCGGCTGTCAATGCAACGGCGCTGTTAAGTCTGTGTTCGTATAAACTGTCGCAACTTTGAGCACATACTGTGAACTACTTTATCTTGCTGTAATAAAAGTCACATTCTTTACCACTTAATTGTACTCATTTCTTATGTTTCATGTAGATGACATTTGCGAACATACTTTCCTATGTGAATCGGTTTCCTGACGTATTCCCTACCTCTCTACGAAATTTGTTCGATAAGTTTTGAATCACCCTGTATATATATATATATATATATATATATATATATATATATATATATATATATATATATATATATATATATATATATATATATATATATATATATATATATATATATATATATATATATATATATATATATATGAAAAAAGCATGCAAATAACATAAAATTTACAACATTCATTGACGGAAGTATGATATACAAATGATTAAAATTTTAGCGCTGTTGCATATTACGCGTGCCTGTAGCGCCCATTTAAGGTTTGGAGACTTTGACGATTTAAAAATGACCAATTATGCCTCGTAGAGAAAACAGCGATAATTTTTAATTAAATTAGAATTAATTAGAAATAAGCGATTAAATTAGAAAATATCATATCTAACTGCGTTCACTGTATTCTTGTAAATCACAAAAGAGGAAAGAAAGAATGCTTATTACACCCATTGCATAAAAATAACGTACCACTAAACACATACCATATTGATAATTTAGAACCTTTAGAAAGCACACATAAAAATTATAAGTATGTTTTAACAATTTTTGACGCTTTTACTAAGTTCGTTTGGATTTTTCCTAGGAAGACCACAACATCTGCTGAAGTCATTTTGAAATAAGAAACTCTAAAATCAGTCTTTGGAAATCCCTACCAAATTATTTCTGATAGAGGTACAACTTTTAGCTCTGGTGAATTTGAAGATTATTGCTCTAAATAGAATGTTAAACACTATTTAATAACCACTGGTTTGCCAATAGCTAACGGACAAGTTGAGAGGATCAACCACACTATCATATCAATTCTTTCAAAGCTATCTTTATAGAATCAAGCTCAGTGGTATAAATTTACGAACGAACTGCTGCAGACGATTAATTCAACATATCAACGAAGCATAGATACCACACCTTTTGAGTTGCTTTTTGGTAGGAAGATGAACGTTGGAGGTATTAGTAAGCTCCAAGAAATTATTGAAAAGGAATTTTGAGCTAATTTTGAAGCTCAAAGAGATGAACTCAGAAAACATGCTAAACAACAAATTTTTAAGGTCCAAAAAGAAAACAAGAAAACGTATAATTTAGGAAGAAAAGAACCACAATCTTATGCAGTTTACCATTTGGTCGCTGTTAACAGGACTCAATTTGGACCCCACTTAAAACTGAAACCAAAATATTTAGGACCGTACAGAGTTACTAAAGTTAAAGGAGGCAACATCTATGATGTAATCAAAGAAGGAAGTCATGAAGGACCTAACGGTACCACGACATGTGCTGAATTCCTAAAACCCTGGAATAATATGCCAAAAGACGAGGATGCTATGCAAGTTAGAGTTAAATTAAAGTCGAATTGTGCTGAAGGATAGTCTGAAGTCGAACTGACTAAAATGAAGCTGAAAGATTAACTGACTCATTTCTTTATTTCAGATCTAAGAAGATGAATATAAAATTTTTTTCTTTTCAGAGAATTATTCGGTTCTGCATGTTTCTTTCCCTGTTTTGCTGTTTTTCTTTTTATATATTTGCAGGGTCGTCTGGAGGGCCAGCCGATTTCAGGACGGCCGAACTGTGGTGGATGAACCACTTAATAGCCGACGTCACTATTTCAAGTGTCCTCTTGAGAAGGGGCTCGAGAGGCGCAACAGCTTCCCCAGTGAGGGGAGCATAAGAGAAAAAAGCCTAAAGACGCGAAGACGTTCCTTTTTGATAGCAGAAAGACGACTGCTCCTGTCCCAAATAACTTTAAACTTAAACTTTAAATTTCATTCTATTAAGACGATTAATTGTGTGTAAATATATCAAACTTGTATAGATTTGTATTTGTAAATATATGTTAATTAAATAATAGGCTTTATGTAAAAATTTGTTAATTAATTAAATTACGCCTTGGCCACTCCCCGTCCCATATATATATATATATATAATGCAATGTTTTGAAAAAAGATGCTTTTTATTGACGGAAACAAATGTCTAAAACGCATTCTTCTTTTTTGACCAAAACTTTTCACTTAAAAATAATCTAACTCTTTAATCCTTGCAATTAAAAACCTATACCATCAAATTATAGACTATTATAGATTATAGTTTATAGACGATAGACTATTATAGATTATAGACGTAATCATTACGATTTGGTTACATGTTATATATGTTAATAACATATAACCAAATCGTAATGATTACGATAATATGAAAATTATGCAGTCGTAACCAAATTGTATTTAATGTCTATGCGAGGGAGCTTCTGTGATAGGATAAATAATCACTAATACAAAGAAATCGAAATGTTGTGCAGTTTCCCTGCCCTCCATTTGAGAAATAAATGTGCGACCCCCTATAAATTGTTTTCTCATATTGACATATATTGGATGAAAATCCAAGCGACTTCCCAAAATGAATAATTTTTTTTGGTTCAATCCGCAGACGGCTATTTTTAGACGCATGAATCATTGAATTGGAGAAACATATTATGAAGCAGCAGCCAATCGATGACCTACATTCCACTTCTTTCGGCTTATTATTCTTTTATCAGAATTCATATTTCCCATAATGCTCAGTAAACAATGAGATAAATCTGCACCATGAATCTGTAAAGACGACCATTTGTTATTAAGAGAAATGAAGTTGTATCTTTATAGTCATCTATATTAAAAATTCTGTTTGTTCCTATTTGATAAGATTATCGAGGCATAAAAAAGTTTCATTTTTATGTTTTCGTCTATATAATGTTCAAATAAGTTGATATTTGATATCGATACATTATTTTTAAATGACATTAAAGTTAAAATTCCTATAATTATGTTTAAAGCAACAAAAGATAATAATTATAATTTAGTTTGATCTTGTGTGCATAAGAAATAGTAATTGATAAGACATAGAGAAGTATGTTAGAATCATGTGATAGCTCTGAATCATATTCTGTAAAAATCACTAACTTTTTAAATGATTTAAACTTATTTCTAACAGTTAACATGACGATTGAATATTAGCTTAAAATCAATGGTAGCGTGGCAAAAAATGAAATATATATTACTTCATAGGTATCATATGATCTCTAGTTTCATTATACATTTAGCTCTGAATAACAAGTTTAATGTGTATAAAACAATGTTTGATAACATAACACAAATGAAACAAGTAGCTCAAATTATAAAGTTTAATTGCTTAATTATTGCAAGCGCTTATACGCCTTAAATAGTATACTTGCAGTGTAAATACGTAGCAGAATATTTATGACACATAAGATTTTTTTATATACCATAACTATTCATTCTGCTACGTATGACTGCATTCAAAAGTTCTTCACCCTCATCACTATCATCATAATCGTTTTCTGACATATACGAGTAACATTCCTATTGGTTCTAAATTAAATTGATATCTAAATTACTCTTGAGGAAAGAATCAACAATTTATTATACTAAATTCAACTTGACCAAAAATCCACAAAGATCATTTGCTATTAAAGCACAGTAAATAGCGTTGTTTTCTATTATTAACTCGCAAATATATCATAATATTAAGTTTAGTCTGCTAATTAATACATATTGTATACTTTATATTAAAAGACTTTTGATTCGTGATTTCATTTTTTGATTTGTTATTGATATTCATTTGACGATTGAAAGTTATGGGACAGTTGGATGTTATCCATTTGTTAGCTTCATGACGGGTTTTTCATAGATATGACGTCTCGTGTACTTTCGCGAGGGTAAAATTTTAAAAACATTCCGTGGAAACGCTCCAATAAGCAGCACATAAGGAAACTGAACTGCAATAAGCTCTATTGTTGTTTAACAGTGAATAATAGTGACGTTAAGAGAGTTTTCTAACGAAGGAGGCTTCTCATTATCAAGCCAAACAATAAGTTTGAGATATGCATAATAATTACGTTGGTAAGCAGATGTTTTCCCTTTGAGTTACTTATAGCATCAGACTGATTAATTCAAACAGAGCAGTCAGCGTAGAGACATTTCCCAAGAAGTTACTATGAATCTAAATTTTAAAATTTCTTTCAGTATCAGTGGTTTCGAGCATGCAATTTTTAATAATTTTAAATACTGAGAGTCTATCTTCAGGATTTCTTTGAGTTGCTCGCATTTTCAAATTGCTTGATCTAAGCAGAACAGTGAGAGTAGAGAAGTTTTCCGTGAAGTTCCTATGAATCAAAAATTAAAAATTACATTAAGTATTAGTAGTAGTGAATATGTCATGTTTTGAATAAGTTTTTGCAACTTAGAAATCTTCAGGATTTCTTCTGAAATCATTAATTTGAAAATTAAAGGAGGAATGATATATATATATATATATATATATATATATATATATATATATATATATATATATATATATATATATATATATATATATATTTGTAATTGGAATAGATATCTGAGGTATCTTTAAATTCTCTGTATTTCGTAGAACATTTAAAAAGTACTAATATATTCTTCAAAATCTTTCGTTGTTTCTTATACTTGAGATATTTTACTAAGATATGTAAATGTTTTCAATGATAAAAATAAAAATGACTTCACAAAATTTATTTCTAGTGTAGAAAAATAGCAAAATAGATTAGCTCTGAAAAAATTACCGGAAAATTTTTAGAAGGAAAAATTTTAAAATTCACAGCGGTAATATCAAATATAAAAATCAATTAATTTTCCCCTGAAAGGCTAAAATATTCGTAAAATGTTTTTTGTACCACTTCATATCTCATGTGTTCTAGATGCACACACACAAGTCTCTATTACTGATTTGAACTCATTAACAGAGTTTTCAAAGTAGGTGTAGATAAATTGCTCTTATCATGAAGCTGTCGTCTTTTTATATTCCTTAGTATCAAATATACAATTCTTTTTGTCTTCATGGGCTAAAATTTGTGTGGGTGTGTGACCAAAATGATCTTCTGTATCACTTTATATTTCGTAAGTATTAACTTAAATATAGTCTAAATTAATTAATATGTTAAAATTTAAGGATTAAAATACAAGTGAAGAAGTGGAGAATATTTAATTGCTAAAAATTTTTTTATAGAATATATATTATTTTTTATAGAACACGGCTTAAATTTAAGATTGCGCTCCTCGTAAAGGAAGAACCCGAGTTCTCTACCAGCCACTGCTGGGGCATATCTGTTTTCTTTTCTGCATGCCTGCCCCAATAAGTAGTCCTTAAGAGACATAAATGCAATTTTATATCTGCATAAAGTTTAGTTTCTAAATGATAATCGTGTAGTCTTGTGATCTAAATCTTTATAATTACTTATAGTTATAAGGCTTGCTAATATTTGATTAAAAACTCGGTATAGTATTTTATAATCTTGATTATTCAAGATATTGCTAAAGAAGTAAATGATGGGTGCAATGGTTAGTTAAAACCATGAGTGCAATGGTTTCGAGAAATTTTTCACCCTTTCCAGATCAATGTCAAAATTGAGGGATTAGATCATCTGGTGGTGCCATCTATCAGAGGAATCTTAGAGCAAAGTCGTACTTTCACATTTGTGTTTCTCTGGTTAAACGAAAGAAGCACCCTACTAACTTAAATTTGAATAGTCCAAGTGTAACTAACAAAACAATAGAGGAAGTGATTCACCTTACCTACATCTGACTACTTGCATAGTTTATATGGAATACCAGGAATCTTATATATTCTCTTAACTTATATAAATTATAAAGTTATTTTTGTATTCTATAGAATCAAAAGGAAACGACTTAATGGTTTCACATTTCGTTTATATTTTCTTGCGCACTTTGGAATGGAAAGTTAAGATTCGATAGTAACTACTCTCAAGCTATGGGGAAGTAGCTTCGTTGCCTACTACTGTATATGCAACAGTTAGTGAGAGTAGCTGATAATTTTCTTAGTTTCCATTTTGTGACCAGCACTTATGTCCTACTTTTCATAAAAAGCTCTTTTAAAAAATAAAATGAATGAATGTTCAGACATATATCAGCACATATCGTTAGGTGATCCATTACAAAATTCTTAAACTTTAAGCTACAATAATGCGTACTCACATATTTCGTTATTTTAATACTACACAAATTTTATACGGTTTATTATTTACATTAATGATAAGCTTGTTGTTAACTTAAATATTTGTTGGATTTTTGAATATTTCATTTAGTTTTTCATTTACAATATAGTTCAAAATTACATGTTAAATTATAGCTGTAATTATATGTAAAATAATCCCAATTTTTTGTTGTATTTTAAAAATTCAAAGAGAATGTAATATGTTACAGGAGATAGCACTAATATATGGATGGAATTAAGTCATTTACTTGTGATTAATAGAAATGTGAAATATGATATTGCATTCTAGCATTTATGCATAAAAATTACTGTTTTATCGGTAGGTTATATAAAAAAAAAAGTTTTCGCAACTTAAATGTTAATGTCATAGAAAAGATTTGCAACTCATTTCACAGGATTTAATAACAATTCAATAAAATTAGAATTTCTCGCTACGACTCCATATTAAATCCTTTTGCAATTGAGATCAAATTTCGATCTTTTAAGTCCGCTTAATGCCTCGCCACAGTGAGTTGTCTCATATTTCATTAAATTTGATACTTAAAGTCCATTGTAAAGGCTTCGCGAGGCATAAATCAACTGGGAAAAGAAACTGCTTTTCCCAATATGCATTCATGTATAAGTAAAGTGATGATTTGCTGAGTTATTAATTTCTATTGAACACTGACGGAATTTAAACTTGAAGTTGTTTCATAAATCGTTCTAACTTCACAAATGTATTTCATTCTAAACTGCATGAATGATTTTAAACTTATATTTGAGTGAAGTTTGTCGTTTTTATGTTAAGAAATACTTTTTCATTTGTATGTAATTTTTATTAGAGGATAAGAATCCTACAACTGACTCCATAATATTTGTTTGATTATAAATATTAAAAAATATATAAAATTCGTCCTTGAGGTTTTAAACTAACTATAAAGTGAATGTTTCGCCTTGTCTTATTCGTCTTGCTTTTTCTTCTTTTCTACTTTCAACCTGTTCAATTATAAAAACCATATCGCTAAAGATTTCAAAAATACTTTCGTAGAACAACCGATAATTTTCATGATTCTGATAATTTTTACACCCACAACACTCAGGCATTCGATAGTGAATTTCGCCTTGTTTGATGCCTATGAAAGAAGGCGATTTGCAGGCAGGCAACAAATTCATTGACAAGCTGGATTTCCGACACCGCTTAATACGATGGAACGCAGACGTTGTGGATATTTTAAACCAATCAGAATTTTAATGAAGTGGCATATCCTAATCTCAAACGGAACGGAATGATCAACCACTTTATGGTTAATAATGCTTCTCACTTTTTTCTAAAGGGTGAAATTCCCTTAAAAAATCTGATCATACCAAGCCCGATTTTCGATATCAAATGTGTAAATTATTAATTTTTGAAGATCACGGAATTATAATTTTGTCATTTTAGCAATATACTATGATGTACAGTTTTGACCAAAGCATTGTGCAGATATCATTTACACATTAATTAATAGGATATTTGTTTGAAGATTTAAATTTTTTTGATATCGCTTAACATTCTGGATTTATTGAAATCTGATAAACACTCATATTTTTAGCACAATAAGATGCGTAAAAATATATTTTATTTACCAAAAGACAATCTGAACTACTTTTCAAGTTCTAATAAGCTATTTCAAAAGACAATTTTTTTTCAAAATATTATTTTCATAAAACAATAAGGTAAAAATATGTCTCTATAAAAATGATATTAAATCACGGTAGATAAAAAGTTACATAATTAATACGATCAAAGATTATTTCTAATTTTAAAGATTTCAGACATTTATAATATTGGATATTCAGGGAATCAAAAGACTTCTCAAGCGGATTCTTAGAAATTTTAGGCAGTCTAGTATTCCCTTGTTTAGTTACCCAAAGCAAAGTTACGGAATTTTTAGAGCATATTTTTCATAATTTCGAAGTTTGGTAGGAATTTAAAAGATGTTCAAAATATAATCATAGAAATAAAAAAAAAAAACAGCTGAATTTTGCCAACATTTGAATTTTCAATCCCATAAAAAGGGAATGAATTGAAATGAAAAGGTCATCAAATATTTGCCCAGAAGTGAAGATTAATGATGTTGTGCTAGTCGAAGGATCCTCTAAATCCAAACTGCTATGGGACGGGACTTAGGAATAGTTCAAGAAACTTTTCAAGGTAGAGATGGACACGTTAGAGCCTGTATTGTTAAAACCAAAAAGGGACTTTTCAGAAAACCAGTACAATTGATATACCGTTTCAAACTGAACAAGTGAACTGGTTTTTATGTATACTTTATTGATATTTTGAAACATTTCTATATTGAAAATACCTTTACTTGTAACCTGAAATCTGTATAAGTTTGATTGTAATTAATTGATTCATATGTTTTGATTGTAATTTTGTATATTTTTATACGCTGATAATTTTATACTTCTAATGTTCAAATTTTAAGTTTTAAAATGTTGATATAATTTAGTGATTTGTGAATTTTTTTTTCCTATTTGTTGTTGTTACATGTGGCCAAAAGGAATCCAATCCATCAACCTCTGGCCACTCGCAAACAAACACAAATACACATATATATGATAAAAATTCTAAAATCCAAAATTCTAAAATCTAAAAGTCAAAGTCTAAAAAGCTAGAGGGGGAAGCATGAAAGTGTTCAGGACATGCGATCCCTGGCGATCCAATAAAGCTTGCAAACATCACCGCTTTGCTGAAATGCAGGGTCAAGTCCCTGACAGACGAGGAGGTGGTCTCTATTCACATTGTCTGTCTTGCAGATAAGGCAAACGACTACTAGTCAAGATGTCGATTTTCTTTAGGTGTTCAGCTAGACAGTCGTGGCCAGTGTTTAATCGAAAATTGGCCACAGCCTCTTTACTTTTTTTTCCTATTTCTAATTACAGTAAACGAACAAATTATTCAATTTTTGAACAAATTACTGTATTTTTTCCTATTTCTAATTACAGTAATTTGTTCGCCAACATTAAATAATTTTAATCCTTATAAAAACTGTTTTATATAAGTATTTGTTTAAATGTAGTTAAGCAAACTGGAATAATCTTGTGTTTAAGCTTGTAATCTTTGAGTATTAACCATTTAATATTAGTTTATTTTTGTCAATTTGTAATTAGATTTTTCTTGTATTTGTTTTATTGCAATAATTCTATAGATACTATTGATGAACTCTTTGGAGAATCCATGGTGGAGAGTTCATGGTTGCGCGAAAATATCAATCCGCTGCAATCCACTTGGTCCCGCCTGAACGCCAGAGGGTGTTCTTTGCTACTTATATTTGTTATATAGTTTTTTAATCGCACTTTTGTTTTTACTCGCTTTTGTAGAACTATGTTTCTCAGCTCGGTCCATTTGTTTGTATAGTGTTATTTTATTCAAAGTATTTGTTATTTTATTGTGTTATTAAATATTTGTTATGTTTTCAATTGCGTATTTATTTTGTGTACTTCTGCAGTGCCTTCACCGGATCTATTTAGTTTTTAGTTTGATATGTTTTTTTTTCAAAAACTGTGCGACATTTTTAAATCGACATATAAGAGAAAATTCTTTTCGAAAATACTGGCCTAATGATACACTGGATAAGATATTGAATAAATAAAGTTTCCTAATGCTTTTGACTTATTACAAAAATGGATATAAAATAGATATAAAGATAATATAACAGAAATGAAAGTTGTATAAAACCATCATTATACAATTGCATTACATTTGCACATGCTTTAACAACTGATGCCACAAATATTTTCTATAATTCTTAACATATATTTATATGAAGAAATAAAAAATAATTAAAATTAGCATTAAGTTACAGAGCATAATAGTATTTCAAATATTTGTTTCAAGTGTTTACTTTTTATTTTGCTTAAAAAGAATCAGTAAATCAACTTCATTTAAATAAAATATATAGCAACTCACTCATTAAATGTCGTATTTTACATAAATATTACTTGTTTGCTTACTAACGTTTTAGACTGGATATTTCTGCTGATTGAAAAGACGCTTAACAAAGTCATTAATTTTTCAATTTTGACCCATATTCAAGTGAACAGGTTGACACCCAACTCTGCGTCGTACTCCACCAATGCAAAGACACTGGCACTACACAATTTTACGTGCTCCAATCACTATTATTAAACATATTGGATCTTCAACTGGGTCAGGTACTCATTACCTCTCGCTCACCAGAAAATGCCTCTTGATACCAAGTCACCACTGCCTCAAAATGTT
Organism: Latrodectus hesperus; assembly: GCA_037975125.1. Classification (NCBI taxonomy): domain Eukaryota; kingdom Metazoa; phylum Arthropoda; class Arachnida; order Araneae; family Theridiidae; genus Latrodectus; species Latrodectus hesperus. Next base: position 1,885,809 of record CM075860.1, on the reverse strand, counting down.
TCCTACACAGACAAAAGTAAGAACTTCTTGTAAGCTTTCATAAATATACAATGCTAAGAAATTCTACTTATATTAACAGCAGCTCGTTTATGTAAAATTTATAAAACTGTGAAAAAATCTTATCAGAATTAACCATGTAAATATCTGTGTCCATATATTGGTTGAAGCAATAAGATTCAAAGATTTCAAGTTAAGAGAATTCGGTATAAAATTTAAGGAAACTCAGCCCATTGTTCTATAAATTTCGGAGAAGCAGACAGTGATGTAGTAGCAGAACAATATCGTGTGAACATAAATCTAACTGCTCTTAATACATGCAAGTGCAGAAGAGTTCTTAGAGGCCGGTGGCTCTTTCCTTCCCAAACTCTGTAAGCAGCCGAAATCTAATGTAGAAGATGCATAGTTGGCTCTCATAGAACGATGAACTCTAGCAGAGAATTTAAAAAAATACCTCTAACGCCGCATTATAGTCCTCTATTTATATCGTTTCGTTAGCAGTTCAGTAAGTTCTTTTCTATCCATGCTTGCGTGGTTTCAGAAAGCTTAATCATTTGCCTAATATACTACATTTGCTTGCATTCAAACTTTGAAACCAATCTGGTCATACATTTAGTCTTATATTTTTACAATAAACTACTTGTGTAAATATATCAGTAAATCTGTTGTATCCATATAGTTATTTTCGAATTGATTTAAAAGTGGTGGAGTGAATGAAAATATGTTTTTAAAGAAAACCATGATAACGTGTTTTTGAAATTTAATTAATTATTCATATTTGTTGTTTTTGTTGTTGTTGCTTATCCTCCATGTCTGACGGAGTCAGACTAGATCCACGAGTTCGTTGACTGTAAGGAAGTCGAAGACTAAAAGAGGATTGCTAAAGAGATCCTCCCTAGAGAGACTCATGCAATCCAAAAGATGCTCAGGAGAAGCCTGATGATTTTGGCACTTGGTGCAGGTGACGAAAGTTTTCCTGCCCTCGTTGAAAGTGAGACACTTAATATGACCACTAGCAAGTCTTGAGAGAACATCATATTTAATGTTACTAAATGACAAATTTTACTAATTTACATTTTTACACTATAGATTAATTTTATTTTTATCAATTTTATTATCATAGTAAACATTTTATGTAGGAAAAATTCTAAGAACACATCACATAGTCTTATTGAATGCTAAATGTCGAATAATGTATTATGCTACATTAGATTAAGATTTAGAAATTACAAATCAATGGATTATGTATATATTTATAAAAATGAAAGTACGTTTTTTTTACCGACTATACTATGAAAAATTTTTATTGCAGTCATTAAATATTGTAGTAATTTTTTTAAACATATAATAATAATTTTAAAATAGTCTCCAGTTCCTTTTGTTATCTACTTTATATCGTTTAATATCAAGTTAGGCAAATTATCTTCATTATTTAAAGTTAAATTATTTTCAAAAATAATTTCACTTTAGAAATCTAAGAAGAAAATAGTAATCAAGAGTTGCCATTTTCTTCTTGAAGTGATTTCCATTTATAAAATTAATCTGAACCAAAATTATGATCTGAAGCTCTACTATAAAAGGAGGATATCCGATGATTTTTTTTATTACAACATATTTATTTAATGAAATGTTTAAATGTTAATTTAGTGACCTTGAAAAGAAAAATTTAGCTTAAAGCCAAATGGTGTCAAAAGATGAAGAAGATATTAATTACATATAATGAATTTTAAAGAAATAAATCCAATAATATGCTACAAAAAGTTTCACGTTAATTAACTAAGCTTAATGCATCTAAACTTTTACCGTAAATAATGAGTTTATAATATGTTTTTCACACTTATTTTGCTTTCTAAATTGTCTATAAATATCTTATAATCTTAAGTTACGAATTTTGAATTTTTTTAAAGAGCAATTGCTATAATCTTTGTACAATCGTTCAAAACTTTCAGAAAGTAATGTAATCAAAATAAAAGATCCTATATCAAAGAAATACATATGATAATAGAAATATTTAATTACACTAAGTCTTGGTATCTTATAATATTTAATAAATGATTTTTTACTACTTATATTAGATACACTCATGATAATAGAAAGCATGAAGCGTATCACCTTCCTTATATAATTTCTAAATATTTGAATAACAATTCAATTAAATTTAGCGTTAATTAAACAGTTAGATTGTAAACATTATTATTTAGAAATATTACTTTTAATTACCTAACATATAATGTATGGTAATTCAAGCTATAAATTATATTGAAATTAAGGTTTCTATTTAATATTTACATATTTAAAAAAATCATAAAGGACATACACTAAAAATAAAGTTTTTAATAAAAAATGAACGTAATTTTGTCTTTTTAAAATATGCACTTTTTACAAAATGATTAATTTATGAGCTAAACTTTAATAATATCCAATTGCTCTTTTTTATTATAAATGATGTTATATAATAATTGACATATAATTTTTCCAAAAATAATATGTATTAAATACATTTAGCTAAAGTAATATCTTATGTAAAATACTGTGAGTTTCATTCCTCATAATCTCACTATCTACAGACTTTGGTATGAGACTTTGTTTCTTTTCCTGTCTTTTATCAATTTAACATGGCTTTCATCATTTTCCTTTACAACAAAATATTATAAGCAAAAAGATAATTATCATATAAACTCACTTGAAATGAAAATTTTACATTTGAATAGCATTGTCATGATAATGATATAATTTTAGAAATAATAATAGAAATCTGAAAATTTTCTTGCATAAGATTAAATAAGAATGGTTTTTCGAATAAATAAAAAAGCTTATCTGTCTTTCTTGTTAATTTGAATATGAAAAATGAAAATAGCATTTTAATATAATTTCCTTTCAAAAACTATGTTTTAAAATTAAATGATCTTGCAATTATTCTGAAACTAAAATTCTAGTTAAAAACCTGTTGGCTCTATTAATTCATTTATATCTTACATAACTCTTATTCTAATGTTTAAATATTTCTATTATCATATTTTTACAATAACATTTTTCTCTATTTTTATAACATATATTTAAAAAATTCACATAAGTTCAAATGAATTTACTTATTGCATTATTGTTTCATTTCTTTATCTTTTAACACATCTAAATGAATCAGAGTTTTAAATTTTGATAAACTCAAATGCACACTATTCAATTTAAATAAGTTAATCATTTATTTTAACAGTATATTCGTATGGCTAAGTAAGTGTCTTTCGTTGTATGTATTTACAAAGAGTCACCTTCAAAGTTAGTACTTGAACAACTAGGGTTATATGAGTTTGGTTGGTATTTCTAGAAGTGAATGTCAATTAAAATTCAACGTCAATATTTATACACGAAGTGTGTTAAATTTTGGTCTGCAATCACATCCATTTGTTAGCATACATTTGAAAATGACTTTATATTTTCAGAATTTAAAATTGGAATGTATTCAGTTCAAATTATTTATTTTAATCTCTGTATTATGTTGTTCTGAATACATTTATTGCTTTTAATCATGCCTATCAAATTCTTCACTTTTTTGTGCATAATATTACTAACGAAATACATAAATTCAGCATTCCTCAGCTTTTCCTTTAAAATAATTTTAAAAACTATTTTAAGAAATTACACGTGTTACGTCTTCATCGCGATGATATGTTTCCATTTCAGAATACTTATAAGAATTGACTTTCATAAAATTATTTTAATGATATTATTTTGGCTATTTATAAAATTGAACTCTTAGAATAGATCTTTTATATTTAACTTTTATCTATTATATAATCATCTTACTATAAGTAATGCACAATGTTATTTAATTTGATATAATAATTAATAAAGAACATGTGTATTAAGAAGTATTATCACTTATAAGATTAATATACTTAATAATTTATTCACGAGAAAATGTTGCAGATTTGATGGATTTAGATTTAATGTTTTTTTTTGTAAAAACTAACATTTTACTTTAGAAAAAAATAGCTGTGATAATTTATGATCCTTAATTATGTTTTCAAATTAAATATATCTAAAGCTTATATAAATATATAATTTTTAATTATATCTTGTCACAGAGTATATTTTTTCTCATTTTGTAGATTTCTTTGTAATGTTTACTAGTTATAAAATTATTTGTTTTACCTAAAATTTAGCTTAAGTATTTGTATTTATTATTCCAGATGCGTTTTGATTTATTTGTCATTGGAATTTTCTTTTGTTAAAGTTGTTATGGAATCTTTTGTTTATTTTTTCTATTTTAACTTATTTTTTAGTTCTGGAACTTTGTTGGGGTATTTGAAATTATTGTTCTTTCTTGAAATACCATTTGTCTTCCTGATATCATGGATCGTTGCAACACAACGCACGTTCAGCAACACGATTCCAGAGATTGCGTTGCAAATTCTAAAGAATCAAATTCTAGACATATGTCGGAATTTGCAGTAGTATAAACATTTTTAACTCTAATGTGCCATGTTATAAATATTATTTTTTCTTTTTTTAAAAAAATGATAAATTGTGCTTACAACTATTGGCTTAGAGACTTTAATTTATAGGAAATTACATTTTTAAAGCCAAAAATATTTACAGTAAAATACATAAAATGTTGTAAAAAAATCTAATGTTGCTTGTTATGTATTTAAGATATTGAATTTCCATTATATATATATATATATATATATATATATATATATATATATATATATATATATATATATATATATATATATATATATATATATATATATATATATATATATATATATATATATATATATATATATATATATATATATATATATATATATATATATATATAATATATATATATATATATATATATATATATATATATATATATATATATATATATATATATATATATATATATATATATATATATATATATATATATATATATATATATACATACATACATACTACATACATACATACATACAATGAAGCACTGAACATTTTTTAAATAATCGGCATATTTTAATAAAGTTACTTTTTGTAACAATAATAAAATGAATATAGTAAATAAAATATGCATGTCAAAAAATACTACTTTAAAATAAGAAAATTTTCCATATTAAAAACAGGAATACCAAAAATGTATAAGAAATATATAAATAATTTAGAAGACTAAAAATATATAAGAAATATTAGAAAAAAAATGTAAACATGCATAAAGTTCAAATTAATTTTATTGAAAGTAAAATCATTTTCTAAATACATAAACATAAGTAAAGAAAACATGGGAAAAAAGGGGAATAAAAACATGTATCTTCTCAACAGAGGACATTGAGAAAATTTTTTGAATTTATTTGTGAAAAGATTCTTTAAAATAAATAATACTTAAATTATTGGTTTTCCTTTTCTTAGAATACATAGAAATTAAAGAAGCATGTTAGAAACTACGATAAATTAAAAATAAATCTAAACGATGGAAACACCACGACATATAATTAACATCTTATGGAGAAGTAAACATTTTGAAAAATTATATATGTCTTAGTAATTAAATGAATAATTAGATTTTAACAAGTTAATAAGGATTATTAAAAATGAATTTGAAAGATTTTGAATTAAAAAATGATTTAAAAATGAAAATGTAACTTACTGAAAAATGACGTTAAATAAAAGATTTAATAATTCACAATTTCCTATAAAGTGAAATGATTTATTAGTTAAATTAGAAAGCTGTTAAAAATAAATTCAATAGATATTGTTATTATATTATAATAAAATGTACATATACAATTAAAGAAAGATGATCAATTATATTTCCTCATACTAAATTTAAAAATATTTTTATGACATTTTGGTATAGGTCATTATACTAATTAAAATAGCAGATAATGATTAAAAATGCTGTAAGAAAGTAATAAAACAATGATTAAAAAATTATGAAACCGTGAAAAGGGTATATTATTAAATTGTTAAGACAATAAGGTATCCGAAATAATTAATATATTATATACATTGCTGGCCACCCAAACTGCATCACCAAGAAAGAAAATAGATACAAAATAAAATTTATGTAGATGATATGTTGACCAAGTATCAAATGATTAAATTTATAGATTTCTGCGAAGTGTGGTTCCTTCCAAAATCAGTAGCCAGAGTAGCCGCCATTGTTGGAGATCACCGGTGTCACACGACTCGGCATTGATTGAGAGAGACTTTGGATGAGTTTTTGGGACTTTATATTACTAAAATACCTGTTGGGAAAACTAGATTTGGACTGAAACACAATTATTATAGACTTTTAAAAAATAAATTTAAATATATGCTAATGTGAGTGTTAAAAAGTGAATTTTCTTTAAGGATCTTTTTTATTGTTTACTGTGTCCGTAAAGCCAGATCCATAAATTCCATTTTCTTAAGAAGTGAAAATTAATAAGCGCTTGTACACATGTGTGGATTTTAAAACTATTAGGGGAGATAACATTTAATAATAATCATGTTATACATATTTTTTCGATTGTTATTAATTCCATTGGAATTCTAAATTAGGCAATTTAATTTTTCTGTTATATTTATGAATAGTTTAGTCATTGCTCACACATTAAAACCCTCATTTAAGCAATAATTTAAAAGAATACAAAGATTCAGATTATATTTTATATTTGGTGAATGTCAGGCTATTGAATACACTTAAACATCTCTAGAAAAAATAAGTCAAATATAACAAGCAAGGTGAACTATAAAATTGAGATCTTTTAAAAAATGTGGGAAAAGTTTCTTTGGGATAAATTTCTGAAAATATAAATTATGATATAGCTGCTGATACCAAATACTATTAATCTTTCTCACAAGTTTAGATAAATGAGTGCTTTATTTTACGTAAAATTATGTTTCTTTATTCTTTTGTCAAATAATTTCCTCTTTACCTTTGAAGAGTAAGGCTGCTATTCTCTCTTTTACTTTTTGATTTGACCGATGCTCTTCCATCAATTCTCTCGCTGTACCCATCAAATCTGCTTTATTTCATGAAGATTCATGACGTAAGTAATATGTAAGTAATATGATTGGATAATGTTTGATGTATATCAGTTGACGCTTATCATGATAACTACATATACATACATCATAATGCATTTGATTCCAATGATATAAGGATATAAATTCTCATAAAGTAACCAGACGAGATATAGACATTTTACGGAAAATATATATAAAAACAATTGACTGAACAGCATACAAGTTAATGAATGTTCCGCGTTATTTATAAAAAATGCGCCACATTAAGATTACTTTTTACTTAAATTTGAACTGATGTCGAGAACAACTTTAAGAGTAATGAAATCATCCATTCAAAAATAAGTTACGTTATTTATTTTACTTAGTATGAATAAATTTGCTAAACTGAAAATGTTATCATGTTATCACCGTATTCACTCCATAGGCTTGTAGACACATGAAAATTATTTCTAAAAGTACACATATCAATATTCCAACTCAATAATTCATAATTCGTTGTAATAATATCAATAATTACACTCTTGATTTTTATAGATTTATAGGAATTTAGAGAGAGCTGAAAACACAGGGGTATTTTTGCAAAGAAATTTCAATTTTGTAATTTAGAAACAATTTTATGCAGCATTTAAAATATTTTTTCTCATATATCTTGAAAATTTTAGAGTGTTTAGTATGTTTAATTTATTATTATAAATCTAAAACAAGTCTTTCAAATCAACTCATTTATTAATTTAAAAATAATTAGAGTTTATATTCCTATTTCTCAGTTTTTTAAACTATTAGAATAAAGATTAGTGTGTGGATGAGTTGACATTTCTTCAACATTAAATAGCTCAAAATATAATCATTTACATCAAGATGAATCTGATGAGAGTGTGCCCTCTGGCGACGTTCTTATCTAACAGGAACTAAAGAAATATTTATACAAATCTTAATACTATCAGAAATTTGAATCAAACTGATGTAGATTGACACAACTGATACATAAATTTTGATATATAACAGCTTTTAAAATGTAAAATATGATTATCATCAACTTTTTCTATGAAAAATTATATTGCAATGACATCATTCTTTGTCTGACGTTTTACAGATTTACATCTCCTGTTTTTCTTTTTACAGAACTGAATTAAAAATTTAATAAAATGCATTTGATGTGTACTCATAACTGAATGCATTAAAATATACATAAAATACTTACATAATGCTTATGTATATCTGAGAAAATATTAAACAAAATTATGGGTTGAAAATATTTTTTGATCATCAAATTAGCATTAAGTTCCTAATGAAATAACATACGTAAAAATGACTTTTCATATGTTAAAATTGTTTGAAATAAGCAACAACCAAACAAATAGATTAACGTGATATTAGTTTCTCACTTATGAAAGGGAAAGAAAGTATTTGAAAATTTTGAACAACACTCGATGAAACCCATAAAAATTATTTCATGGTACAATATCCGTAGCTAAAAAGGTAAACTACAATTTGAACTTCTGCCAGGCCATCAACTAAGATTTGTCAAGATTTTATGTTTTTAGTTTGAAAGCTATTTTGTAGTCATCTAAAATTCTGCTGATGATATTTTACGATTCATGTGTTATTATGACTTGAAACATATTTGAAAGTAGAAGTTATTTCAAAGTGAAATAATTTTTTGTATTCCTTCTGAAACTATATTCTTTCTTGAAATCCTGAATTTCATTCCTTTATATGATAGTAACGGCTAAAGTCGTCGCCCTGAATTAAACTCGGGACACTTGAGGCAGAGATATAAGAGAGCACGGATCAAGATGAACAATTTGGAGATTTACTATGGTTTTCTATCTAAGTTCATGCGTTACTTTTGAGTTCTTTATTCCAATTTTAACGTTTGCGTTACTTTGTTTTTTTACGTTTGCGTAGTTCATGCGTTACTTTTGAGTTCTTTATTCCAATTTTAACGTTTGTTATTCAACTAGAAATCATATATTACATATTCAGTTACAATATGGTGCATTGAAAGTGAAAAAGTGAAAGTTGGTTACACATCATAAGCTGTAAATTATTTTTTACTTTGTTATTCATTCTTGGTGCTCCTTGTGAAATTTATATTTTTAATAACATTTTGTTTCTGCAATTTTATTTGTTTCATACCTATATAACTAATCAACAGATTTCTGATAAAGGAAGCATGATGTTATGACATTCAAGGTACTTATTGGAATAAATATGGTTTCATACAACAAAACAATCATTTTCTATAACTGTATTTAAAAAAATAAATAAAAGAAAACATGAAAACAAATTTGTCTAGATTTGAGAAGTATGATAAAACAAGTGAAATTATAAAGACAGCTTTTTTTAAATTATATAAAAAATATATTTTGTATATTTATTAAAAATCGATACCAAAAATCTAAAGCTACCTAACTAAGTTTTGTAATTGTTGATTACGTAGCTTCCAATGGAAACATCTCACAGATAGCGAAAACATAAAAGGCACATTTTTTAGAAAGTTTGTAATATTTTTTTGAGTAGCAATGCTATCGTGAAATTAATGTATACCAACTTCTGGAAGAACTATTTGAAACCGTTCTCAATACAGAAGACCAAATATTTAATAATGAATCATCATTTTTACTTATATGAAATTGTTTGATTTAGCACTGGTCTGGATGAAAGTACATTGCAATCGATACTTGACTGTGCAATTAAATTTTTTTTTCTGTTTTTGGAAATTGTTTTAGGAAAAATTTCTGAAATTGGGAAACTGACACCGGAAATAAAAGAAGATTCGTGTTTGCAGTTTTGGGTTGTATTTGAACTCTTTCTTCAATCACTTTCTTCATCTATATTCTTCCAATAGGAATTTAAAACATATTGAGAATATTATCTTGATTTCACAATATAGAAAAAGGTTAAGTTTGAAATGAAAACGTTGCAATGGTTATCAAATTATTTCTAATTTATATTAATTTCCGACGCCATAATTTATACTAGAAGATTGATTAGACGTATCTCAAATACAATGCTGTCTATTCCTTAGTTAAATAATTAACCACATTGGTATATCATTGTTCTTTAGAATGGAATATTCCGAAGATTTTGGTTATCATACTGTCTCCCACGTGGTCTCAAAATTTCAAGTTCATTTAATGTTCATTAACGGCGGATAATGCTACATCATTTCTTCATCCGGAAACCATATCTGTCAGGGTAGGAGCATGAAAATATTTTACTTTTCCTTCATGTTACATGCAAATGTGTCTTATCAAAACGGAAAAACTCTAGTGCCACTGCCTGCATCTGAAAATATTCACAACTTTATAAATAAAAACCAAACTTCAAAACCCTGGTTAAACGTCAACAAAAACGAAATAAATTTTTGCTTTTTTGAAACAAAATGTTACGAGTATACAAAACGTTTATAAAAATCCTTGAAAATAAATCATTCTTCTTTTAACACTTTGAAAAAATGTTCAGAACATCGAACTTGTGAATGTTCTTTGTTAAAATCATTTGTAGTCACTAAAATGGTATAAAATTTATTTTTATTTAATTATAATGGTAGATTAAGAGTAGTTATAGCAAAAAAGATAAGAATAAAGATAAAATACACAGAATACAACAAGTCAAAAAAGACCCCGGTCGCAACAGAATCCATTTATCTAATTTCCCTCTTGCCTCCCAGTAACGCTCTGCGAGGAAAGTTTTGCGCAGAGCACGACAGCGGGAGGAAGATGCTCGGTTTCCAACACCCCTCCAGAGCTGCCACAGACCGAATATTGGTCAAGGAGCAGTTCTGAACACATAGAGATGATTTCAAAGGCAGTTATGTCCAGTGGCATAGTGGAATTCAGAGACCGCTCTACACCTTGGGCCGTTGCACAAATTCGGCATTCGTCCAGGACTAATGAGAAATACGATGATAGAGTTGTTCCTGAGCTCGTATTTTGACAGATCTTTTTTATAAGATTTATAATAGTAGGGATGGGCATAGGATAAAAAACATTCTGCATGATTAAAGCTCCCTTTTTAGCCAAGATGTCAGCCTTTTCGTTACCTGGAACTCCACAGCGGCCAGGAGACCACTGGAGTTTTCCCGAGTACTGCCAAGTTGACGACAATCCAATACGTTCTGCGTTATGGGATCCTTATTTGAAACCATAACCAACAGAGCAGCCTGGATTTCCCTGAGGATGGCAGCACTTGTGAATTTATCTTAATGGCATGACAAATGAGCCAGAGTTGTGCAGAAATTTCACCATCAAACACAGTAGCTCGGCCCACAGGGATGTAGAAAGAGAAAATTTCCCAGAAAACTTCGGCACCTGCGTTAGGGCCCTCAGACAGCAGGGATCCATCGGTAAATATAAAAGAATAAAAATTCATATATTTGAGAAATTTATCTCAATCCTGTATAGTTTCATTTTTAATAATTAAATTATTATAATCATTTGTGTAAATTGAATGGGGAAATATATTTCTAGTTAGTTATGTTAAATAAAAATATTTTTTAAAGTGCTTCCCTTTTTGTGATATTCATCTGTATGCTTTTGCCTATGAAGACCCAAGAAACTGAAGTTAGTTTAGTTTGTTTAGATGCATGAGATAAAGTTCTCGAACACTCATCTATAGCGTTCATATTAAGGGCCAGTATACAATATGTTGCTGCAGCAAATCGTCTGGATAAAATATATTTACAATGCACAATGTCTTTAGCTAAAATAATTTGACGAATTTAAGCTTATGTTTCAAATTTAAAATTTCAAAAGATTAATCATTTAGTTATAAGATTTTATTTAGATTTATCTTGAAATGAGCTGTTTCTGGTAAACTTTTACTATTGTTATTTGAAATAATTTTTATTTTTAAATTACAGAATATGTTCATACCATACTCCTGTTGATAATTTGAGTAAAAGATTTTATTTTACATCAATTTAAGTTTTGCTTTGAAATAAATATTAGAATATTTTTAACAAAGAAAAATACATATGGAATAAAGTTTCTTTAGAATGTCTTGAGGAAATTACTTAACAAACATTTAATATTATTTTTAAAACGCTGATTCCCTTTTGTAAATTTACAATAGATTCTAAAGAAATACTATACTATGATTATTATAATAAAATATTCATAAAATTTTCATAGATGTTTAAAATTTGGCCGTAGATAAATTTAATCAGATTTTATGGTAATTAATTAAATTAAATGATATTTGCTGAAAAACAAGTAGTTTTTGATTGTTAAAACTCTTTTCATGTGTCTGAATAACTTAAACAACAAACTATTAACTTGCGTATTATTTACAATTTCTTTTTATAGGAATTAAATTAAGATAATTAATAATTATTTTCTTCAGAGGAACTTATGTGAATTTAAATTACTGTCATTTACGCACAATTTGCAGTAATATAAAATCTATAAAATATTATAAGCATGTGATAAATATTTGTGATGTTATTAAACTTTTGCTAAAGATTAACATGATATTTTAAGGGTTTTATTATCATTAAATTACTTTTTTCAATTTAATGTAATTTTTTGTAAATTAAAGTAAAATGTTGTTCCCAATTTTTTCTTGTTTTTATATATTTTTTTGCAAATTTTTCACCGTAAGTATATAATTTTTAATGTTAACCCAAGGAAAATCTAGTACTCAAAGTAATAATAATAATAATTAAAAAACTTTACAGAATGTAATCAAGATTACGTAGCAGGTTTTAAAGTTAATGTATTCATAAGTACTATATTACGATGAAGGTTTTTCATTACTGTGAATTTTATTACATAATTTATTCAGGTCATTGTGTTGAGCTAAATTGCAAATAGCCACATAACAAATTCAACAAAAATTTTAGGACTACATAAATTACTTTCCCACAATTTGTTCCATTTTAAATCACAAATTAATAAAACGCAAGAAGAAAAGAAAATAATATTCTTCAAAAAATAAAATTGACAGTGAAATATCTTTTCAACCATTTTTGAAAATGGTGTTCCACCATTTGAGTTTTAATTCATTTATAAAATTGGGAATTTAATCATTTTAAAATAGAACATTTAGAAATTGATTACCCTTTAAGAATACAGCAAAAATAATATAAAGTTATTTTTAATTACATTATTTTATCGCGCCATTCAATTGTAAACACAGAAAGTTAAATGTCAATCTTTTTGGGGAAGTGAAATTTATGAGCTCTCACTCGGAGAATAAATCATTCTCGCAGAAGGAGTGTCATGCGTTAAGTAATTGAGTGGGTAGGTTATCCTAGTTAATTATGCAAATGAGGCCATATGTTTTCTGTTCATAGCAACATAATTGCATCGTGACCAGGGATGATGAGTGAAACTTAAATATACGAATTGTTTACAAGACAGTGTTGAAATCTGGTTTTTTTTATCGATAGATTAATAGCTTTTGTATGCATATTTGGAAAAAGTATGTTAGTAAAAAATAATGTTACTTAATTTATATGTATTTCTGTTTCGTAACAAGGTAAACAAGTTCTGCGTGAATTTGGCTAATTTATTTATGAAGTAATAATTGAAAACATGATTATTGATTAAAAAGGCTATAAATAAACGTACATTTCTTCAGTTAGAAAATTTTGTTTTCAATGAAAGCGGATATATTAATTATTTTTAATATTATTAATATTAAGCTGTTAACATTTTATATATTACATGAATTCAGAAAAACGTAAATAAAATAGTAAATTGAAACAAGAAAAAAATTGCATATTGATAAGGATTCCCTTATTATTTAAAACTCTGCTTTAAATTACAATTGTTTTTAATGCTTTTTGCATTTTCTAGTTTTATATGTCAGTTTAATTTTAAATTTTTCAAACGAGGGACAATTCACAATAGAACATTATTTCAAACCACTGCAACTATTTAAAGATGGAATTGAACTTTTTATCAACTGAACTGAAAACCAAAGCCTTGATCAATAAGCTTAAGAATTTCTGAGGAATTTCTATGCAAAATATATTCAAGCTTTTTTTAATACGGTCTGTCAAGATTTGATAGTTAATGGCATCTATTTATTGAAAAACTATAAAGTTTTTAGACTTTAACATCACTAATTTCAATTTTATTTTCTTGTTTGAATTATTTTTCTTGTGTTAATATATTGCTTGAGTGATTAAGTAGTAGCGGAGGACTTTCCTTTCCAGTATATATACCTGTCTGTTTTTTTAATTTTTGAGCATTTTGCTATTTGAACACGTTACTTTCTTTCGTGGGCAATAATTAGAAAGCAATGGTCCACACACTTTACTTATGCTTGAGGTTTCAGGCAATGATATGTTTTATTTGATTAGAAATTGAGGAGAATGTTTGCTACTTAATATTATTTATGTTATCAGAATTACCTTTTCATTCAAACATCTGCGGATGATATCATGGACATTAGAAGATCCACTGGGAGAGAGTTGGGCCCTCTTCACATCAGGGGACGTCGTTTAATTTTGAATTTTATAAATTTGCAAAGGACATCCTTTAGAAAGGGAAAGGTTTTAAGACCAATAACTAAAAGTTGGTTATGGCCTCACATTTTTGATTTGACGTAAGGGCATGTTATAATATTAATCTGCCCTTATGACAAATCGTATAATGACTTATTCGTCACATGACGAAGAACGCAGGTTTAGAAATTCCTTGACAAATGTCCTCAATGTTTTTAATCTATTTATTAATGTAACTAATTTAAATTTAAAATTATCAGACATAAAAATTTGTAAAATATTTCGTAGGTAATCTGTATAATTTTGATTCCTTAAGAAAGCTATTTTAAAAAAATTACAAAGAAAAATATAGCATTAATAATAGTAGACCCATAAATTGATTGACTAAAAACAGAATATATATGTAAGCTTACTAAAAGTTGAGAAATGTAACTAAACTAAGGTTCATAATTAACTCAAAGAATAAATAGCTAAATGTATTTTTAACAGTACTGTAAAATTTTAAGAACATTAATTATTGTAATTGAAAACTTTAAACCAAATTCATTTGCGTTGCACTTAATATAATCATGAAAAGGGAGTTAATAAAGGAAAATATAGTCTAATTTGAAATATAACAAATATTCTAGAAAAATGAGTAAAAGCTTGTTTAGGTAGGAATCTGCTAAGTATTTAAATTGGTTAATGGAATAGATTAAAAAAAGCTTATAATCTCAATTAAAATTAGGGGTATTTGTCAAGATAACATGATCTTTACCACTTTAGTTTTGGAATCTATTGTTTTATCTATAGATCGCTCGTCGATTTCGATCGGACACCAGGGCATATTTAGCTTAGCCTCGTTTCCATATTTTTGTAGAGTGGAATAATTGGAAAATTATTCGTAGTTTTTAATAGATTTCCGTGGTGATTACACAGAAGGAGTTTGGTGTTTCTAGATTAATTAGGATAGATTATACAATTAAACATTTCAAGAAAGTCCGCTAGTGTCGTTTCGTAATCAAGACACTTTATCATTATAAGTAGCTGTCGTTCAACAAAAGGCAATTCACTAAATATTAGTAAAAAAAAACTTGCCCAAATACCATCACGCATTTGTTCAACCTTTACTGCGCTTGGGAACCCAAATGCAGTGTTATTGGGTTCCCAAGCGGAAAGGAATCATACTGAAATTGTTGTCTAATTATTTCGTTATATATTTGCTGAACGGTTCATACAATATTCATTCCAATTTTGAGCCCTTTGCAAAGCAAACATTATGGAATGTTGGCTCGTAGAAAAAATCTAAGCCTTGATAAAGCTGCTAATTTGTTGCGAAAGCTTTTTAGAACGAATAGAGTAATGGAGAACTGTATTGTTCTAACTGAATATAAAAGTGTGCATTGAAAGTGAGGTATTAACAGAAAATTGAGCATAAAAAAGATAAATAATGATTTAAAAACTTGCATTATCTCAAATATTATGCTTTTATCTATTATTCTGATAATTATGAATATTATTGTTTATTTCATTTTATAAGATTAAGTAATTTGTTTTGTCATTTTTTTTGGTATAAGGGCTTATAATATATGATAATTACTTGGAAAAGTTTTAAAACTAAAACCTACTGAACAGTAATTCTACAATCATTTATATTTACAACTATTTTATATATTTTATATCGCTTTATTGAGAGAAATGACACCGGTGTATGTTTAAGGGTGATGGAAATCATAGATGCTGTATTATATTAAGTTCATATTCGATGTTGAAGTGAAATGTTTTGATAGGATCAAGTCTGATACAACGAGAACTATGACTCAATCTACCGAATTTTCCGGACCGCAAGTCACAAGTAATCTATTTGGAAATCTGGCATTTGAACTCTTAATTTTCGTCTATTGCTAATAATAATCAATTTCGGAGTTCCAAGGAAACCAAACTTAAATTCACCATGTCTTCCATGATTTCACCTCCAAAGCAATACATTATTTGAAAAAACCCTCATAGCCCAGTGAAGGATCACGCTCTTCAAAGTAAAAGTTTCAAGATCTATCTCCGGCACTGTATTAAAGCGAGAAATATGTTTCTTTCTTATTTTCTCATGCACAAATTCTGGGGAAGATGACTGGGAGTTATCCAGATTATTTTCTTTAACATACTTATTACTATACATAAATGAATCCTTAATATCATCCAAAAATACTCATTGGGAGCCGACGGTCCTTGGAATGTCGTACAAAAACACTTGAAGTTTAAACTATCAGCTTATTAGCTTTAAATTTTTCGGAAGATTCATTGTACATAGAAAAATCTCATGATAAATGAAGATAAGTGGCGTTATTAAGAGAATAATATATTTTTATGCATTTAATAAATAATTAATAAGGGAAATTGTGAAGACATTTAAGTGTTACATTATAATTAATCCAATGTTATCGCGGGATAAATAATTAATATCACAAAATATTGTAAAACAATGTTATCATATCCTCATATTTTTTGCTTAAGACTCATAAAATTGGTAAATCATGATTAAGAAAATCACTTCAGCAATAGAGTAATATTAATAAACTTTTAAGATTTTTTTAGTGTAGTCAAGGGCATCTGGTTTAAAAGTTTCATCATAAAAAGATCCGTGATTTGTTTTTTCCTAACTTTAATTTATAATTTGAAATTATTTGTTAAACAGGAAAGTAAAATACTAATCAATGCTTATAATTTAATGAAGTTTACCAATAAAATATATTACTCTTGAAAACAAAATATATCATGATTACATTCGTACTTGCGTGGTGAAATGAAAAGTTAATAATTGAACATACATACATTCATTCAAATTTTGAACAATTTTATGTTATTTTGAAGTAGTTTTGCAAATTTAATTTAAGACTGCGTTTTTACTTTAATACTTCAAGTTATTTAATTTTTAAATATGAAACAAAGTAATCAGTCATTCTCTGCAAAAGTTTTATAGTGAAAAGTTTCTTAATGTATGTTCACAAAAGAAGGTACGCATTAATTCAATGACATTTTTTACTCTTAGCAGATTCAATTAATTTAAATATAACGAACAAATAAAAAAATTATAAATAACAAAATGAATTAAAAGACCGAAACTATGTAATAATTGAATAGTATTAACATATAAGATTGATTTGGCAAAATGCACTTTTCATCCCAAAAATATTCTTATGACAAAATAAATATATCATCAAAAAATATTTTTATTTTATTATGATAATACATTTTGTTTGACCTATAAAAACGTCATCGGAAGAGAAAATATTCTTAGTTATTACCAAAAAATATCATTCAGGAAATACACCCCGGCTAGCGATATATCAATAAATAATTTGATAACAAATAAGTGTCATTTATCTTATGGTATATACATTTTTAAAAACAAATTTATAATGTGATGAAAAATATAGAAGAGGATTTAAAAGTGAAGCATCGGAATATATACAACTTAAGGGTTCATACTTTAAAAATATTTTTCACATTTTCTAGTAAAAATAATGCAACTGTAAACAAGCAATTAAAAAAAATGAGTAAAAATTTCAATTTTTCAAATATTAAATTTAATACTTTTAATTGTTAATTCAGTTATTGAAATCAAGAGTTTATATTCACGACAAAAATTAAATTTCTGTTCTTGATAAATATAAATTAATATAATACAATATTCGGATATTCTATACATATTAACTTAGTAATGTCAAATACTTGGAAAAGAGAAACTAAACAAAAATGCTGTTTCATAGGTATAACAAAATTTTTTATTTATTTTTAAAAGTTATGTTTTTGCAAAAGAAATGAAATTTATGTTTTCTCAATAAGACGTTTTTGAAAGCTGAAGTAGGAATAAATACATTGCAAAATAGTAATTCAAATAATTTTCAAAATAAAAGAAAGTACTTTGTATAAAAGGAATTACTTATGAAATATAACTACTTATCATTTTATGAGAAAAGTAATCAAAGTATTTTGAGTTAGCTTATTGAATATTCGTAAAGGTAATATTTAAACGGAATACAAAACAACTGTTTTTCTTTATTTCGAATCTTAAATTAAGAGTATTTTTACTTGCAAAATTTACAATTATTTTGTAAATAATTTGATACAATTGCATTTAAATCCTCTAGGAAAGAGAAAATAAGCTTTTGATATTTATAAGTCAAAAAAGCAAATGAAATACATAGTTTAAGTTTCTTAATATCTTTTAACATTGGAATAAAGATTAGATCAAAACATTTTTTTATTCTTACAAACGTCTTCTATCATATTCATAAGTCAAATATTTGTGAAAGTAATTCAATTTTAAAATTGAAGATATTTTTATTTCTACACAGTATTTACAAAATATTATGCAATGCGTTTTATTGTACATTTATTTTAAATCATTTGCTATATTTATACCGTCAGGAATTTGATTATTTCAAACGTAATTACAAATAACAAATTTTTTACGTTTCAAAACAATAGACAATGCTTTGAAAAGTTTCTAAACTCAAATAATTGAAGTTAGAAATCAAGATGAATAAACTTGTAAAAAAAGTTACGTACAGTGAGTAAAAAATAAGGATAAGGGAAAGAAAAAATAATCACTGTGTAATATAATTTCTTATGTAAATAATTGTTACTTACGCAAACAATGTAATATAATTTCCTATGCTTATGAAATATAATTTCAGTACATGAAAAATCGGGATCGGGGAAAGAGAAAGCAATTTTCCTGTTTGTCCTTTCAATGATAAAATTATGCGAAATCCCTGTACTCTTTATAAAACTAAGAAAAGGAATGACTAGTATCTAAATTCAGATAAATGAGTCATATAAGTTATCTTTTCTTACAGTTTCTTCTTTCTTCTTGTGTCTATACAAATAGAAACAAGATCCTCATTTGTGTGCAAAGTTTCTAGTTTTGAAAAACATAGGTTAACTCTGAATTTACTTTCATTACAGCATTATTTCGAAAGTCAAATCTATTGACACAATAGTGAAATGAATGCATATGTATGTTATAACTCTTAGGAGAACACGAATGTGTACCAAACACTGAGCCGAATGAGTGGCTTATCTTCAGAAAAGGTTGCGAATTTCAGACTGCAGTATTCTTTAAAAAATACGAAGTGTTATAAAACAGCTACAAAATCTGCGTGTACTTTAATTGTTTAATTTGTATTGTTATAATTTGCAAATTTAAATCTGGTAAAATTACAATCAATATTAAATACAGTAGTTATTACATGTACAGTATTATTTTTAATAAAATTATAATTCATTATTTTTTACCATGATTTATTGTCTTAACCATGTATTGCCAGTGCACATAAAATTGATTAGAATACAAAAATATTAAAACTAATTTGTGTAAGTCTTAGAATCAGAAATTTTCTGTGATACTTTTTTTCCATATTCAATTTTGCTTGAACACATGTTTTGTAAAAAATGTTTTGTTGTCATTACGCACGTGTGGACAGATCAGCTGTTAGTGTACAATGCTTCACCATAATATCAATAAATAAGAAAAGCATTAATTAGTCTTTGTATACAAATATGGATTACACAATTATCAGAATATTTGGATTTATAATTATTACCAAATCTTCTAAACCTGCATTGCATAGAATTTTTCAGTTGATTTTTTCTTTCTTTTTTTCAATTGATGTTTTTATTCATAGTTAAACATTCATTTTTCTTTCTATTGTTGATTGCGTTGCGAAACATAATTTAAACTTAAACTACCAGGAGTACATACAGTAAAAATATATTTCAAAAAACTCGTTGAAGACCACACTGTCTGATAAGAATGATATTACAAAAATATCTCATACTGCATTGATGGTGATTTTGTGAATGAATGATTAATTGGTGATCCACATGTCTGCGCAATTTATGAAATATTTGTGGCAAGTCAATGATTTTTGTTTAAGTTACATTTTACGTGATTGTAGCTTTTAGAATTTGCATGCCATGTACTTTTTCACTGGAAATAAAAAATATATTCATTTTCTGTAAAACATTGATAAATATTTCTAACATTTATTTTTCACATGGTTATTTTTACTTGCTGCAGTTCATTGAAACACATTTGTAGATGAGTTTGATTTTAACACTTTATCTTAAATTTTATTTTCAGGCTTTCCTTCATTTTTAAATACCGGAGTTTATGTCTTGTTGCATGATTGATTTCACGCGAACTGTTTCTGAATTCTGATAATAAATCTTTGCATTGTACCGAATTTTGGAATTTATATTTATCCAAGGAATTTTATGAGTAGATTACAAATGTATGAATGAATTATTTCCGAGAGAATTGTAATGTTACAAAATATCACAGGATTGTGTGTTTAATCTAACTTCTTTTATTAATACGTTACTTGACATGAATAAACTCTAATCATATAAACATTTTCTGAATTTTATAAATTATATTTGTTAATATTAAGCAGTATACAAAAGTTGCCAAATGGTATGGAACGTAAGCAGAATGAAAGTAGCAGTGCTCAGCCTCTGTCGTACTGTCAATGAAACCGATAAGAAAGAATCATTACCAATACTTTAAATGAAAAAAAAAAACTAAGTAAAATTGTAAAATTACGAGCAAAAATAAATTTTAGGCAATGATGTTTTGCATAGTGGTTACTATTTTTTGCATCAATTTACACAAATATGTGTACCAGATTATATGCAAGTTATTAAAAATAACATAATGTGCATATTTTATTAAATCATGCATTTGCATTATATGATAATTTATGACTAAGAAAGTGCTGATGAAATTTTGGTTAGGTATAATCATATCATAACTATAACAATTATCTCCATTTCATGAAATTGAAACTTAGAAACTTTTAATAACTATGCACATTTATTTAACACATGATATCTATGCAAGTGACAGTTGAATCCGTGGACCTCTCCTTCAGGTTCCTTGTTTAAAGCTGCTCCCGTGATCCCGCTTTCGGCGTCATAATGGCGGGTACAAAGTGAAACGATTCTGCCTCTTATTACAAAAGGCGGGAGCTTGCGGCTTCGTTGCCAACGTTTTCTACATTTTAAATAAATGACAGCCACCCACCCTGTCTAATTGTCAGAGTGCCTGACTGCGGATAGGGGGTGCTGGGTTCGAATCCCAGTTCGGGCATGAATGTGCTTTCTCTATCTACCCTGTCTTTTTTCTTTCCTTGTATGAATGGGTTGGAAATAATTGCCTACCCTAATGGTAACGACCCTATGGCCTCTTTCCCATTAGACGACTTTTATCGTACGATAAAATGTCATCCAGTATTTTATCGTAAATATAATATTTCACACTGAACGATATTTATTGTGGACGATAAAAAATTGAGAGATATTTCATTATATTATCACTGAACAATTTTTCGTACACTTCAGTTGTGTCATGGATCGTAGACGCATCATTGCTCGGTGGTTTTTGTACCGTCGGTTACGAACCCGAAAAAAATCGGTTAGGATTTATTGGGTGCATCCAATAAACCAAAAAAAGAGATTAATTTTGTGTTGTTTCATGTCTTTTCGGAGTTATGTGAGCTCACGAAAATAAATTATCAAAAGTATAAATTCCTATTTCTGTTTTAAATGCGTAACAAACTTTTAATTTAGATTATGAATTTTATAGTAGTATTACAGCCAAAAAAGCAGATAGTTATGACAAATAATATTTCTAACATTTTTTTGAGCTTTCGATAGGTGATATGAACCTTCTTGGAGCTCTTAATAATCTTTATGTTGTAAAATATGATTTAATTTTAATATTTTACATTTTAAAGTTGAATCTATCTTAGAATAAATCTCGAACATAATAAAAGTAATACATAACAACTACAATAAGTAAAACTAAACTATTAAATAATATTTTACATCGTAATAATGTCCACTTTCATATTATTAGTAGTTTATTATTGCTTTTTCTTTTATAAGCATTATGTATAGTAATCATGAATACATAATTTTTATAATAATTATCTTATAATGTTAAAAATCTGCTGATTTATTTTTCAGTTTTAGTTCATGAATAATGTTAGCGAAATTGTTATAAGAATTCTAATCTCACGTAATAGAAATTTCTAGCGTAAGCACTAAGTTTACACATAGAAATGTCTACCTCTAGGTAACAAGCCTGGGCAACTTCAGCTTTTTTTTTCGTTTGAAAATACTATATATATATATATATATATATATATATATATATATATATATATATATATATATATATATATATATATATATATATATATATATATATATATATATATATATATATATATATATATATATATATATATATATATATATATATATATATATATATATATATATATATATATATATATATATATATATATATATATATATATATATATATATATTTGCTGACGAAGTCGGACTCTACACTAAATTACGGTTCAGTTGGAAAAGTGAAGCAGCGCAACCCATGATGCCAGCCTAGCTGGCATAATACAACAACAAATAAAAAATAAATCAATTGAACAATTTGGCGCACAAACAAACTTCACTATTTTTTTCTTTATAAACTGAAATATATGGCTTAGAATCAATCCAAAATACAAAAGAAGTTGAAGTATCACAGTAGAAAAAATATAATACAAACAAGAGAGAGAATAAATATTTAAAATGTTTACCTGAACAAAATAATTTGAAAACAGAAATAAAAATTTAAAAATTTTTTTAAATATTTAAAGAAAGAAAACAGTTAATAATGATTGAATTAATGCATACTCTCTGTTCCTCTCTCTCTCTCTCTCTGTGTAGCAAGGCAGTCCACGTGGACCGACGCCTACAGTGTCCATCTCTGTTTTCGTGATCGAGAGGCCCTGGGTGCAAAGCATTTGTCCCCATTTGGTGGGCAGCCTAAAGCGAAAACCGCCAGTGTTTAGTTCCCAAGCATGCTTGGTACTCAGTTTATCGACCCACTGAAGGGATGAAAGGCTGAAATGCATACACATTTACGTTAAAATCGTATTAAATAGTTAAGCGTACATTTAAAATTATCATCAATGTGAATTCTTTTGAAATATATTTATAAATGCAATTAGTAAAATAAAAACATTATTTTAGTTTAATTAAAAATTATTCTTAAGCTTTCTTTTTACTTCTTAAATGTAAAATTTTGTAACTCATTTTTATAACATTTCTGTTTTCTCTGAAATTTTAAATAATCACCTTGTATCAATGATAAAATATTTTTCTTTTGAGAAAATGTTTCCCGTCTGTAAAACAACAAAAAAAAAGAAGGAAACTTATTCAATTGTAAAATAGTTTGAATAATCACTTGCACAAATATGTCTAGAAATGCTAAAATTATTCTTGCGTATGTTTTAAAGTTAATAGATTCGAAAATGTTTATTAAATATAACCCTGAACAAATATAAAGTTTGATAAAAAAATATGAATTATTTCTGCAAATTTCAATTTTTGGTAAGGTTTTTGCATACTATAATTGATATCGCACTTACCATTTAAATAAAAAGTCTTAGCGAATAGTAATTTAGTTTAAATAATGACAGATTGATTTTATTTTATTTTCTCCTTTTCTTAATAAAATGTGAGGCATATGTTGCCCATGTTTAAAATAATGCATTATATTTTTCGAATCTGAAAAGAAATTTTAATGCTCTGATTCCTTTGTAGTTTAAAATATTAAATGTAACTATTTTTTATGATATTTGTATCTATAAGCAATAGTCACTATATTGACAATAAGATCTGTAGAAGCCTCATTTTGATGAGGGTTCTTTTGAAGATTTTAATGACGCAAAAGTATTTCATGAATAAAGAAATGACATTTAATTTCAAGAAGTATTAGTACATTCTAAAATACAGTTTGTTCTAATATGAATGCATTTAAACTTTAACTCTATATCCTTTGCCCACCTTATCTGTGTAGCTATTGTAAATTTCTAATATTTAAAAAGTAAAATATTGTAATTGTAACAAGTTGTAAGAAATTTAGCAGATGCATTGGAAATGTTTTCTTATCTTTTATAGTATAAATCAAATTTTTTTAGTAGAAAAAATGGGCCAATTTATTTTGATGATATATTCTGTACGAAATGAACTGATTTCAGGCGAATCAATTTAATACAATTTAATTAAGAATCCATAATTTATCGTACTTCTAGTTAATGGGTTTTGGAAATCAAAAAAGTGGTTTGTTATTGGAAATCTTTCAATTCTTGTTACATTAAGGGATAAATAATGACCTCATCATGTAGGAGTTACAAGAATAATCTATCGTTTATTGGTTAACACGCGCGACAATGTTTCCCATACTTTCAGATGAATTGAGGTAGAAACAGAGTGTTCTTTTTTATGTGATTTTTCTTTAATACTGATGATGAGAAATTATCCCGATACATAGAAACACTTTTATCATTTGTTTTTCTTCAAACAATTTAAATATTTTACTTCAATAATTTTTGTTTTATGAATAGTTGAATAAAGAAAATACTATATTGAAAATTTTCTAATATTTATTTGTTATTAAATGAAACATTTTTCATTATTTAATTGAAAGATGTATTTTTTGCCAAATCAGATGCATGTGATTAATATTTTACTTCTTTTAATACCAGAAAGGAAAACATTCATATATATTTAAAAATTTTAAATTTAAATTAGAAGTTTGCTACTAACATTATTTAATGCAATGATCTTGTTCAAATATCGTTACAATTTAATTTGGTTTAAACAATTTAAATCGCCAAAGATTGTCGCCAAATAATTATTGTAACAATGGCCTTTTTGAGTCATTTTATTTCTCCTAGGATACAACATTAAATAATTTGACCAATTTTTTATGCTCTAAAAATTTGATTTCCTATAACTTGTGAAAATATTTAACATTTTTAAAATGTTTTTTATCTTGCGAATTCTTAATTCTTTAACAGAACATAATAAGTGGAGAAGCTACCGGCAAAGGTAGTCGAATGCGTCAAGGATGGATCTGCAGTACATTTTTCATTTGTTGGTGTGCGAATAGAAATACAGATCTCGGACATCTTTATCTTGTTACAAATGATCTAACAACACTCAAAATATTCAGATACACCGGGATTCAGGAACTAGAGGAACGAAAGACAAAAAAAAAGATTTTTGCCATATTTTTCATATTTAGTAAAATTTATGCGAGGGTAAAACCTTGAGACAAGAATTAATTCAAATTTTCATTGAAAACAATCCCCTAAATTTGGCCCCCTGAACATAATAATTTTTGTCTTATAGAAAACTTAATTGAGTACTTTTAATTTAATATCATAAATATTTACATATGGCTTGAAACGTAATGAGTTTTACCAGCATCTATATTATAAAAAACTTAACAATTTTAGATTATGATACATTATCATAAATAAAATCTTACTTTTACATTTTCTTGTATTAGATGAATCATATTAGAGCAAGTACTTATTTACAAGGAATTCATTATTTGATTCTTAACATCTGTGTAATGATGAATGTTCGTGAGGAAAAATAATTTCATAATGGATATCTACAGTTATAAACGAAAAAAAAAGATTAAAAATTGAAGGGATAATCAAATACTTTTAATATATTAACATATTAAAATATTAACAATTCACTGATAGTTTGACCAAAACTGCCACGGCTGACATCCTGCATGGCAACGCCAGGTTCACTAACACAGAAATCTCCTCCATCAAAAAGATTGAATTAAATGCACTTAAAGGAATCCCTCCTGAACACACTGGGAACTTTGGAGAAAAAAACCCTCCTTCGGTGTTACCAACTCAATATGTTGAAAAAAAGGCAGACGACTCTTTAACGCTTTTCGAGTGGACACACCGTATTTCTTACGAATCTTTAAAGAGAGGGGACATTTCCTGAGTGTCATTGGTGCAGTGCTGAACAGGCCTTCCTTGATCGTATTATCAGGTGCTTGAGTTTTACAATTTCCGAAATTTTAAGAAACCCATGCCTGTTTTTATGTTTTTTAAACATTTTTGGGTTAATGAAAATGGCGTAGAAACGTAACACCTTCTGAGATTGTAAACATCAACAAAGCAAAATAGTTCTTTTATTATTTGATATTTTATGTTAATAATACTTCATAACGCATTTAATTTATTTAAAATAATAACTAGCTAATTATTAACGAAATGAAAAATTATAACATTAATTTAGCCGACTCATCACGAAAGAAAAATATAAAGTGTGTATATCACTTTGATTGTTTAAATCTTTTCTTACTACATATATTATAACTGCAATTTGCAGTTGCATAAATAATGCAGAATAGAAATACAATTCAGTTGATCACCGATACAAATCTAATAAAAATGAGTGCGCTGAAAACATTGAACTAAAGCAAAGTTAAATCCCAACTAACTGTATGATGTATATTCAGATATAAAATTATAATCACAAAAGAAACAAAAATGTTTTTTAACTTTATTTCATAGCATACAGAACAAATTTGGATTTTAAGTGTTTTTCCATAACATTATATTTGAATAAATTGTAAATTAAAAAGAAGAAATTGGGGGTAAAGCATTTCAATAACTTTTGATGACGCGAAATTACAACAGGAGAACGAAAAACTCCCAACGAACCATTTTCATTAAAGCGATTATTGGCACGATCTTTGCGACTTTTTTCATCTCCACGCAATTCTAACGCTGTTGTCACTTACAAAAACCGTATATATGACACAAAAATGTAGTAAAACAAGGAAAAAAATCCAAAAAAGGAACAAAAATTTAAACTGGCAACACCAGAATTGAATACAAGAAACACTATAATCAAATTAATGAATCACAGATTTGGCGAGAAATCTGTTGGGGGTATATATCATACTTATACTATATATATATATATATATATATATATATATATATATATATATATATATATATATATATATATATATATATATATATATATATATATATATATATATATATATATAGAATATATATATATATATATATATATATATATATATATATATATATATATATATAGTATTTTATTGTAAAAATAATAAACTACTTTACTGTTTAACTTGTTTAACTAAATAATATATATTTACTTAATCAAAAAATTATATTATTACAAATGTATCCAATTAATTATGTTATTGATATCTCTATTTACATAACCTCGATTAAATTATATATTATTAAAAAATAATTATTTTATGAACAAAAAAGTATAGCTAATTCAAGAATTTTATAGAACTTAAAATACCTAAATTTATTAGTGGAGATAAATTGTTTTAATAGCATATTTTCCCGTTCTATTATATTTATATTTAATATCTAATAGATTCAACATGTACATTCAACATTTAGCTCTACTTGAATGAATAATATCATAATACCTAGAGTTACTTTACATTATTAAAATATGAAGGCGATTATATATTAAATTTTACACTTATTTCATTTATTATATAAAAGATAATGACATCATTTAAAATATAGTAAATTTCGAATTGTTTTTTTGAATAAACAGTATAATACATACGTATTTAAGAATATAAATTAATGCCCTAAAGTTTTAAATTAAATGAATTTTTTATAATGTTTATTAAAATATGTATTCTTCTTCATAGTTTGTGATAAAAGAAAATATGTTATCGGATAAATGTTGAATATCGAAGAAAGTTAAGTTTTATTGATATTCACATAGGGCACAATAATGAATGGTTCTTCTTATTAAATCCATAAAAAGCTTAAAAATGAATCTACATAAACTTATATCGAATGAAAGTTATTCTACATCACTTTAAGTTGAGATTTATACAATGAAACTTTTAAGCAAAACATTTTTTGAAAGTTAAATCATGTAAAGCATTTTAAATCTTTCTCTGTAAAAATTATGTTTCTGTTTAATATAAAACTATTTTTTGAAAAGAAATTCCTATATATATATATATATATATATATATATATATATATATATATATATATATATATATATATATATATATATATATATATATACTGAGAGAGAGAGAGTATAAAGGAAGGAACCTTTATTTAGTGTTAAAACATTTTAATATATTTACACTTCACATGGAAAGTATTCTTTTATATAATTTAACGCATCAATTAAACTAATCCATGTATAAAGGAAGTAAGAATTCTGAGAGTTTTATTATTTTACGGTATGGAATTTCATGTACCTGCAGTGTTACTGATAATGCTGAATTAATATCAAAAATTTTTTTAAAAATTAAAGAAATGAAAAAATGTTATTTAAAAATGTTGTGAGGCAAAAATATTGTGTATAATGTGAGACAATATTTAGAGAGTTCTCGAAACTAACCATAATGACAATAATTTCATTAAAGATCAGTGACTGAAGAGTTGATGACAAGAAGAATTTCAATCAGTAACATAACATGTGAATGGAACTTCCGATGTTTCCAAATCCATATTACATTATTCATATTACAGTTATTAATGTCAGCATTAACAATTCCCAATCAATTTAATCATAGCAGTATAATCTCTGCAAGTCAAATATTGTTTCATTTGTATCTGAATCAGCCCAACTAGGCAGTAGGTTGTAGGCTCATATTCAGTGCATTGAAGATCACAGGTGAAAGTTCAAATGCTAGGTTATTAGATTTATAAGTAAATCACACTTTCTTCTGATATCCATTTATGCTCGCATTAATATTTAAAAACACTTTTGAGTATGTTTCTAAGGTCTTACATGCCTTTGTCTTCATACTGTCGTCTGTATTCATAGCGGTTTGTGGTTGTGCTGTTTTCATCCCTCTACATTGACCAGAACAAGAAATATCTGCATTTAATTTTCCATTATTATTACATTTTCTTCAACTTCACCTCATGCTCATGTCTACTTTTCGACAAAATAAGGCGTACCCTCATTTGCATGAAAAAGGTGAAATTTTTCTTATTCAATCAAATTATCTGCCTTTCATAATTTAACTTTTAGACAATTTCACTGTTGTTGATGTCGTGTGACAAATGCAAAAAAGAAAAAAAAAAAGAAAAGGTAAAAAAGACAATTTATATGGGACCAAAGGCATGGAGCACTGCCGTGGCCTCTCATTGATCTTCAGCTTTTTCTTGCAAAGGGTGTCATGGCAGCTGTTGGGGTCGATACTGAAGAGAGTTGAAGCAACAAAATAAAGTTGAAGAGATTATATTTGTCAAAAAATGATTTGCCATTGCCTCGGGAGGTTGGACTTTTGTCTGTTGGTCCGTTGAAGGAATTTTATTTCCTTTCTACATCCCACTGGCGACTAGTGGAGGCATTCTCCTATTTTCCACCTTGAGGATACGCTCTCTAGGGGCCAATTTTACTGTCCATCGTATATGTTGTCAATAATTGAAGAAAAACTCTTGCAAACAACGCAGGCACTAGAATATTTTTGGTTACGTGTGATTAGGCTTGAATGCACAATGGGATACCATAACTCTACTGTAGAACCAAATTATATATATACATACATATGTATATATATATATATATATATATATATATATATATATATATATATATATATATATATATATATATATATATATATATATATATATATATATATATATATATATATATATATATATATATATATATATATATATATATATATATATATATATATATATATATATATATATATATATATATATATATATATATATATATATATATATATATATATATATATAATAATTTATATACTATATATATACATAGTATTATTAATACATTAAACTGTTTTACTTATGATATTCACATTGATATATATTAAATTAATGTTTTATAAACATTTTATTCGTATAATGTATCTGTCTAATAAAGCTATTTTCGTGTGTAACTAAAATTCATACCGTATTTTTCTTGTTAACTTATATTTGTGGCGTTCATAGATAGGCTTTTATTTTATTTCGTAGCATATAACTTAATTTTAATTTTGTATTTTAAAAGAAAGGATGATATTGATAATCAAAATGGCGTATTATGTAGACTTACTTAAAATATATTATGCTTTTATACTTTGTAATTATTTACTCAACAATATCGTTTGTTTAAATATCTTGCCTGTATAAGATTTTAATTATTTACAGTAATATATATTCAGTTACTAATCACATAGGATTTCTGTGAGCAATTATTAAGAATGGGGATTTCAATTTTTATAAAGATATTATACGTTAAAGTTTTTTTTATCGTTAAAGTGCTCTAATTGTAAAAACTTAAAATCTTTGCAATCACATTTTAAATTAATGTACTCAATTGCTTGCAAAATTTTTTCACTAAGAAATATTCTTTTCTTCTTTAATTTATAACATTAATTAAAGATTACATTTTTAGGGAAAATTAATATTTTATTTATTATTTATTTAAAATTGTAAATAAAAAAATAATTGAAATAATGATACGTTTCTTTCACACATAACAGTAATATATTTATTTAAGAATTATTAATAAAATTAATTTTCATAAAAAATGTAATAACCTAATCATATTTATAAGCTAGATCAACTTATTTTAACAATGCGTTAAGACATCTCTGTTGATAACTCCGCAAAGAAATATTGGAGTTATTTTTAAACAAGCATATGAAATATTTGTCAAAAATAATTAATAGAATTATTTTCACAAATTGCACTTTTTCTTAGAAAACTATGTTTTCCACAAGAAGTCAGGACTGTAAAAGTTTGTGACCTTGAACCATTAGTAAATTATAAATTCATAATTTAAATTCCAATGAACAACGCTAATGTATTTATGAAAGTGAAATGTTAATGAAATGCAGATTAGAAATTCATAAATTACTACCACAACCGAAATAATAGCGATATAGCAACATGGTGCAGAATTTTCTGTGAATTCTTATTTGGATGTTACATCCTTGCTTTCAGCAATACTTCATTCTCGGATTTTAGAAAATAAATGCAAAAAATAGCGGTATCTGAATAATTAATTTGTAAAATTAAAAATGTTTTTGAAAAAAATGTACTTTAATATGCATTTAGTGACAGCGAGTTTTTGACGTCAAACGTGTTTTCGTGCTTATTTGAAGAAATAAAAAGATGCTAAAAACATTATCACTCAAATTGTACCATATTCAATAACACTCAACCTAATGCCTAATGGTTGAGAGAACACGCCCCCCAAATTTTTGATATAAAATAATAATAAGATTGTTCACATTTAAAAATGTTAACTGATATTAGTAGCATAAAATCTTTACATTTACTTTAAAGTCGATACCCGGAATTTTTTTCGGAGCAATCTTTTATATTTATTCTATATTGAATAAAATTATTTTCCGCAAACTTATATTCAAACATTTTTAAGTGATGAAAGCAGGTGTTTGATTTGAAATATTATCTAAGTAAAAAACCTGTGCATTAAATTTCTTATGAACGTTCAAAACATTTTATGAGATTCACCACAAGCAAAGTTTAAAAAATTTGTTTCTTTTATGAAAATGATTTGTTATATTTCATGTCATATTTTAATTAATTTAATTCATTAATTTAAGAAGTTCAATTTATAGATAAAATATTTCAAGCAATTTAAAAGAACAATAGATAATTTGCAAAGAGATTTCCTTGTTTTTTCATAAATTTAGAAAAAGAAAAAATTAAACTTTTTTGTTTTTAAATATAAAAAATGCATGTAGATAAAAGTATAATTGAATTAATTTGAACGCTTTGAGCAACTGCACAGCTTCTAAGTTCATTTGGTATTGATTCCATTATGAAAGGGAAATGATATGACAGTATAAATATTTTGAGCTTCTTTGTTTTATATTGTTAGTGACTATTATTACTAAATATATTTTTCAATTTGTGATTGCTTCTGACACCTGAAAAGTATCATTAGTTTATTTATAAATAAGAGGTTGTCAGAAAATTTTAGAAGAATCAAAAGATATAATATATTATTCTTTCTTCTTTATTTAATTTTTATCCTTCTTAATTAGACAGAATGCAGCAAAATTTAACTGCACAAAATGAAAATGAAAGTACATAATGTAAGATTATGACTCTTCTGATAAATTTCACTGAATGTTCTTTTTAACATAAATATGATATCATATAAAATTTTACTCATTTAAAAGTTGTTCCAATTTTTGAAACTTAAATTATATTGAAAGCTATTAATAAGCACAAAAAAAAATTCAATCTCCCAATTAGCAGTTGTACTTTACAATGATTGAAGAAATTTAACAAATAACCTTAATTGATTTTGAATTTTAAATAATCTTTCAATTAAATAGTTTTTTTTATTACATTTTTAATAATGAAAGTATTATTACTTTCAAAATTATTTTATATTTATCGAATGTTTTGCAATATTTTGTTAAATAGAATACTAAACAAGCAACGATTAGGTTTTTAAAGTGAATCAACATAATTAATTTTTGTAATTTATCTGCATAATTATTCTTAATGGAAAATAGAATCTTAGTAGCATATTTTTTTACTTAATTAATACCTCATTCTATTTAATATAAGAAATGACATAATTAATTAATAAGCCTTTCCATGCATTAATATTTAATGGAAATTTTAGACAAAATAATTTAGGAATTTGTATTTAAAATTGTATTTCATTCTATAATGTACTGTTAGATTAACTATTCAAAATGATATATGTAATTGATGTAAGGAATTGTTACATATCCATTCATTAAAATCAACCATCCATATTTAACTGATTTCTTGTATACTTCAGCTACATTAAATTCTTTATTAACTTTAAATTATGGTTTATACGCTATAAAATGTGACAAAGTAAATCACTTTTTATTAAAAGTATTTCTCTACAATCGAAATATAAACTTGCGTTTCTATTTTTTCTATAATTGTCATCAACAAGAAAGAAGATAATTTTTGATCAGTTTGGCTAATGATGATTTCATCTAATATTGATCCACAACATCCCAAAAGAATATCCACAGGTGTTTCTGAGAACTATTTTCTAGCAAAATCTGTTTCGGTCATATAATAAATTCCATACTAAGGTTCCTAAACATCACAAAAATGCATTCAATTTATCCAATCTCTGCTTATCACCCATTGAAAATATCAGCAATGATAAATTTCTAAGAATTATTCTCTTCTACCATTTATTTATCTGAAATCTGTAAATGTTATTTCATAAAATTTGAATTAATTTTGCCTCCTTTCTAATATGGTAACTTTTAAAATAATGATAATAAATCTGAATGATTTTTTATGTAGGTCATCAGAAAGTACAATTGACGATGGTCATAAGAATTTATATAGAGAGATATTTCATAATTACTTTAGCTTATTATAAAATGTTTCTTCAAAGTTATAATAATGTTTGCAAAATATATTGATTTTTATGATTTAAACTTCAAATACAATACATTCTATAGACCAGTTTTGTTTAATAAATGATTTTTATCACAAAAAATTATTATCATGATGCTCAATAATTACTCCCTAAGATATGGACTGTTACTGATATCAAAAGAAAAAAATTAATTTAGAAGAAAATCAAAAATAATTAATCTTCATCAAAATGTAAGTTTTAATGATTGACACATTAGAATATGTACCAAACATTTGGCAAATATACGTAATTGTACTTTTAACATGTAATGATATTGATTGACTACAATTACTAAATGAGTTTAAAATAATACCTTCAAACATTTAGTTTATTAGATGCAGAAAAAAAACTGTTCACAAAAAATTTATGAATGTTCTAAGTTATTTGAAGATAACTTTCAGATAATGTTTTTTGATTTTAATCGTATAACTAGATCATCTGTAGTGAATTCAACAAATAATCTGATTTAGGAATGAGTTTGTAACGTATAGTGAATAATGTATCGGTAAGCAATTCATGTTTAGGAGTTTCTATTATCCTAAAAATTAAATCATTTCTGATTGAGTTTAAATATGTTTTCTAAGTACTTTCTTAAAACAGATGAATAATTTACATGAAATTCATTTTCTTATTGTGGCAGAGTAATAAAAATTTATAGAACTGCACCTAAATTAATATTGAACATTATTCTTCATATAAAGGGTATTAGTTTTACGAAGAAGGACTCTATTAAAATAATTATTTTAGCAGATTTTTATAAATAAACTTGTTATACCTCCACATTTCCTGGAAAATTAAATACTTAGTTACCCAAATTTTTATTGGGTTATTATTTACAAAAAAGCAATTTTTAAAATTACAGGGAAGTAATATTCCATTTTTCATTTTGTGATTTAATGGCAACGAATAAAATTAAAAAGATAATTAACACTTTTTACGAATAAATTTAAAAAATAATTAATAAATCAGTTTAATTATATTTTAATAATGGATAATTGGGGAGTATTCTGGAAAAATGTTTTTAAAGATCTCGAATCTCTTCAATGATGTGGATTTAAATGGTCAATATTTTGAAGAAATATAAACGGATTTAAAATTACAAATGAAAGATAATTATTCAACACATTAAAAAATGTAATTTGTCTTAAAATTCTATAAACCTTTTATCTTGAAATGTCTTTTTTCTTGATAATATAATTAACATGATGAACTGTTATGATCATTCTATGTGTATTGTATTATACAATGTTATTTTAAATGCCAAATTTTCTTCAGATAATCAAATTAAAGTGAATGTAAGCATATTAAAAATTAATTTATGAAAACATTCAAAGCTAATAACATGTTACATGCTTTCAAGTTAAATGACTGTTTCATTAAAAATTCCGTTAATATTTAACTATTCTAATGTAATATTATTATTTCAAAATAAAAATAATTAATTAATGTATATTCTACGCATATTATATCTTTAATTATCTTTTTTAATTGAATGAATAATATTTTAAACAGAATTGTGTAGTATTTAATTTTTTGTCTGTATTTAAAGTTAAGCATTGCACTGAAGTTAGTTTAAGCGAGTATTTTACCCTGGATACAAAGATAAAATACTCGTTATTAATACATTTTACCTACAAAAATAATTGGCATTACATTAAAATTTGCCAATATTGCTTTGAAAGAAAGGAATTCATATGCAATTCACAATTTCATTCTCTCCTCTTTACAACCAGAGAAACATGATAACTCATTTTAATTAATGCTGTTATCATTAAAACACAGATTGTACGGATGGGAAAAAGTCCTTTTTGCATACCTAAACTTGTGAATCAACAATCTGAAAATAAAAATTAATAGCTTTCAAGTTAAATGATAAACACATTCTTTTGTTTATATAATATATATATATATATATATATATATATATATATATATATATATATATATATATATATATATATATATATATATATATATATATATATATATATATATATATATATATATATATATATATATATATATATATATATATATATATATGGGTGCTTATATACAATATCATATTATACATTATTGTGAGATTACAATTACTGCATAAAAGATTTTAAAATAATTAAAATTTCTTAATAAGTAGTTTTCAGTAATTTAGAAAATAAACAATCATATCATTTTAAACTTACATTATAATTAATTATTTTAACAAAATAAATTTACCGAAAAATAAAAATCTGTTTTAAAAGTAAATTATAATCACTTATCACAAAAATAATTTTTAAAGTGTGGTTTTCTATTTAAAAATATTATATTCCTAAATACTTTTGTGGTGTGGTTCAAACAATAGGCTAATTTTCAGATTTATATTTTATGACATGTAACTGTTAGGAGATGTTTGAACCGTATATGTTTTTTTTAAATGTACCACAATGAAAAAGTTGAATGAAGGTCGTATCATTAAAGACACTAACAAATTAGTTGATATTAGATAACTGACCTCGGTTGCTACTTGGCAGGGCACAGATGCCTTATAATCTGGGATACCAAAATATGAGTTTGGTGTTTTTTTGGCGGAATTTCATATGTATGTGGCAATCTAGTTTTTATTGAATTATAGATATGGAGACATTTACAAATAATACGTAAAATTCTATTTTATTACTATAACATTAGTATTTACATCATCACGAATGTCACAGTACGTGATCTTGGCAAGATTTCTTCATCGCCAAAAAGGTTAAAAATTTGGCATCTTGGATTATAAGGCATCTGTGCTGCTAGCAGTATTATTTGGAAAACAAAAAATTAGAGATTCGATAACAATTAATCATTTTTACTTTTCAAATACAAAATGTTCAGAAATATCGCCAATTATCCTTACGTTATGCCTTTTTTATTGTCTCAATTGTGTATCCATTATTCCTTATACACGAATATAATTGTTAGATTATTTATATTGATATCTGATAATACAAGATTGCTTCAAAGAAAACAAATTTTGCTGTTTTGTCAAATTTGCATTATTTACTGTCATGAAGTATATTTATCAAGTATTTGATTAAGAAACTGATTTTTTAGTTTGAAGACTCTGGCTTATAATTAGCTGTTATTAGAATTACTTTATGTCATTTGTTGATCTGGAAGTCTTACAGCATACTTCCATCTCAGGAAAATAAATTACAGCTGCTAATTTTTAAAATCATTCTTCTGCACCAATAAATTATTATGGCAGAAATAAATCCAAATTCAAAGCATATTTTCACTTAATATACTCAACAATTAATTACAAGTTCTGATACCATCTGCTATTTTCAAGACTCCTCTAATGGTAGATAAGATTGCCTACGTTGAGAATTAATTAAAACATTTTATGAAATAATTCTATAAATGGAATTACCTGGAAAGAGACAAATGATTTTTTGACTGATATGGGTAATATTTTATCTTTGAATGATTGGTTGATTAAAAATACTGATAAGAAACAAAAAATTATTTCACCGGGTTTATCTCTTAACCATATCTAAGAAAATATTTATATAACTCGTTTAGGAAATGGCCTTGAATATTAATTTCAAATCTAGTATAATGTAAATAAACAAATTTCGAAACAATTCATGTTTCTATGTATCTGCATCAATTCAAATCTCATAAAAGACTATTTAAAACGATTCTTTATTTATGTTTTAATAACATACAAATTACAAAAACAGAAAGTTTATTATTTTACTCAAAATACGTGATAGTTTTATTTTAAAAAATATTAATTTTCAGTAATATGAATAATTAATTTACTTTATTTACATTGTATTGCACAAAAAGTTTTAAATATTTGTGTGTAGTGTTACATACTGTGACAACTTTTTGCATAAATGTGCCAATAAATTTTAATAAACA
This sequence comes from Latrodectus hesperus, assembly GCA_037975125.1. Lineage (NCBI taxonomy): Eukaryota > Metazoa > Arthropoda > Arachnida > Araneae > Theridiidae > Latrodectus > Latrodectus hesperus. Next base: position 1,848,113 of record CM075860.1, on the reverse strand, counting down.
TTTTTACTCATAAAATAATACTTATATGTTTTAGTTCTATGAAATCCTAAATTCAGTTTTATGACATGATAATTTACATATTAGCTAGATATTAAATTTACTTAAAAGAATGTAAAAGTGAGAAATTGATCGAAATCTCAAATTTTTCTCTTTTATTTACAATGAGAAAAAATCATTATTAATCTTCATTCACAACTGATAATTAAAATTCAGATCGTATAGATGGAAGAATTCCTTATAGCTATCACAAGTTTACGAATTCCAACAATCTGAAAAAGAAAATTGATTGCCCTTCATTTAATTACTTGATATTGTCTTGCTTATGCATAATAAATTTAATATTTGGAATGATATTTTTATGCATTAAATTTATTATAAATGAGATAATTTTTATAACAACAAATAAATAATTAAAAAAGTACATAGATTAATAATAAACCCTGTATTAATGTTTTGATTGTTTCTCATATAATTAAATATCTACATTTTTGGTTATTTTATACGAAAAATCAGCTGATAGCTAAAAAGAGACATTTTATCACTTAAAAGTAATTGAATTAGTTTCAAGTGAATGAAAAACCAGTAATTACTATATAATTTATTATGAGCCGGCTAGTGTTAAACATTATTTAAGTATACCATAAACAGGAAAAATCAATTACAATTTTGAGAAAAGCTTTATTTAAGAATAAATTGCTTCAAATCTGAAATCGTAAAATGAGCGTATTTCTTTAGGAAATTGCACAGAATGGAAATGTGAGAAAATAATTTTATAATTTTCTTTCTTTAAGATGCCTTGCGTTGAATCTTCAATAGCATGATAGATTATTTAACATCTATTTATGTATTTATTTTTTAAATGATCAAGTTTGGGCAAGATAAAAAATAGGTTTTTTGTAAGATTTATGAGAAAGGTTAAAAAGTTTATTTGAAATAGAGGTATGCTGAAAATAAAATAAACTGTTTTCTACTATTTGGAGCACGATGTTTTTATTTGTTGACAGATTTTTCGTTTTTACTTTTTATTTATTTGTTTTTATTATTTCTGGTTTCAAAAAAGTTGTTACTGTTCTGAATTATCATACTTCTTCATACGAAAATGTTTCTCATAAGAATATGCTAATACATTAATTATGATATCTACAAAACTTTTGTGCCAATTAACGTAACTTTTTTTAAAATCTAAACTGTTACCTTTGTTGCACTTAAAAGGTGACATAAAATACATAAGAAAATTTATTCAACCAAGTTTACTTTTCCGATAGAAAATACAATTAAGAAATTTTAAATTTAAAACTAAAAGGAAACCTTATCTCACAATGCTTATAACTATTTTTTACATGACTCAACTTAAATGTTATTTACAAAAACTGCAATCTAAAATTCCTTTCTGCAAACGTAACTGGAATGAAATAAATTTATAGTTCAACTGTGCTTTTGAAGTATTTAATGTTAATCTTGCGTTTTATCCTTAAAACAATTGAATGAAAATATACATTTTTGAAACAAAAAAGCTTTTGAAAACAAATTTTTTGAAAATTTAATATTCTGAAAAACTAATAAGAAGTATTTATAATTTAAAAACATACGTAAGATGGAAAATTGCACCACATAATTCAAAATTATAGCTAACATTAATCGGATTTTCACATCGCTGTACTCATCTAAAAAGTGCTTTATTGTCCAATTAGTGCTAACATTATTTTAGGAGTTTTGGCAGGCTAAACAGTTTTTTGAAAAGTGTCTTTTAATTTTGTGCAGTTGACAAGAAACATTTTTATCCAACAGAAAATGTCTATATATCAAGAGGTTCAATCAAATAATAGTCCGAAGTTAGTCAATGGTATCTGGTATTATAATCTGTTACGGAGAATAGTTATCAATTGAGTCTTATTGCATTAAAATCCACGTATTTTAGAAACTCTAATGAATTTAATTTATCTGTAAAAAAAATATTGTGCTTTGCTTTAATAATCCAATTATATAGTTAGTTTAAACGTAAGGATATTATCTCATATCATTCTTAATTTTTTTCATGATATTTGTTTATTTACAGCATAATGAATATATCATATATTTATGTTCTTCTAAGAGATAACTTTTATTAACTTTCCTTAAAACTTAAGCAAAATTTTAAAAATGGGATTATTTAATTGTACGAATTTATAATCTTTAGAAAAAACAATTAAAACTTTAGACTTTAACTTAATTGTATGTACAAAAAATACCTATTAATTACTATCTAATATAAGATATTGCCACTAAATTAAAAATGCATTGCAATATATCTTATTATATATATAAATATATACGAAGCACCAAGCGGCACAATTAGAACCCATGCTTCGCACCCCTAGGAACTCGGTTAAGAAAACAAAACTGACACTGTACCCCACGGCTCCCCTATGGTTCTCATGCCATTAAATTTCGTTTAGTTTTTTTTAGTTTATTTATATAAACTAATATATATATATATATATATATATATATATATATATATATATATATATATATATATATATATATATATATATATATATATATATATATATATATATATATATATATATATATATATATATATATATATATATATATATATATATATATATATATATATATTCTAAGGGAGGTTCTAATTAATATATAGGGTTCTAATTAAGCCGCTTGGCCAAAGCAAAAATCCGCAGTGTTTAGTTCGAAGTATTAAGTTAGCATTCTAAGTAAGTTTTTATCAACGCACTGAAGAGGTGAAACGCTAATAGATATATCACTGCGTGCAATTAATTATGAAATTTTCCCATTTATGAATGATATATTAGAAAACGTTTTTAAAAGAAGACTTTAAAAATGATAACTAATTAAATAAACTTTTTTAGCAATACGCATTAAAAATCTATGAAAAGAATTTTTAAGAGAAGTTTCTACAGATTTATTATAGTTGATTTCATATAATAATAAACCATTACTCTAAGCATTTACTAATATTTCTTTGAGAAATATCTAAGCTGTGTTCATAAATATAGTTTTTAATGAGTTTTTTTTTTCATTTTCAGTGTAGGAAATAAATTTTTTTATTTACTAAGATTTTTCCATAAAACTAATGTAATTAATGAGTGTATATAAAATATTAATTTTAATGCTTTTTTAATGATATTTTATTCAAATTTTTTTTTCTTTTTTGAAACAGTTTCTTTAAGAACTTTATTAAATTTTTTTGTTTGTTTGTATTACAAACCAGTGCTTTTATAAAAGTAAAATATTGAATTCGCATGCTAACATAAACATTTCGGAAAAGAGTTTTCTGATTATTTATTTAATATTTGCTTATAAAATTGCATGTATTTGTAAATTTAAGTCTACGCTCCAAAAGTTGTTAACTTCAAGATGAATTGAAAAGATAAAAAGAACTCTCATGGAAGTTTTATAAACCACTTCCATATTCCTAAAAAAGTTTTACTTCGTTAAATAAATTCAAACTGTGATCTCCTTTTATTTTAACTATGCATAAAATAGGGTTAATTTTGTGAATTTTTAAATTGAATTTTGCACCTGTCACATTTGGTTTCTGGAATAAGTTAATATGATTTTTTCTTACAAAAACATATGTTTGAATATATTTTTATTTATTTTTGAAAGATTATGAAATTTAGTTTCAAATAAATATTATAAATTCTTTTATGTGTATTTGCAATGTATAGAATTTATTGTGAAAGCATTTCTTTTCTGAAATTTCCCAAACTATGTTACAGCAAGCAAAAGAAATGTTATAAAATTGAGGATTGTATTGTTTAGCAGACCTTACATTCATAAAACATAAAGTTTGTAACAGTATAAAAACATATGCAGTTGGCTTTTACTATGAAAGGTTAAAAACATATTTATTAAAAATATTTGTTGTGATTTTAATGAGTTCTTGAATTCCATTAAAATGTAAAATTCATATTTAAAATAATTTAGTCTCTTAAAATCAGTATTAGAGAAATATTGAAAATAATTTTGATTCTAGGAAACACAAATTATTTTCAGAATATATAGAAATTACTTTCATAAATACATTCTAACATTCATGTTATTTTTCTTACCATATAGCTTGTTTTCTTTCTCGAAATTTGGAAGAACAGATTTTAATTATCTGCAAGAATAATTATTGAAATTAAATGATATCTTAGATTAGATAAATTTTATATAACTCACAATAGTTGTGTGTGTGTAATATAATCAGTTTCATTTTCTTTTCAAAATTATAAAAGAAAATTGAAAACAATTTAAAATATATGAGGTCAATTTACATAAAAATTAAGTTAAAAAAACATTACTAAAAACAGCTAGCTATAGTTTAAAATCGATAAAGAGATATCTGACATTGAAGATATCAGTTAGCTGTAAATGAGTGCAAAATTTCCTATAAAAACATTTAGTTGAAATATAAACGCAAATTCAGGAACTGAACTTAACAGTTCATGATATATATTAAAAATAAAAGTTCTTGTTAAATTAATATTGAAAATAAAGTAAATTAAAAAGTAATTATAAAAATAAAGTAAAATACAGTTAATATTAAAGATATCAAGTAAATTCATATAATTTAATTCAATTAACTGTACAATTTAAATGCTTTTTAACAATGTAATGTTTTGTAACTCTATCGAAGAATAATTTTATGCTGAACAATTTATTTTTTATGCTCAAATAAATATTCTAAAAAATCTATTAATAATAGGGCTTTATTTATAATTTTAAAGCCGACTAGTTTACCGAACACTCTCTGCATTGATGGACATATTATTATTGTTTAGCGACGAGCTTCCTTTATTCCATTAATAACAATAATTTGAATGGACATTTTCAATAACCAGAAAAATGATTGAAATAAATTTAATTTTAGTTTCTATGATTATTCAGATGAATTTCGGACTTTAAGAATTATTTTGATATATTTATGATCACAAATGTCTCAATAATGTATATCTTTTGATATTGCTTAACACAGATTGTTAAACAATTTATAAAAAAAGTTGCAGGAAATTTCTTTTTTGATATGACTTCGTAAATAAGTTGTTGATGGAGCATTTTGAAGGCTTTTGATGGTTAACTAATGGCGCCATTTGATGTTAAAATTCTACAATGTGACCATAAATACTATTTCAGATTTATGCTCACTAAATTAATCAGCGTGGAAATTAAACATTTTAAAATGATAACAATCTAATAAACTTGTCAACAACTTGCTGTTTACTTCTTTTTTTGACATCTTTTTCCCTTACGAAACTTCCTAATATCATTTGTCAGTAATGTATTCATTGATACGAAATTGTGGATTATATTTAAAATAACTTTTTAGCTGAGAGAGAGAGACAGAGAGAGATTAATTTGAATTATTTTACAGATAATTCTCTGAATAAATTAAATAGTTTCTTTAGTAAGGATTACGCAATGTTAACATAAATAGTTCCTACGTTAACCAAAATAATGTTAGTTTTTCATGTAAAAAAAACGATTTAAGGTCCATAATTTAAAATTTCCTAATTTAGTCTCATATTACTTTCTTTAAACAATTCTTTATTCGTTTATGTTGGCCTGAACATGCTAAAGAAAATACATAACAAGTTTTATTCATTTCATTTCTGTATAGTTAGTATAGATCTGTTAATTAAGGGTATTCTCTGAATTAAAAACATCTGGTATATTAGGGAAAGTGGCCTGAAATATATTCGATGTTATAAATCACATTTATCATTGATGGAACAATATCTGAAGTAATGGATGCGTAAAGTTAATTTCAATGAAGGAAAAGAAATGTTTATACATGCACTTTTCAAAAGATATATAACAATATTAAGAATTTTTAGTAAAATACTTCAGTCACTTTGCCCTCCTTTTATTTCAAAATTTTAATCCATTAGTGAAAGAATTTTGCTTAGGTCATAAAAAAAAATCACGCAAAAATTGCAGGTACTAAATTTAATTAATTTTTCTAAGCATCCCAAAGCAAAACAATATCAGAATCAAATAGATATATTTATAAGCGACTGGCGTCTCAAATATTCATTAGTTATAAATAAAGCTAGCTTTAAAATCTCAAACAATTAAAAAAATCATTAATTTTGAAACTCATGTCTTTAATAGTAAAACACATATTCATAAAGTGGCTTAAGAAACCTAACTTACTGGTTAAGTAATCAATATGAAACTGGCATCTCCAAAAGCATAATCCTGTAAAAGAAGGCTTGAGAAGACCCGAACTACAGTGTGAGATCCTCACTGAACCTCACTCAGAAAAACTAAACTTTAAAAAAAAATTCCTTTGTGGTATGCTACCCTTTTTCCCTGCAGTCTTGAAGAGTGGTGGGGTAAGAAAGTAATGCCCGGATGCTGTCTCAAGGTGCTTCCGATTTTCACAATTTCATTATAAAATTAATATTTTAAACTACAGGTTAATTTTTTTACTCTAATAAACAATTTAAAAGTAAATTTTGTAGTTATGAGAAACTTTATTTAGCATTGAACTCTTTGCACTTAATCAATACTGATAATATAAATACAAAAAATGTCCTTCATTTAAGAAACGTGTCATTTTTACAATTCGAATGAAAATTCGAAATGAAATGAAAAGTTGTGTCATATATAACATTTCACCATAGAATTTAAATAGACTTAAGCAATACTAAAAAGGTGCTTATTAGAAGTGTGATCTACAATCACTTATATTTTATTTGCTGACATTACATCATATATATAAAGTTTTTATTGGTAAAGAATAATGTTTTTTTTCAAGCATTTACATAGTTTTATGTAACAAAGCATGTTTTTATGAAGACCTTTGTTTAACTTTTCCTTAGTATTTATCCTTTATTTCTTTAAATCAATTTTATTTGTTTTCTTTTCCTTTTTGCATATTTTAGACATACATTTAAGTGAAGAAAATTTAACTCCAGTAACATGACACATACTGTGTAGCGAAAATGAAAAGTCACCTTTGTAAGTTAAATGCAGCTTAATTGTAAACGTGGCAAAATAACCCCTATTTGATCCTTTCCTTGATAAAGGAGGAGACGAATGTTATATATATATATATATATATATATATATATATATATATATATATATATATATATATATATATATATATATATATATATATATATATATATATATACAGTGGTGGCCAAAATTGTGGACACTTATGGAAATTTTTATGTTTTTGAACTTTGTATACTTATAGAAAGCGTTACGTTTCGCAAAATGCCAACTTGTATATATCAATTTAAAGAGCATTTATTACTGAATTTAATACAAAACACTAAATTCAATTATTTGCAATACAAAAAAGTTAAACGATAATAGTTATCGATATACATTGGATAGTGATGATTGCAGTGAGTTATCAGTACTTAGTAGAGTACCCTTTATTTTTGATTACAACTTCATATCGACGTTTCATTGAACTGACAAGAGTTTTTAGCTCTTCTTTCGTTATTACATGATGCAAGTAAGCAATTATAGCCTCAATTAGTTCCCTTTCATTTGATGAGCGCCTTATTCGGACGAGAGGTTTCAAACGGTGTCACAAATTTTCGATAAGATTGAGGTCAGGGCAGTTTCCTGGCCATGAAAACAATTTAATGCTCTTTGTACGAAACCACTATTTCGATATTTTGGCCATGTGACAAGGAGCAGAATCCTGCTGAAAAATAAACGAAGCATTGTTGGGAAAGACAATGCTTCGTTTTTGCTGATGGAAGGTAGAAGTTTTGTTTCTAGAATAGTTTCAATGTATTTTCTGGCATTCAGTGTCCCATCGATGACATGAAGGCGACCGATACCATCTGCTGACATGCATGACTAAATTATAACATTAACTGGGTTCTTCACAGTTGCTTGATGCAGTCAGGATGCAGATCTTTTCCTATCCAATGTCTTACATATTTTTGCCCATCACTACCTAGAACCGATAGCTTATTTTCATGACTCCATATAACTTGTGAACACTGATCATCTGTCCAATTAATGTGTTCCTTTGCCCATTGTAGTCTTTTTTTTCATTGCTGAAAATTAAGATAAGGTTTTTTTCGTGGAATTCTACCTCTCAGTCCAACATCTGTTAATCTTCTCCTGATTGTTCTTGAACTGACAGAAACACCAGCATCATTCAAATCACTTCTGATGGCCACTGATGGCATTTTTCTATCTTGGAGACATAGTCTTTTTATTCTTCTGTCATCAATAGATGTGGTGCACCTTTTTTGGCCTTTTCATTTTTTGTTTTTTATTGAATTTGTCTCCTGACATCGTAAACAAAACTTTCGGACTCCAGATGTAGTCACTGAATCACCCACCTGTCATTCAATTTCAGCATAGGAAAGACCACTTTCTCGTAACGAAATAATATTACATCTCTTTCTAGGCGTCCATCTACTCTTTTATTTGATGTCATTGCTTCTTGACTAAATATTAAAAATTTTTACAAACATTTTTACTTGTAATTGCTGTGTATAAGAAACAGGTCCTCCTTCTACTGAACAAAGCAAAATAATGAATTGTTTCAAGCATAAACATGATGTCAGCTTCTACTGGCAGTTTCCTGGCATCATTTAATAACGAAAGAAGAGCTTAAAAACTCTTGTCAGCTCAATGAAACGTCGATGTGAAGCTATAATCAAAAATAAAGGATACTCTACTGAGTACTGATAACTCACTGCAATCATCACTATCTAATGTATATCAATAACTATTATCGTTTAACTTTTTTATATTGCAAATAATTGAATTTTGTGTTTTGTATTGAATTCAGTAATAAATTCTCTTTAAAATGATACATACAAGTTTGCATTTTGTGAAACGTAGTGCTTTCTATAAGCATACAAAGTTCAAAAACACAATTTTGGCTCATCAGTTTTCAGCAGCATCAGCTTAATTTTATAACTTATATAGTTTCGTGTTTAAATTTCAAATAATAATTTTCGTAGAAAAAATACACATAAAAAACTTGCCTATCATAATTTGAGGCACTAAAATATATGCATTCGTAGATTTGCATTGAAGAGATTTTTTTCGTGAATAGATGACCATTGCTCATTAATGAAGAATACAGCTTGAGAAGAACAAATGGGATTGAGTTTCTTTAAACTAAAACAATTAATGAAATACGAATGTAAAAGTAAGTAAGTTACGCAATGAAATAAAAGGAACGTTAAATTAATTGCTTTTCTTTACATAATTAACTGTAGGGAGTATATTAAAAGTGAATTATTTGAAGAAAAGTCAGGAAGATTAGCGAAAATTAAATTTTAATTATTTCGTTGCTAAAAGAATATTATACTTAGTAAGTATAAAGTAAAACAATTATAATGAAATACAAATTGTACGAAACACCCTTTATTTTTATTAATGTTATATGCATTTTAATGCTTCTGATACAACGTTACCGAAGATATGAAAACAAACAATTTGCACAATAAAGAAACAAAAGCACACGAACATTTACCTAATTATTTAGTTTATGGAAAACAAAGTACGTTAAATTTTTTGGCCTTATGTAAGAATTTCCATAAACAAATTTTCTCTCATGTTCTAGAAATTATCATTGATCATTATCATCGAAATTCTCTGAGATTCTGTCATGTGGAAATCAGATTTTTTCTTCTTACAAGTTTAAGTTTAAAATCATAGAAATCATAGAAAACATAGATCATTGAAAACATAGAAAAATTGTGAGTTATCTCTTGTGTGAAATACAATAAGTGATAAGCTTGCATCTGGCATGATGAAAAGGAATTCAATATTTTTATTTAATTGCTATTTGAAATAATTTTTAACAGCTAAATTTTTTAACTCAAAATGTGCAGAAATTACATATTCCATTTTATTCTTGATTTTGGGATACTGCATTCATAACAATTTGGAGCTTTCTCTATGTGCGATGAAATTATCTTTAATTATTCTTTATGCAAAAAGCAGTTTGGAACAGTGACCAATAGGTAAGAAGTTAAACTACTTAACTCTATGAGGAAAACTGAAAAAAAATTCTTTGAGATAGACAAAGATTCTTGAAATAATATTGTATACAAATGAAAAAAAAAACTCTCAAAATCTTTATTTTCCTAAAAAAATCCAAACAATAATATTTTATTTAAAACTTTCTTTTAATAATTATGTTGCAAACTTAAGAAAGAGATGCAATAATAAGTTAAACAATAATTTGGTAAACTTTCAATTGGAGTAATAAAAAAAATTGGAATGCAATGCAAGCAAAATTCAAGCAAGATCAATGTAATTAGTTAGAGAAAACTTGCTGTGAAATTTTATTAATATTTGTTGTAATGCAATTTGTTGTTTCATTAACAAATTAAGAATGTATATTTGTTACCAACGATGACATACCTTTTATAATCCACGTAGTTTTATTCACTTTTTCCCATAAATGATTTCCTTGTACCAGTACATTTGTTAAATTTTGTAACATTTTGTTGAGTTAAAATGTGTTGCTAATTTTCTATAGAAACACACTAAATGTCAATAAAAATATGTAAACATTAATTATAATAAGTTGAAACAATATTGCTTTAATTTATATTAATTTATTTTATACATTTAAAATTAACGTCCTTATTATACGATATAATTATCTAATTTTGTACTTTTTGGAAATTTCCTTATTTGTATAATTGAATTTAGATTAATAAGTTTTCATTTTTTTACTTCATTAAAAGAGTAAAAGCATGTGCGTTTTTTTTTATTGCCAAATCATACTACTCAATTTATATTTCATACCAAAAATACGGTACTTTTCCATTTCGCCGCCGCAGGCGATAAAATCGCCAAAAATGATACAACCGGCGCTAGAGAGAACATCTCCTCTAATAACCTTTTACTGCTACGTTTCCAAAACATGTGACGGCCTTTTACTATCAACGACTTTATTTCGATTCTTTTTTTTCCTATTTCATAATTTTTTGCTATGTTGCTATATATACAAATTTAATAATTTCATAAAATCTCTCGAGATAAAATAGGATTTAAAAATATATCTTAAAAAATAAAAATCGTAACAAAAATTCACATAAAAATATTTAAAATAATAATAAGATTTTGAAATATGCATCACCCGATAAATTGTAATCTAATATAATAAGTAAATAAATTGATGCTCTGGCACCCATCATTAAACACGAGAATAACAATTAAATAAATTTAAATTTTTT